>NEWO01000098.1:3164130-3181325 GCA_003013225.1 Phalaenopsis aphrodite
TTAGTAACCGAACATTGGGAACTTTTCCTAGTACTGTGGAACAAAATCCTAAAGATCAACGAAAAGAACAAATCAAGGTGATACAATTACGAAGTGGAAAAGAATTCGAGACAAGAGTGCAAAAAGAAACATAAACTGAAAAAGAGAAAGTGGGTACCGAAAAAGAAAATGATCATGAGTACCCAGATTTAGAGTATCCAGTAACACCAATGAAAATTACTCTCGAGAAACCTCCACTATCGTTTACTCAAAGATTGAAGCACCATAAATAGAATAAACAATTTTCTAAATTTTTAGAAATTCTTAGGAAGTTAACGGTAAATATTCCCTTCGTAGAAGCTTTACAACAAATGCCCAATTATGTGAAATTTATGAAAGATATTCTGAACAAGAAAAGGAAGTTCATGGATAACGAAACTGATTCACTTAGCAAAGAGTGAAGTGCAATTATTCAGAAAAAGCTTCCTAAAAAATTAAAAGCTCCTATCAGTTTCACTATACCATGTGCTACTGGTGAAAAAATTTATGGAAGAGCTTTATGTGATTTGGGAGTCAGCATTAATGTTATGCCTCTATCAATTTTTAAAAGATTAGGATTAGGAGAAGTCTAACCTACTTCTGTAACTCTACAGTTAGCGGATCATTCAGTTACATACCCTAAGGTAGTTATAGAAGATGGGTTAGTAAAAGTGGATAAATTTATCTTTCCTGTGGATTTCATTATTTTAGATATGGAGAAAGATAAAGAAATACCTATCATTTTAGGGAGACCATTTTTAGCTACTCGAAAAGCTATGATAGATGTTCAAAAAAGAGAATTAACTATGAGAGTTAATGATCAAGAAGTGACCTTTAACATTACAAAATCTATGAAATACCCTGCTGTTGAAAGAGATAATGAATGTTTTCACATGGAAATTAATGAACATCTATTAAAAGAACATTTTAAAGAACATTTTGAAGAGAAAGAACAATTTGAAGATAGTGATAAAGTTATTCTGGATGAATTAGAAAATGAAGAATTAGATTATGTTCAGGAAATATTTGAGATGTTGGATATTATGGAAAATGCTGATAAGAATCTATTTCCGTCAATTATAAAACCGCCTGAACATGATTTGAAAGTATTGCCTAGCCACTTGAAGTATGTGTTTTTGGGAGACTCATCTACATTATCAGTTATTTTATCTTTAGAATTAAATGATCTGCAAAAGCAAATACTGTTAGATACATTGAAAAGATATAAGAAAGCTTTTGGTTGGGCCTTAGCTGATGTTAAAAGAATATATCCTTTAATCTGTATGCACAGAATTATATTAGATGAACAATATAAACAAAAAGTTGATCCACAAAGGAGATTAAATCCAATGATGAAAGAAGTAGTTAATAAGGAAATTTTGAAATGATTAGACACTGGAATTAGATATCCTATTTCAGATAGTGCATGGGTAAGTCAAATTTTTTGTGTTCCTAAGAAAAGTGGAGTGACTGTTGAAACAACATAAAATAATGAATTAATACCTATTAGATAAGTTACTGGGTGGCGTATTTGCATTGATTATAGAAAATTAAACACTGCCATCAAGAACGATCACTTCCCTTTACCATTTTTGAAACCCAAATAGTAGATAGACTTGCTGAGCACAAATATTTTTGTTTTTTAGATGGATATACCAGTTACCATCAAATTCCTATTGCTCCTGAGGATCAAGAAAAGACAACATTTTCTAGTCATTTTTGGAACTTTTGCTTTTCGAAGATTGCCTTTTGGATTATGTAATGCACGTGCAACATTCTAGAGATGTATGATGTCCATATTTAGTAAATTCATTGATGATGAATTGGAAGTATCTATGGTTGGTTTCTCTATATTTGGAACATCATTTGACACATGCTTAACTTATCTTGAAAAAGTTTTTGAGTTATGCGAAAGAATTAATTTAGTTCTAAATTGGGAAAAATGTCAATTTATGGTTGCAGGAGGAATTGTATTAGGGCATAAAATTTTGGAAGATGGTATGGAAGCAGACCCTGCAAAAATTCAAGTTATATCTAAACTAACACCTTCTACTAATGTAAGAGAAGTTAGGAGTTTTCTTGGTCATGTTGGATTTTACAGGCGTTTTATTAAAGATTTTTAAAAAATTATCAAACCCCTATGCCAACTTGTGGATTATAGATGCTGTGACTGGTGGTTCGTTAATGTCATAACCTTTTGATGAGGCTTATTCATTAATAAAAGAGATGGCTACCAACAATTTTTAATGGCCCTTTGAACGGGTAAATCCTAAAAGAGTAGTTAGTATCCATGATTTTGATGCAAAATCTATGTTAGCTTCACAGATTGCTGCAATATCAAAAAAATTAGAATATTATGGGATGAATTATTCTCCAACATCTCCTATGATGGAAGAGAATTCATCTTGGCAATTTGTGGATGTTCAACTTTCATATGAGACTTTAAATGCTATTAATAGAACCAACAATCCTTATTCAAATTATTATAACCCAGGTTGGAAGAATCATCCAAATTTTAATTGGAATATCAATTCTTCAATAAATCAATAATGGGCAAAAAACCCATTGAACCCATTAGGAAATTCATCCAACCATGGAAATGTTAACTATAGACCTTCTTATCCTCCAAGATTTAACATCAATACTCAAATTAAGGAGAAGAAGTTGTCTATGGAAGAGTTGATATTAAACATGGGCCAACAATTGTAGAATCAAGGAAATCAATTACAAATTCAAGGAAATCAATTATAAAATCAAGGAACTGCTATTAAGAATATTGAAAACCAATTGAGACATATCGTTACTGCGCTTAGTAACCGAACATTAGGAACTTTTCCTAGTACTGTGGAACCAAATCCTAAAGACCAAGGAAAAGAACAAATCAAAGCGATACAATTACGAAGTAGAAAAGAATTGGAAATAAGAGTGCAAAAGGAAACAAAAAATGAAAAAAGAGAAAGTGGATGCCAAAAAAGAAAAGGATCATGAGTACCCAGATTTAGAGTATCCATTTACACCAATGAAAATTACTGTGGAGAAATATCCACCACCATTTTCTCAAAGATTGAAGCAACACAAATAGAATAAATAATTTTCTAAATTTTTTAGAAATTTTTAAGAAATTAATAGTATAATTCCCTTCGTAGAAGCTTTAGAGCAAATGCCCAATTATGTGAAATTTATGAAAGATATTCTGAACAAAAAAAGGAAGTTCGTGGATGATGAAACTGTTGCACTTAGCAAAGAGTGTAGTGCAATTATTCAAAAAAAGCTTCCTGAAAAATTAAAAGATCCTGGTAGTTTCACTATACCGTGTGCTATTGGTGAAAAATTTTATAGAAGATCTTTAAGTGATTTGGGAGCCAACATTAATCTTATGCCTCTATCAATTTTCAAAAGATTAGGATAAGGAGAAGTCTCACCTACTTCTTTAACTCTATAGTTAGCTGATCGTTCAGTTACATATCCTAAGGGAGTTATAGAAGATGTGTAAGTAAAAGTCGATGAATTTATCTTTCCTGTGGATTTCATTGTTTTAGATATGGAGGAAGATTAAGAAATACCTATTATTTTAGGGAGAACATTTTTAGCTACTGGAAAAACTATGATAGATGTTCAAAAAGGAGAATTAACTATGAGAGTTAATGATCAAGAAGTGACTTTTAACATTACAAAATCAATGAAATACCCTGCTGTTGAAAGAGATAATGAATATTTTCACATGTAAATTATTGAATATCTACTGAACAAACATTTTAAAGAACATTTTGAAGATATAAAACATTTTGAAGAAGAAGAAAATTTTGTAGAGAAGGAACAATTTGAAAAGAATGACGAAGTTATTCTGGACAAATTAGAAAATGAAGAATTAGATTATGTTCAGGAAAGATTTAAGATGTTGGATATTAGGAAAAATGTCGATAAAAATCTATTTTCATCAATTATAAAACCACCTGAACTTGAGATGAAAGTATTGCCTAGCCACTTGAAGTATGTGTTTTTAGGAGACTCATCTACATTACATGTTATTATATCTTTAGAATTAAATGATTGACAAGAGCAAAGATTGTTAGATACATTGAAAAGATATAAGAAAGCTTTTGGTTGGACCTTAACTGATATTAAGGGAATCAGTCCTTCAATCTGTATGCACAGAATTATATTAGATGAAAAATATAAACCAAGAGTTGATCCACAAATGAAATTAAATCCGATGATGAAAGAAGTAGTTAAGAAGGAAATTTTGAAATGGTTAGCCACTGGAATTATATATTCTATTTCAGATAGTGCGTGGGTAAGTCCTATTCATTGTGTTCTTAAGAAAGGAGCGACTATTGAAACAAAAGAAAATAATGAATTAATACCTATCAGACAAGTTATTGGGTGGCGTATTTGCATTGATTATAGAAAATTAAACACTGCCACCAGGAAAGATCACTTCCCTTTACCCTTTTTAGATCAAATAGTGGATAGAATTGCTTGACACAAATATTTTTGCTTTTTAGATGGATATACCAGTTACCATCAAATTCCTATTGCTTCTGAGGATCAAGAAAAGACAACATTTATTAGTCCTTTTGAAACTGTTACTTTTCGAAGAATGCCTTTCGGATTATGTAATGCACCTGCAACATTCAAGAGATGTATGATGTCCATATTTAGTAAGTTAATTGATGATGGATTGGAAGTATTTATGGATAATTTCTCTGTATTTGGAACATCATTTGACCACATGCTTAAATTACCTTGAAAAAGTTTTAGAGTTATGCAAAAGAACTAATTTGGTTCTGAATTGGGAGAAATACCAATTTATAGTTGCAGGAGGAATTGTGTTAGGTCATAAAATTTTGGAAGATGGTATAGAAGCAGACCCTGCAAAAATTCAATTTATATCTCAACTAACACCTCCTACTAATGTAAGAGAGGTTAGGATTTTTCTTGATGATGTTGGATTTTACAGGCGTTTCATTAAAGATTTTTCAAAAATTACCAAACCTCAATGCCAACTTTTAGAGAAGGACAGGAAATTTGAATTTACTAAAGGCTGTTTAAATGCCTTTGAGTTATTAAAGGAAAAATTAATCACAACCCCTATTATAGTTTCACCTAACTGGAAGAAACCATTTGAATTAATGTGTGATGCTAGTGATTATGCTATTGAAGCTGTTATTGGAAAAAGATATGAAAAGATTTTTAAAGTTATATACTACACTAGTAAGACTCTTAATGATACACAAATTAACTATACTGTTACTGAAAAAGAGTTACTAGCAACTGTGTATGCTTTAGATAAATTCAGATCTTATTTAATTGGAGCTAAATGTGTTGTGCATACTGATCACTATGCTATTAAATATCTGATGCAAAAGAAGGATGCTAAACCAAGGTTGATTTGATGGATACTTTTGATGCAATAATTTAATCTTGTGGTTATTGATAGAAAGGGAACAGATAATCAAATTATTGATCATTTGTAAAGATTAGAAAATCAAGAATTATCCGACAATGATAATGAAATTACAGACAGTTTCCCTGATGAAAAACTTTATAATATTAATGAGTGGAAAATACCATGATATGCTGATATTGTTAATTATATCGTAAGTGATATTTTGCCACCTATGCTAACAGTGCAACAACAAAGGAAATTCATTCATGATGCAAAAGCATATTTTTGGGATGAGCCTTATTTATATAAATAATGTAAAGATCTTATTATGAGGAGATGTGTACCTTATGATGAAACTGAGCTGATCATTCAGAAATGTCATGATTCTGAATTTTGAGGACATTTTGGGATTGATAAAATTGCTTATAAAATTTTAAAAGCTGGATTTTATTGGCCTACTATCTTTAGAGATGTTTATAGATACATAAAAACTTGTGATCAATGTCAACGAGTAGGCAATATGTCTGGAAGAAATGAAATGCCTCTGAATTTCATGTTAGAAGTTGAGATCTTTGACGTTTGGGGATTAAATTTTATGGGACCATTTATTCCTTCATTTGGAAACTTATATATATTAATTACAGTAGACTACATTTCAAAGTGGATTGAAGCACAAACTTTACCTCATTGTGACGCTAAAAGTGTTTCAAGATTTTTAATGAAAAATATTTTCACTAGATACGGAATGTCTAGAATGATTATCACTGACGGAGGATCCCATTTTAGGAATAAATACATTCAGAGATTGACAGAAAAGTTTAATATTATTCATAGAATATCTACTGCCTATCATCCTCAAACCAGTGGGTTAGCTGAAGTTTCTAATAGAGAGATTAAAAAAATACGTGAAAAGATTGTAAACCCAAGTAGAATAGATTGGTCCACTATACTGTATACCACATTATGGGCTTACAAGTCTGCTTATAAAACACCTATTGGAATGACTCCTTTCAGACTGATTTTTGGAAAGACTTGTCACTTTTCAGTTGAATTGGAGCATAAAGCATATTGGTCAATTAATAAATTCAATTTTAATTTGAAAGATGCTGGTAAGAAGAGATTGTTACAATTAAATGAATTGGAAGAATTAAGAAATTAGTCTTATGATAACAATAGAATTTATAAGAAAAAATTTAAAGTTATGGCATGATTCAAAGATTAACCAGAAGAACTTTGAACTAGGATAAGAAGTTTTAGTTTACAACACTAAGCTGAAGTTATTTCCTGGGAAATTGAAGTCTCGTTGGTTAGGACCCTTTACTGTAGCTCAAGTTTATACTTACGGAGCTATTGAGATTAAAGATTAGAAAACTGGAAATAGATTTAAAGTAAATGGACACAGATTAAAACCATACTATGAGGGGATAAGAATAAATTTTAAAGAGGTTTTAATGATCAGTCAACCTGAATGACACCTGAATAGGTCAGGCTGACGACGTTAAACTAAGAGCTTTATGGGAGGCAACCCATATTTATCTTTACTTTTATCATGATTATAGTAGTTTTTATTTGAAATTATCATTAGTATGTGGTAGTATTAAGCTCTAATACTCTTAATTACCCTAGAAATATCATAAAAATTGGATCCATGAAGAAAAATTGGAACGCATTCGGACCAGAGCGAAACTGTGCAAATTTTGACTTGGACGCCGACAGCGCCCTGGATGTCGCCGACGGCGCCCTCAACGCCGCTGATGGTGGGTTTTTTCTGAGAGTCCAGACAAAATTGATACAGAGGCTCACTGACGGTGCCCTCGACCCCGCCGACGGCGAGACCAGCGAATTGACAGTTACTTGGGTAAAAATGGCGGTTTTTGGGCTGGGATTATCTTTTAAAACTCAAAAATTCAATTTCTAGTTTATATTTTCCCTCCAAAAATGAAGTGAAACTCTACTAATTTCATTTCTATGGCTTCCAATTCCCCTGATAATCCCAGAATGCGAGTTTTCAATCGGCGAAAGTTTATTAGTGCGGAAGCGCAATGAATCTTCAACAAGTTGCTGATGAAGAAAAGTATAATCAAAGAACAAGGATTTGTAAATTGTATATTGAATAATCCCACGACAAATATTGAAAAAAAGATAGTGCGGCGAAGATGGGAAGTGCTGTGCTACACTACCGTCGCTGTGGTGGTTCAGTGGTGAAAGAATTTTATGTGAATTTGCATGGAATCAACTAGGGAGTTGTTTATGTCCGAGGAAGATGGATTACTTTCACTCCTGCATGGATCAATGAATTATATATGATAGAGAATGTTCCTGTCTGCCACTATTCCAATTTTGTCTTAATGAGAAACCAGATGAATGAGATTTACCAATATTTAAAGTACAAAACTGACGACTGGGAAACAAGAGAAAATGAGTATGTTAGTTTTTTTGTGACACTCTCGAATCCCGTTTCAAAACATTGACACTTTTTCATTTCTGCAAAACTGTTACAGACAATGAAGATCGATAAAGTTTCTAAAGAAAGTGTCATTTTGAATTACTGCATCCAAAGGGGACTGCCGATCGACATTGGATCTATAATTGTAAAGTCAATTTTGGGCATGATCGTTCATGGATCAACTTATGGGCTTAGACAGCCCTCCATAATTTTCTCATTTTGCAGTCAGTTCCAAGTGTCTTATGAAAATTGGGAAAAGGTACTACTACCTTGGACGCCTTTGGATCCAACTGAGTGATTCCCAATTTTTGAAGATGAAAATGACATGACAATTATAGTAGATCAAGCATCTCAGAATTCACTTCCAATTCAATCCTTAGTCCTTGATAAGTCTCTGGTGATCCTGCGCCGAATCAAGAAATTAGAAAAGGAGGTACAAAATGTCATGAATGCGATTAATAATATCTCCAATTTCTTTGATCATCTATAATGAAGGATGAAGGAACATTTTGAGCACTTTGGACATTTAGAAGATAGCTTGATACGACTGATGAGGAGAATGAAGTTAATAGAAGATGATTCAACTGAAGAATTTCCATTCCGACCCTTCTACAACCTCTTCGTTCATGTGCAATCAATGGGAGATCTCAGAGGAGAATCGAGTACCATTAGTAGATTTATATTACTACCTATCTGTCTATCTATGTATTTCGATTTAAACTTTGTATTTGCTTTGCTTTAGAATTATGCTTGTAGATCTCTGTATAGTTGAGATTAAGCATAGGATGTTTTGTTTTCAGCATTTTGAGTGTTGTGGCTTGGATTGTGACACTGAATTAATGTATTGAGGTTGAGAAAATACCAAACTTATGTGTGTTATGTAACGTAAATTGTAACCCTTGGAATTTATATATAAATGTGATGTTTTGTGCTGTGAAAGTTTATATGTTCTATGTACATCATTTTGTCACTTAAAATTATGTCTATAATGATTGAAAAGATGTTATTAAGGCTTGGAAGGGATTTTGATATTGAATGAAATTGATGTACTTATATTTTACTTTATTTATGTAATCTTTTTGTAATAGAAATGGATGTTTTTGTATTTGAACTTTTATTTTTATTATTTTGTGTACTTGGATGATTTTTAATTTTTGTTATAAAGTTAGTGTTATAGTTAAATGTGCATGTGTAGTTTAATAGATGTTGAGTAGTATTGTGGCTTGTAATGTAATGTGATTTTTATTTCACATTTTAGTTTTGTTTAGTATTGTGTTTGTATTAGGAAATGTTGTGCTTGTTTAATGTTTTAGTTTTACACTTATTTCAAAATTTCATTACTCAGAAATTCCTGTAATGATTTATATGTGTAGAAAACTCATAATATTACAGACCAGGTGAAGTATAAATTTTGAGAAGGCATGCAAAAAATTCAAAATGATGAAAATGCCTACAATAATGAGGTATGATTTATATTTATAGTTTTTCTTTCCTCCTGTATTATTTCATATTTAAAAATTTAAGTTTGTGGAAGGGAAGAAAAAGATTAATTATTAGATGTCCTCTATTTCAATATTTTTATATGATTTCATGTAGTGAATTTAATTCAGGTAATTATATTTTTGTAACCATCTAAATATTATGGTAGATTTAAAGAAATATTTTTGTAATGAAAATTAATTTTTTAAATTAAGATATTTAGTATAAGAGAATAAAATTATAGTTAACTATTTTAAGTAAATGAAACTATATCTTGAAGTATTAAGAATCTGGAAATTCATTTGGAAGAAAAAATTGTGGCTCAATGATGTAAAAACTATGAAATATTTATAAGTTAAAGGAATTCTTTGAGTTTTAAATTTAGGGAAAGAAAAGTGAAGTTCAAAATCATTAAAGGCTATCCAGATATAGTAATCCTCACTTGAAAAAGGAAAAAGAATGGATTGAAAACAATCCCCAAAATAAAAAGAAAAATATATAGGATTGAAAGCAATCCAAATGAAAAAGAGAAAATAAAGAAAAAATTATGGAAGTGAGGAGAAGCTTGAAGATATGCCTAATAAAAAATTAGCTTCACTGGACCTACCTAAAGGGAAAACTTAAATACATTCCTGAACTTATATGTATAGAATAGGTCTTTTACTAGTAGAGGTCTCATGAAGTTCCTATTTTTTGGATATTCTAAGTGACTTAATATTGCAACATATAGTCATTCTTGAAATAAATATAAGACTATAACTCTTAAACTTGATGACTAGATAATCTTGTGGCTACAGAGTTAATTCAACTACTTGATTTTTTTCTGAAAATCTCACTATGATATTTATTTAAATCAAACTCATAGTATTTCAGAATTAAAAATTTACTATAGTAGATCATAACTTTTATATAGTACTAAAATTACTTGAGGACAAGTAATAGTTAAGTTTGGGGGACTTTGACCAGAGGAAAATATGTTGAGATTTTCATACCTATTTTATACTATTTTTGATGATATTGCACTTTAAAGAAAGGTATTTTTGATGTTTTGGTGCAAGAATGATGAATCAGGGTAATTGGAGCAAAAAGATGCAAAAAGGAGCGAATTTGGAGTGAAAAGAACCAAAATGTGGAAATTTGAACTAGGCCGCCGACGACGCCCTCAACCCCACCGACGGTGAGTTTTTATCGAGGCTACAGGAAAAAAGTCTTCAGAAGTCCGCCGACGGCGCCCTCAAGGCCGCCGACGGCGAGCTCGGAGGTTATGCATACTCAAGCTTTGGATAAGGCGAATTTTGAAGGGTTGCTTAGGCAACTCTTGGGAAAGCTTATCCATAACTTTAAAATGACTATTTTGGCCAAAAATTGGAGAGCCTGGAGAAGAGGGGAAAGAATCTAGGGAGTAAAGGAAGTGTTAGAGAGAGTCCTAGAGATTAGAAACGTTCCAATATTGTGAGGAATTCTTCAAGAGATTGTAAGAGTGGAGGGAAAGTGAGAAATTTCTTCCTCCTTGCTACTTTGAAGAAGAATTTGTGTGCTGTAAAGAAAGGAAGAGATTCAGAGAAACTTCGAGGAGTGTTCTTGGGGAGAAAATAAAGATAAGTTATTTACTTGTTGTAGTTTGTATGACTTTGATTTTATAAATGAATTCCAAGTTTTGTTGTGTTTTTCCCATGAGATCTGAGTAGTTTTCTCTGTCTTTCTCCTTGTCTTGAGATTTGTGAAATGGTGATTTGAATTGGTGAAGGCATGAAAATGTTTAAAAAATTATGATGATCTTTTCACTTTGATCTTAATTTATTTTCAATCTGGCCAATTAATTTGTTAAAATATGTTGAGTTTTACAATAAAAGTGAAGATTATATGCAAGATTCAGGGAGGTCAAAGCTCTTGGAAGTTGGGTGCAAATAAATAAAGAAATAATATTATCAGGCGTAAAATTGGAGATTTTAGAGCAACATACTAAAATCCCCAATTCGGTCCTATCGTTTCGGTGCTGAATTGTAGATGTTAGCCCTCAGGTGAGGGGAAGGTTGGAGCTCTGAAGTGAGAGTCAGTATCCTCCCAGCATAGCGGTAAATTCAGTAAACAAGCGTAGGATTAGCCATTGTTCTTTATGCCTGGACCAAAGGGTAAGGAATAGGTATGTTCCTATTTGACACAATATAAATTAAACTAATTAACTTTATCCATTCACTATAATTTCTTGACAAGGAGAAGGATGTTTTCTTATATATTGAATATCACAATTAAACCCCCTTAGTATCATTAGTTATTTAATAGTTATTAAAATTACCTATTTATTTCAATTGCCTATTAGTGACAGATAAGCAAATTGAACTTTGTTGTCGTGATTAAAGTATTACTTTTATAAAATATTAGTTCGCAGTTCTAAACCACTCATTGTGGGATCGATATCTAGGGCTCCATTAGAGCCCTATATTACTTGAGTGATATGTATACTTGCGTTCATAAGTGTGACTTTACAATTATTGAATATTTATTACATCCATATTTATCTTATATTTTAAGCATATAAAAAGTCACCGGTGAGAGAGCCGATATCCTCCCAGCCTAGCCGCAGATTCAGTAAACAAGCATAGGATTAGTCAATGTTCTTTATGCCTGGACCAAAGGGTAAAGAATAGGTATGCTCCTATTTGGCACAATATAATTTGAACTGATTCACTTTATCCAATTACTATAATTTCTTGACAAGGAGAATGATGCTTTCTTATATATTGAATATCACATTTAAACCTTCATTAGTATCGTTAGTTATTTAGTTGTTATTAAAATTACGTAATTATTTCAATTGCCTAATAGTGACAGATAAGAAAATTGAACTTCGTTGTTGTGATTAAAGTATTACTTTTCTAAAATCATAGTTCGTAGTTATAAACTTACTCCAAGTGGGATATATATCTAGGACTCCATTAGAGCCTTACATTACTTGAGCGATACATATACTTGCATTGATAAGTGTGACTTTATAATTATTGAATATTTATTTTATCCATATTTATTGAATCTATAACTGTTACTAAGGATTTGGTACAATTGCTGAGGAAGTAAATTTAGCAGCAGCATTAAATACTTATATTTTAAAGCATATATAAGGTCACGGTCAGGTATTTCTCTTCTTTTACAAAGTTAGCGTCTATTAATTTCTTCACCTCGACGATGACGTGCTGCTCTATTTTGAGGCGCATTCTTCTAGGAGCTTGTTTCACTGGGGTTATATCTTTGTCTACCCCAAGTTTATGAACTGTAGCCTCTGCTGATAGTCCTGACATTTCATCATAACTCCATGTGAAGCAATCTTTAAGCTCTGTTAAAAGTTTAATCAACTCTAAAGATTCTTCATCGTTGAGTAGATAACTTATAAATGTAGGTTGGGGTTGTTATTTAGTCCTGAGGTTAATTTCCTTCAATTCATCAATAGTTGATTTAATTTCCTCCTTAAATTCTGGTGGAGCATCTTCTATTAGTTGATCAGAAGAGTCATCCTTCATATCGAGGCAATCCTCTCCTGATTCACTAGTAACAACCATGCCAAATTCTAAATCATCGACTGGTCCAACTGTACCAAATCTGAGACTTTCTTTCAAGTTGGGAGTTTGACTTTTAACATCCCATAATTTTTCAAAAAGTTGTAGTTTATCTTTTGGCATTTATTTTGAAAAATGTCCCCATTGAACTAAATTTTGTACACAACTCAAAAAATAACCAAAAGACAATTCCATTAATTCATTAAGATCATCATCCAAATTTACATGATTTTTAATGTTAGTACAATTAGAAGCATAATAAAACTTGATTGGCTTTGAACCAACGCTACAGAGTTTCTTTACCTCTAAACTCTTGACCTTTTGAGGGAGAATCGGAGTAAGGGTCATGGTGTTCACATAGTGGTTTATCGGATCATACATTGTCTCATATTTGCTTTGCTCTGTATCTTCTAAGGATATATCATACTGAGGTTTCTTCTATTTTGTCATCATTATTTCATCTTCAGAACTGTCTTCATTACTTAATCCGTTCAACAATTAAATTAGTTCTTCCTCGTCCACGTCCCTAGCCTCAACCTCAGGTGCGTGGATTAAAAGAACCCCCACCAATTTGTTGCAAAAGAGTGGCGAAAGATTGCTGAAGAAGAGTTGCATGACTTCCTCTTTGTGATTGTTCTGAATCTTCACTTTTCTTGGTCACAATTTCACGAGAGAAGATTCTTTTCTTTGGAGGTACGTAGTAGGCGTCATCTTCATGAATGCCAACTTCATGAACGGAAAATGGTTGTAAATCTCCCTTGATGAAATGTTCTTATCCCTCTTTGTAGTACTTGATGCACTGATGTAGAGATGACAGAACCATATTGTGTTCGTGAATCCATGGTCAGAGAAGTAGAGCGTTGAAAGAGGTCTCAGCGTCGATGATATGAAACTTAGCGGTTGTCACTTGTTCTCCAACCTTCGTAAGTAATGTAATCAATCCAAGGGCTCTCTCTCCCTTTTGGTTGAATCCTCTTAACATCCTTTTATCGTTCGTATGTTCTTGGGCTTCAATTTCCAAATAGGTCAATGTACATAGATTCATCAAGTTGAGTGATGCTCCAAGATCTACTAAAACTCTGGACAATAGAAATCTACCAATGTTAATAGAAATGTAGAGTGAACGATTGTGGTCGGCTGTACCGAGCATCAAATCTTCATCTGCAAATGTTACCCCAAACTGCTCTTTCAACGAGCAAACTTCATATGAGGATGTGCTGGCCAACTGGGTTAAACAAATCTCTGGGTCAAGCAAAGCTGTAACCAGAGACTCTCTCATCTCATTTAATAGGATCAGAGCATCATAGATGCTTAATTTGGTCAGCAATATCCTAAGATTAGCTAGCACATTGTAATCCACTTTGTATGATCCTCCAATTTTCTCTTAATTATGCGGTTCTTCCACTGGTGGAGGTGGAGGTAGCGCTTCTCGAGTTACTATTTGCTTTCCTTTATCTGTTGGAGCTATTCTTGGGGGTAATACTCTACCACTCCTCAAGTTTACTTCTGTAATTTCTTCTTTCTGAGATATTATTGTCGACTCCTCCGGAGTTTCTTCTTTGTCGAAAATATCTAAATTGATGGCAAGAGGTGCACCGTGGCGCTCGAGGTTTGGTTCCTCACTCCAGGTGCTGTCGTAAGATGTATTGTCGATGTCTTCCTCGGTTTTATTAATGAGTTCATCGGACTCAAGTACGATTTCAAGATCGTTTCGGGAGTCGAGATCAAAGTTAGATTGGTCATAATCAATTACGTTATCACCAGAAATAGTTAAAACACAGTTAAAATCATAATCATTAAATTCATAATACCCCAGTGGGGTAAAAAGATAATCATACAAAGTTAGTGGTTCAAGGATTTTCTTTCCCGTATCCGAGAAAATCAATCTATTAGAGGCATCCCCTATCCTACATGACGTGTTATCAGTCTTCGTGGTGGTGTTCTTCTTCTTCTTCTTTTTCTTTGATGATGACGGATCTCATGGTGAAATCTTCATCTCAGAATTGGTAGACAGAAGACTATGAACGGAGGCTAGTTTTGAAACGCTCTGAATTTGGTTTAATATTTTCTTGAACGATTTGCTCAAGACTGTACTCCATTTGTCTTTTCCAGTATACGGGTCAATCAGAGAGATTGACTCAACTGATATCATATTTATGGAACCTTTTTCAGGTTCTTTTAAATATTCTTTCTAGAGCATTATATTCCCATCTCTTAGGTTTCCCTCTAGCAAATCCTTGAAGATGAAACAATCTTTTATAGTGTGCCATAGTAATCTATAATACGAGCAATAATTTGGTTGATCTTATTTGTCGACCTCTTCAGGTTTCTTTGGATCTGGTAATTTGAACCTAGGCTTCTTGATTAGACTCCCGAACATTTTGGGTATGGCTTCGTCTTTGAAGGAATAAACCACTTTCCTACGTTATGCAATGGTCATTTTCTTATTCTCTATCTGATATGATCCTCCCTGAGGCGATTTCTGACTAGACTGACCATACTGTTGTGTTTGTTGTTGAGTGTGATGTGATGACGATTGACGAGGATTTTTTGCATTTATCTTCATGATTGTTGTTGACCTCAATTTTGAGGTCTTTCTTTCTTTCCTTCTTCCTAGAACCTAAAATCTAGTCTGGTTTCTTATTTGACTCTCCTAGAGGACTAGACCGTGACCTGAAATATTAGAAATTCAAGCCATTTCTTCGCTCCTTGAAGTTTCATATAGAAGATTTATAATCCTTGACATCCAGTTGAGTCGATGAAAGCTAACATATTGAAACTTTTGTTGAGTTCCTATAGGTATTTGAAAGACGTAGGTGGACCCCACGACATGTGTGTTACATTTGACTTTCTATCGCGAGTAGTTTATTTGAATTTGATTGTCACTTATGTGAGGACCGGTCAATGATATACTCGTTAAATAGCTTTGATCGGGTCAAAATAATTTTATTTGACGTGCCGCGTGTGAATTGAAGTTAAATTTGGCGCAATCGTCGACGAATTTGTCCGGATGATGAATTTGTCGGCGCTATTTTTTTGGTGGCGTTGCCTGTAAGAAGCTATCGGTCACCAAAATCAAAATATAGTCACCCGCTTCGAAAGGACGTTTTAATTTACATATATATATTTAGTTTTATAAAAATATGAAATCAAACTGACCTCATATTTTTCATAGTTTAAATGAAAGAACGTTGTACCTCAAATCCTGTACCTATCCCGAAGGATAAAGACAAGACTTGAGGATGAGGCTTGATCAAATAAACTAAAGAATATATGACATCCTTTTGATCTGCGAAACCTTTATATTTGCCGACAAGTTCCTTTATTTAATATGAAAAATTAAATAGGGTTTATATTAATCTAGGTTTGGACAAGCTTCCTATAAGGGTAAGCCCCTATAGTTAATTACATCTTAAATGACCAAAGTCATTTAAGAAGACTCTCGATAAAAATCAGGAAATATAATCTTCAAGGAGTTTCAAAGGGTAAGACTTTTCAATGAGATCGGACGTAGAGATGTGAAAGAGGATTGATTTAAATTTGGAACATTTTGCTGCAGAATCCAAAGGAGGAAAAACTAAGAGATGTCATGGATTCAGAGGAGAACCTCAATGACTTTTCAAGCTATCCTAATGTTTGGCTTCAGTTTTGAGGAGAAAAATTTAAGTATTTCATCCTGCCAATTTTATTAGTCAAGACTTACGTTCGTGTGAAACGATCACACAAATAGCCTGAAAGATGTAAGAATGTAGGTCGTGACAAACGACAACCTCAGAATCCTAAGACAAGTTTGGGCTTATATTGTATATCAGGGTTGTACAAAGGCCTAAAGATAAGGTGAGGATTTATGTTGCATAAGCAGACAACCTCGAAATCCTATGGCTTGATTGTTTATATATATGGAAGGAAGATTGGTTTAGCTGGGGAAGACAGGTTTTGCCGTTGAAGATGGCCGTGCTGCCCACCATGCTAGCTCCAAGCTCCTTGCCTCAACGAGTTTAAGTTTTCTAATGTGTCAAGTTATAATGTCAAGTCAGGTGACCCTATGGTTGAAGTTCTTTAAATTTTATGCGGCAAGTTAAAGTTGATTAGAGTGACACCAGTTAGGATCCTACGGTTTCTTCGCTCCGACACCACTATTTTCTGTTGAGTTTATTATTTAGTCCAAATGAACTTACTAAACTCAACTTAATGAACTCCATAATTTCATTTAGACCATGGGAAGCCTCATTAGCAACCGTAGGTTACCTCCTTCGAGGGATTCCCGATCATCCGATAGAGAAATGTTAATTTAGTTGAAGTTGTAGTTTTG
>NEWO01000098.1:3202512-3232095 GCA_003013225.1 Phalaenopsis aphrodite
TATATATATCGTTCTTTGCTCGCTATCCTTTCTTAGAATTAGGGCAAATCAAATTTGTTTATTTTCTCGATCAATTGCCAAAATCTGCATTGATAACCGCGAAAAGAAGTTCCAATATATTGTCTTCAAACTGTCATATCATGAATATCATCTGATATCAAATACAATGTTGTTTGATTTCATGTAATCAAACATCTTTTGGAATCTTTATTGTGTACTTTGTATATCAAAAAACTTCCTCATTCACCAATACTGAAAACCATTGATTGAATCCAGTCTTGTGTATCATCTATCTGTATTTTGTCATCGACAGTTGTGTTGAAATAGTAGGCTGTATAGAGACTAGCCTCACCTTCTAACATATCATCAGAAAATAGAAATGATTTCTCTTAGATAGATATTGAGGTGTGCTATCTTTAAGCAACTCACAACTCAAAAGGCCATAAGTTCTCGTTCTCAGGATCGGGTCTGAACCAGAATGGTACTTTATCCTCATTCATCTGTTTGAGGGTTATTGAAACTCTCAGATATGGCACTCCAGAGATGCAGTGTTTGGTCACATCAGCACTATTTCCCTTCAATATCAACACAAAGCCCACAGGCAAAGGAATCTCTACGGAACCCTGAAATTCTTTGTCACGAATGATATGAATTTCTATTCCAAACGTGATATTGCATTTATTTATAAATGATACCGTGCAAAACGACCTTGCAAAATCATGATGATTGATGTGCGGAGGGATAAAATCACTAGCTTTGTAGATATTAACTATACAGCTGTTTGAGATACAATCTTCTGGAAGTATACGCCAGGTGACCAATCGTTTAATTATCCTCTTGATAAATGATGGTAACGGGTCAACCTCATCGTGACGAATTATCCAAGGAGGATTTCCTTCTTTATCTTGGCAAAATTGTAGTAGCAACCGTATTGGGTCACAACCCTTCATTTACCTTGTTTCTATTTTCTCGGCTCAGAATATGTCCTTTTTCTTATTCGACCAGCATGTCCCATTTCTTGCTCCAAAAGAACACATTCTACAATGTCGTCTTGTTCACTGTTGGTGAACACATTAATGTGTAGTTATAATCCTTCCAGTATATTAACATACTTGCCCTGAAACCTTTGAAAATGCTCAGAATTTTGTTTTCTCACTTTTTCATATTTCTCCATTTCATGTTCTGGAATGATCTGCAAATGACATGACCTACTCATGAACTGAGGAACATAGGGTTCAACTTCCATGTTTCCTTCTTTAATTTCTCTTTCCTTGAAAGTCACCTCTCCTCCAGTTTTCATGGGTTGAGATGGTACTTCAACCAGCTGATCTGGGATTTTCCCTTTTAATTTGATTGCCATCTGAGCGATAGTATGTTTATCCTCCCCTTGTTTTTTAATTGATACCGCATCTTGTGAATACAGCGGTTTCGATTCCTATTCTGCGTACGAGTGAGTGTTGCCTTACCTTCCGGCTTATCGTTGGTAAGAGTAACACCAACAAGCTTGCCCTTAGAGGTCATTATCATTGACTTCATCCGATTAATTGCATCATTGCTTGATTCAGCCTCGTCAATTTTTTCTAATTTCCTTTTCTTCTCAGTAACGAATTGACTCTTATTTTTGAATTTTAACACAGGCTTCTGCTTGCAAAACTCATCTTTGTTTACCACGGTTAAAGCTGAGCTTTCATAATCTAGCTCAATTTGATCAAAGTTGAAATCAAATTCAACCACCACTCCTTCAACTTTTGTCTTATCAAGGAAAAAACCAATGCCATTCTTGAATGTGAAGACCACTCTTCCTCCTGACATTCTCCTGCATTAAACAGGAAAACAATCAGTACGTCAGACCGGGCTTTTAAGCAAGAACAATATGAAATTTTATTACCCTAAACCCTAAACCCTAAACCCTATTTATATACATGTATATTACAAAATGTATTTCTTATGTACATATCTTAATTTATATTTATGTATATATATATATATATATATATGCACGTATTAAGTTTATTATATATATATATATATATATATATATATATATATATATATATATATATATATATATATATATACATACATGTATACACTTCTTAAGTTTATTATTATTATTTTAAAGATCGAACTAATATGAAAGGAGAAAGGAGAGAAACAAAACAATAATAAAAAAATAAAAAAATAAAACATATATCAAGTTATATATATAGAATATATTGCAAAATTAGTTTTTTTTTACTCAAATATTTTTTAATACAAATTTATATTCGGTCCCAGTTGCAATTAAAACCATGGTGCATCTAAGAACAAGACTTTATTTCTAAAGTTCGCTCTTTCGAAACATCATGATGCATAATATTTCTTCAGATATCGTCAATTAGTAGGAAGCATAGGTCGTTCTCCTTGATAATTTATCTTTTCAACCACGAACGGTCCTTCCCATGTTAGTTCAAATTTACCTCCTATCTTGCAATGTACAAGAATAGGTCTTCTAAGGACAAGAACCAGATTACCAACTCTGAAAGTCCCGGGGCAAACCAATTTGTCATGTGCTTGAATCATCTTGGCTTGGTACAATTCCAAATTTTGTTGTGCTACCAATCCTTTTCCTTCCAAACTTTCTAATTCTTCCAGTCGTAATTTGGCATTTTCTTCAGTAGTGATTTTGTTGGCAATGACAACTCTGAGAGAAGGAGGTTGAACTTCTAAAGATAACATAGCCTCGGACCCATACACAAGAGCATATAGTGTAGACTGGGTTAGAGTTCTGAACGTGGCTCTGTAGGCCCATAAGGCTTCTAATAACTGCTCGTGCCAATTCCTTTTGTTTCCGTCCAAGGACTTCTTTAGAATTTGGACGAGAGTCTTGTTAAAATCCTCAGCCAATCCATTAGCTCTCAGATAATAAATTGTAGAATAACGCCAATCAATTCCATGTCTTCTGACAAAATTATTGATCTTCGTGCTTTTGAATGCAGACCCGTTGTCTGAAATAAGTCTGCGGGGTATTCCAAAACGATAAATATTTTGGTTCTTGAAGAACTGTAAGACATGTTATTTTTTTACTTCTCTCAACGGTATCACCTCTGCCCACTTTGAGAAATAATTAGTAGCGGCTAGAATGAACTGATGTCCCTTTGAAGATGGAGGGTCTATAGGACCCACCACATCTGTGCCCCAACATTCAAACGACCATGACACAACTGTCGGGTGTAACACATTTGGAGGGTGGTGTAAGACCACTCCATGTACTTGACATTGGTGACAACTTTTGGCAATTTTCATACAGTCGGTCATCATCGCGGGCCACTAATACCCTAGTCTTTTAATTTTCATTTTCATCTTCAGACCTGACTGATGAGCACCATAAATTCTTGAGTGTGCCTCTTTAACAATTTCTTGATCTTCTGTAGCGTTCAATCATCTTAACCACATTTGGTGGAAAGACCTTCGGTAAAGAACATTCTCTTTTAAAGCATACGATAAGACTCTTTTTTTTATATGCTACTGACTTATCATCTGGCAGCTTTCCTGTTTGTAAAAATTCTGTGAAAGGTTGACGCCAGTCTTCTACAGTTTCGGTGGTTGTCATTACTGTTTCTTCTTTGCCAAATTTGTCCAAAGTATCTACATCGATCTGAGACAAAACTTGAAGTCCTTGAACAGTGATCTTAATTGAATCTTCTTGTGGACATGCAAATTCTTTGGCGAGTTTAGACAAAGCATCCGAGAGAGTATTTTCTCCCCTTGGGATTTTGCATATTGTCACGTCTAGAATCTGTTCTAATAACTTCAATGTATAACGATGATATTGTTCCAATCTAGGCTTCAAAATTTTGTATTGCCCAGCAACGTGCTGAATGATTAACTGTGAATCTTCGTAAATATTGATGTCAGTTATACCCATTGATATTGCTATTGTAATCCTGTTATCAATGCTTCATACTCTGCCTCGTTATTCGTTCACGGTTCTGTCAAATGATAAGAATACCTTAGCATCCCTTTTTCTGGTGTAATGAAGATCGATCCAATCCCTGCTTTACCAGGTATTATTGCTTGCAATTCTTTATCTTTTTGTGCTGAAGAAGCTCCATCAAAATATAGTTCCCAACGTCGAGTCTAGGAATTTTCCACATCCATTATCTGTTCATCTGACAAATCATCATTAAGAGGGGAACTAGCCGGTAATGGGTGTGCCGCGAGGAAATCTGCTAGGATTTGTCCTTTTACAGCTCGGAGTGGAACAAAAGTTATATCAAATTGCAATAATACCATGACCCATCTTGCTAACCTATCGAAAAGCATCGGTCGGGTCATTAAATATTGCAATGGATTAAACTTCAAGATATTGTTGACTTTGTGAGCAAGCATGTAATGACGGAGTTTCTAAACTGCGAAAATTAAAGCCAAACATTGTTTCTCGATCGGAGGATATTTCATTTCCACTGGAATTAGACGACGACTTAAGTAATAAAGAGCATTCTCTTTTCCTTCATCGTTGACTTGGGCTAAAAGCGCTCCAAGGGAGTCATCCAAAGTTGCGGTATAAAGTATTAAAGGTCCACCTGAAATGGGAGCTGCCAAGATAGAAGGTGTCGTTAGATATTGCTTGATGCTCTCGAAAGCATGTTGACATTTATCATCCCAAATAAACTTTGCATCCTTTTTAGTCAATACGGAAAAAGGTTGACACCTTCCTGACAAATTAGAAATAAAGTGTCTTAAATACGCGAGCCTCCCTTGAAAAGATGGTAATTGTTTTAAATTTTTAGGGGGTGGCATTTCTAAGATGGCTTTAATCTTACCAGGATCAATCTCAATCCCGAGGTGATGAACAAAAAACCCTAAAAATTTCCCAGAAGTCACACCGAATGCGCACTTTAGGGGATTCATTTTTAAGTTAAATTTTCATAACCATTCAAAGAAAATTCTCAAATCGTACAAATGATCTTCTTTCTAATTACTTTTAATGTCCAAATCTTCCACATAACATTCCACCTGATTATGTATGAGGTCATCAAAGATCCTTGTCATCGCTCGTTGATATATTGCACCACAATTCTTCAATCTGAAAGGCATTACAGTATAACAATAAACTCCAATTGACATTCAGAAAGCTGTAAATCTTTTATCTTTTGGAGCAATTTTTATTTGGTTATACCCAGACTATCCATCCATGAAAGAGAAAATTTCATGAGACGATGCAATATCCACCATTAATTCTGGAATTGGAAGAGGAAACTCATCTTTTGGGCATACTTTATTCAAATCTCTAAAGTCCACACAGATACGAATTTACATATTTTTCTTCTTAGCTGGCACTATACTAGCCAACCATGTAGGATATTGTTCCTCCTGTATGAATTTAGCATCTATTAACATCTTGACTTCGTTTATAACTTGTTGTTCAATATTGAGACGCATTTTTCTGGAAGCTTGCTTAACTGAAATAGCTGTAGGATCTAGGCCCAGTTTATGTATTGCAACTTCTGGCGCCAATCTGGGCATTTCCTCATAACTCCAAGCGAAACAATCTTTGAACTCTGTCAACAGCACAATCATATTCATAGATTCTTCTTCATTAAGTAGAGAGCTAATAAAAATTGGCCTCGGTTCCTCTTCGGTACCCAGTTTAATTTCTTGTAACTCATCTACTATTGATTTAATCTCTTCTTCAAATTCAAGTGAAGCATTGACAATTGTAGATTCTTCATAGTTTTTCAGAACCTCTAAACAATCTTTTTCATGTTCGTTAGTAACAACTAAGGAAAATTCTGTATCATCAACAGGCCCTACTGTGCCAAATCCAAGACCTTGCTTGAAATTAAAGGCTTGATTATCATTATTCTAAAGTTTCTCAAAGTATTGTGATTGATTTTTCAACCATTTCTTAGGTACCTGACTACGCTGAGCAAGATTTTGAACACAAGGCAAATACCAATCAACAGGTAATTCCATTAATTCGGAAGAAAGCTCATCTTCTAGTTCTACATTGATTCCAGAACTAGAGGATGAAGAACCACGATGAAACTTAATTGCTTTCATACCTGCACTATGTCCCTCTTTGACCATCTGACCCTCAATTTTATGAGTAGAAATTGGTGTGAGGGTCATAGTTTGTACATAGCGATTAATCTGATTGTACATTGAACCGTAATCACGTTTCTCTTCGTCTTCTAAATCAATTTTGAAAAGAGTTTTCTTCTAATTAATCGTCGTTACGGTTTTCCTTATTTTTTCATCTTCAGAACTGTCTTCCAAACCAATGTTGATGATTAGACTCTTTTGTTCAACAATTTTATCATTCCTTGCGCGACCTCATCCCCGGCCTCGACCTCGGATACGAGTTCTAGAGGAACTCTCACCCTCTTGTTGTAAAGGGGTAATAAAAGATTGTTGAATCAGTACCAGATTGTCTTGTCTTTGTATATCTTATGGACCCTTTACGTTTCTTGTAATATCATCTTGAAGCGTAACATTCTTTTTCAGAGGAGTATAGTAATTGACATCTTCATGAATGCCTATTTCATGAACCGAAAACGGCTGTAGGTCTCCCTTTATACAATATTCTTGTCCTTTCAAACAATACTTTATGCATTGGTGTAATGATGAAGGGACTAAATTGTTCTCATGAATCCAGGGTCGGTCCAATAGAGCATTGAACGTAGTTTCAGAATCAATCATATGGAATTTCACAGTTGTTACTAATTCTCCAATTCTCATCAGTAATGTAATTGATCCAAGAGCTCTTTCCCCTTTATGGTTAAAACCTCTTAACATCATGTTATCAGCAGTTAATTGTCTTGCGTCTATATCCAAATACGCCAAAGTTTGTACTCATTATATTAATGGATGCCCCTGGATCCACTAATACTCTGAAGAGCATGAAGTTGTCGATGTTGACAGAAATATACAACGAACGATTATGATCAACAATCCTGAGTAGTAGATCATCATTTGTGAATGTTATTTTTACTTGTTCTCTTAATGAACAAACCTCATCTGAGGAAGTACTAGCAAGTTGAGCTAAACAGATTTCTGGATCTAGCAAAGCTTTTATTAAAGCTTCTCTCATTTCCTTTGATAGGATTAAGGCATTGTATTTACTCAACTTAGGAGGTAATTTCCTAAGATGGGCTAGTACATTATAGTCCACTTTAATGCTTGTTTCCTCATTTCCATTTCATACAGGTGTTTCATCGATCGGTGGGACTGGATTATCCTGAATAATTGTTTGTTTCATTGCATCCTTTGGACCCATTCTTGGAGGTAATACTTTTCCACTTCTCAAATTTATTTTTGTCACCTCTTATGAATCATGACTTGATTTTGGAACTGCCTCTACATGAGCTGGAGTAACTGATTCTTCTAGGATTCCTTCTGAATCCAAAGACTCCAACTCTATTACAATCGGCGAGCCATGAAATTCAAAAGTGGGCGCATTTTCTTCTGAATCATAATCATTATCATCAATATTTCCTCCTGACTTACCGTTACATGTGTTAGAACTTTGTACAATTTGAGAATCTTCAGAAAGATTGAGATTGGTGTCGGGATTAGGTGAGACATCCCCAATTATACCGTCAACAGAAATAGTCATAACGTAGCCAAATTCAAATTCCATAGTATTATGTGCCCCTGGTGAAGCAAAGAAGAAACCATACAAAGTCAGAGGTTTAAGATATTTCTCTCCAAAATCCGTAGTAACTAATCTTGGATGATCAAGCTTCATTTCACAGTTCGGCTTTTCGATGGGTTTTTCAGTCTTCTTTGAATCTTTTTATACCGTAATCGACAATACTGGCTTAACAGGTTCTCGATCTTGAATTGCAGCTTGTATTGAAGTATTCTGAATTTGATTCAGTATTTTCTTTGAAGACTTTGTCCAAACTGTATTCCACCCATCTTCAACTGCGTAAGGATCGATCGTACAGTGGGATCAACCGAAACTGTATTGATTGAACCTTGTCCAGGTTCTTTCATATACTCTTTCGGGATCGTTATGTTCCCATCCCTGAGATTATACTGCAACCAATTCTTGAAAGAAAAGCAATTCTCTAGAGTATGTCCAATCATTCTATGATATGGGCAATATAATGTGCGATCCTTCTTATCAACCCATTGGGCTTCTTTGGTTCTGGCAAGCTGAATCCCGATTTCTTGATGAGATTGTGGAACATTTTACCAACTGCTTCATCTTTAAAGGGAAATACTCTATTTAAACACGCTGTCAAGGTTGGAGTTGATCAATTATTTGCCTGATAAGCCCTCTGTTGGGATGATTGTGTACGGTATTGCTGAGGAGTCTGATGGCTTGGTTGTGGTTATTCAACTTTTATCTCCAATGGCTGCTTACCTTATTAATAGTCGCGACAGTTCCATAATTCTTCTTGAAGACTTTTGTGGGTCTCTGTTTTTCAAATTTCTCAATGAAACCAAGTTGTTTTGCTTCCTCTTGAAGACTCACGACCTTACTGAGTAATTTTTCAAAAGTTTTAATCGTGAATCCCTTGAGGAAGGAAAGCAATTGGTCCATAAATACTCTTTAATAGGATTTCAATCGCATGTTGCTCTTGAAGTTGTGGTTCGCATTTCATGCTTAAATTCCTCCAACGTAGAATGTAATCCACTAGAGTTTCATCTGTTCTTTGTATCTTGATCACCAAGTCACCGACAGTGGTATGATGTCCAGCCCCGACAAATCAATTAATGAAGAGATCTTCTAATTTTGCAAACATCTTAACGAAACCATTTGGTAATTTTGCATACCAATCAAATGCCACCCTGATAGGCTACTGACAAACTATCAGAAGAGTAGAGCATCATTTCCCCCTGCATTGTAACAACTGGCGCGAAAATGTTCCACATGTTGTCGAGGGTTTCCTGTTCCATCAAAAGTTTTGAACATAGGTGGTACAAAACCCTTGTGATATTGCACGACATCAAATTCTTCAAGATATGGTCTACCCCTTAGAATATATGCACCACCTTTGGATTGTATCAGAGTTTCTTTCACCTGCTGTTCTATCATACTTTTAATGTCCTTCTCCGGTATCAAATTCTGGGCATGATCTCTCTTACCCTTTTCTTCTTTATTAATAGAAGTGGATTCCTTTTTATTATCATCGATCTGGACTACATCCGGTTGATTTACCTCAACAGGCACTCTCTTTGGAGATTGTGGCTGGCTTTGTAAAGTCATAATAGTAGCCATCATTTCTTCCATTTTTGCTTTCATGTACTCCATCTGCTCATCTTTTTGTTGAATAATCTTCTGTAATATTTCTACAACAATCTCTTCTTCTGGTGCCTCTTGTAAGGATGAAGATGATCGAGTCAACACCACATTTATCTCAACAAAATCTTCATCCATATAATTAGTCAAATCCTCTTCATCATCTAATTCATCTTCTCTTTCTTTAGAAAACTTCTTAATGTCTTTTATGAGCTTTTCTAGCTTTAGTTCAATTGGGTCTTTCTTAGACACCTTAAGATCAGTCTGTGACAACTGACAAGCAACGTTTTCAACGGCGATTGTAGCGGGCAACACATCACATGTAGAATTTTCCATCATGGGCTCTTTCGTATGTGTTGGTTCAACGAACTTAGGTCACCACACCATCTTCTCAGATATGAGTATCTTGGGGTCGAGTGACTTATTGGTGACATCCATATGTTGAGAATCAATGGGCCCCCTAGTGTTTGAACCAGACACTTCACCAAGTAATCTCTTACAGTTCTTTGATCTTTCTGACCATGGTAAGGGCTTATCTTGTACTCTGGGTACACTTATCCTTGGCCCAAGACGATATTTAATGGGTTTTCGTCCCCTATAATTTGGGGAAAGAATGGCGGTAGGGTTGATGGCGACAAAAATGGGAGGAACACTGGCTCCCAAACGTTGTCTGACAGGAATCCTGGGTGGTCGTGGAGTGGCAGAGGTGGAACTTAAATGACGATCATCTGAATGGACTTTCCGAGAGGTTTGTAGAAGCAAACCTTCTTGCCTTTTCTTAAATTTCTTTGCAAGTTGTGAAACGAACCTATCATTTTTTAGAATATGTCTCCTCATCTGGGGTGACACAGTGCTTCTCATCCTATTGAGGATTTCATCAACATAACATCTTTCTTTCTTTGCCAGCTTCTTAAAAACCATACGAACTCGCTTTAATGGTATGAATCCTTTGCTTTGTACTTGATTATAACGGTAGTAAAATTGAGACGGTGCATCAGCAATCTTATGGACATCCTCTTCATCAAGAGCAGCAGACAGTGGATGAAACCTGCTCCCCCTTAAGAGAGGGGAGGTCTTGGGTAATCCAACTTCTTCATCTTTATCTAAGGAAATTGAGGTAACAACCTCGATAGCTTTCACTTTCTTGATCTTGGATATTCTTCGGTTCTTGTTCCTTCTCTGGGTCCTGGTAAAAGGTGCAAACCTTGAACTAGACCCTATTTCAAACACAGAAGGTGCTGTCAAGAACGTCAAACCCTCCACAGTGACAGGCTTGTCATCTACCTGAATCTCCTTCCCTTTAAGTTGAGAGGGGAAAGTGACAGGTGCAGTGACTAGAGCGGTGGGGGTAGTAACAGTTGTTTCCATGGTATTCTTGACAATTTTAGCAATCTTTGTAACGGCAGTAATGTTCTTCTCAGCTGACACCCTTTTCAAAGGTGCGAACTCATGTGTTGACTTCTGGTTAAATTCCACTATGGGCTCCACCACTTCAGTGACTTTATTCCTCAGTACAGCGACGATAATTTCTCCAAACTTAATATCGGTATTGTTGAATCCTTGTTCAAAGCCAATGACAGCTTTATCACGCAGCTCGTTCTTGTTTACAACCAAGTCCATCCTAGTGTCAAAGGAGAAGATCAACTTTGGCGTAGTCATTTTCTGTAATTTCAAATTTTCAGAAATTAGACTCATGATGCTTTGTAGCCATTGCTGCAGCAATTTAGGACGACTATCTTGAATCAAATCAAATCATTCAACTGGGTGTCTCTTTTGAGACTTATCCAAACAAGTTTCTTTATTATACATATTAAGCTTTATTTATAGATTTTAAAAAATCAAATTAAAATGTCATAAATAAAGGAAAGAGTAGGATATGTATGACATGTGTTCATGATTTAAAGAGAAAGCTTCTCGAATCAAACTCATTCCTACAGATCGTCTCTTAACATCTCACACCTATTGCGAAGCCTTTCTGTTTATGGATGATTAAACAGTGGCTCCAGAATCAAAGGAAGTTGAGAGTACTTACTCAAGGAAGAAATGAGCGAAGTACGTCAATAGAAGAAAGATAGTTTGACCCATTAGGGGTATGAGCACACTATTGATGTTTGAAAACAAAACCTCTTGATCAAAATGGAGAGGGGAATGATTCCGCAGTGGGTCGCCAGAAATTGTCGGCTATTTTTCTTTCAAAAATAAGATTTTAAAATTTAAATTTAGAATTTAATATATATATATATATATATATATATATATATATATATAATGTAATTTTAATTTTGTGAAAATGGTATCTTTTTATTTTGTTGAAAAATGTTGAGACCGAGTAGACCTCATACATCTAATAGTTTGAACAGCTGAGCACAATACCATAAATGATGTATCATCTTGAAGGATGGACATATCACTTATTGGTAGGCTTAACTATCTAAACTTAAAAGTTTATGACTCTATTTTGGTCTGCAAAATTTATCGCCCAAAAATTCCCCTATCTAATATATAGATTAGATAGGGTTTAGATTAATCTGGGTTCTTAAATTTTCTATAGGAGCAAGCCCCTATAGTTAATTATATCTTAGACAACCGAAGTCACATAGGAAAACTCTCAATAATGATCAGAGGTTTTGTCTTCAAGAATTCAATGTTCAAGTTTCCATGATTGTTTATAGAAAAAGTCAAATGGGATAGGTCAAAATAGGAATAATTATTTTCAGAATCCAAAGGAACGAAAAGTAGGAGATGTCGAAGATACTGAAGAAGATTCAATAACATCTCAAACTAATCTATGGTTTGTCTTTACTTCTTTGAAAGAGAAGTTACTTGATGTTTCAGTCATGCAAATTATTTAGATATTCGGGACTTATATATGTACATCATATGCAAATAACTCGAGAAAATGTGAGGATTTATGTCGTACAAGACAACAACCTCGGAAAGCCTAAAAAGTTTAAGACTTATATCATACGATATAAAAAAATCGTAGAAAGTCCTAAAAGAAAATGTGAGGATTTACGTCGTGCCAAACGAACAACCTCAACGTCCTATGAGTATGTTATTTAAATCTATCGAGGTTTTGTATAAACTCATCCTTTAGTCTTTGGTAGTTGTCCCGATCGTTGTCCTGAGATGAATCGTCAACCGACCACATTGTCGTCTCGTTCCGAGAAGAGGAGAGAGAGAAGAGAGAATAATAAAAAAAACCATGCCTCGAATGGCCTATCCTAGGGGATTGCACAAACATACTAACAAGATAGCAGCTAATGTGTGAATACTGTTAAACGTATAAAATTCACCAAAGAATAGACAAAAAGGCTATGTTATAAAATGTGATGGTAAAGTGCATGAGACATGTAACGAAGTATAGTACGATACAAAATAAAAGGAAATATGCAGAAAATAAAGTATGGAAATTAAATAAATAAAAGCGTATCTGATCAAATTTTGTTAAAGCTTCAAAACAGATTGCAATTGTATGAAATAAGTGGGTCAGGTAAACATTTGCAGACTATAAAAGAAAGGTTAAACGATGAGCATGTGAAAGTTTCAAGATGGGATATTAGATTTGAATTTGGGGATAGGCTCAAACTAGACCTCTTTTCTCTCAATCTCGATCCCACAGACAACTGATATATTGAGGTCATCCTATCAACATCCTCTAGAGGCCACCAATGAATCACCCCTATAATCAGACAGTCTTAAACCCTGTCGTTCAGTGAATATGTGAATAGAGCAACATCTAAACCTCTCAAAGTGTGGTGTACCTATATGTGAGTGTAGTATCTGAACTCATTGAAGTGTAGTGTGTGAATTGCATAGTGTGTATAAGTGTAGTTTATATTTCTTGTGCAAGTGTAACATCTGTTTAAAACCCGTAGTACCTATACATGATATGTAATATCTGTCGTGTAGAATGTAGTGTGTGGATATTGTGTTTGCAGTATAAAAAGGTGATATGATAATACTTAGATCCATCAAATAAAGGTATGTGGTGTATCTATATTTAGTGTGCAAAGTGTACTATGTGATGTATAAAATATACATGTAGGTTATGTCTAATGCTTGCATGTATTAGTCTGGCTATGGTGTCTATAGTGTAGTGTTGTATTTGTTCTTTCGTGAGTGTAATATCTATACAGTGTCTGTAGTATCTGTTCTTTTGTGAGTGTAGTATCTGTGTAGTATTTGTAGTATCTGTTCTTTTTTTATTACTGATTCTCGAAACTTTTGAAAAAGGTTTAGAGCTGTTAATTATCTATGGTTGAAAGGGCATCGTACTAATTGAATTTTGATTTTATTTTTCAGCTATAAACTAAGCTGTCAAATGGTTCTCTTGCATCATTGTCTGTTATCCCTCATCTTGAACTAATAGGCCACCTCAATATTTCATATGCTCATTCAACAAATTTTATACATTCTATATCAAGAGAAATGAGAGAAACCTCTATTTAAACATTTCTATAACACCCACCCTCTGCTTATAAATTTAAACTTTAAACTCATATATATGATCATTACATTCTCTATCAGTTTCCCAAGGAGAAATACGTTGTTGCCAAGTTCAAACTTATGAAATTTATGTAATTAGGAAGCCAATTCCAACAAGAGATTGAAATCAGCTCCAAATATATGTATTCCAAAGTATAAAAAAAAATCCTATAGGTATTTCGAATAAGGAGCAGCAAAGAGGACCACAACTATGTCCTCAAATACATCTTCCATGCCATAAAAATTGATTTCCTGCAATGCTCAAATGCGAAGGGGTAGCCTTAATATATTTTTCAAACCATAAAGACTGACTTCCAGGATATATTTAAATAAAGGGGAGCAAAGAGAAGAAAAACCGAGCATGGTATAAAGGATCAAGTTTAAGCCATCACAATACTGAAATCAAATTTCATAAAAGGTAACGATTAAACCGTTAAAATCTAAGGTTAAATTCAAGTTAAAGGGCTAAATCGAACCATCATATGAACCCAGACCCAGATCCAAAGCTAGTTTTCCAAACCAAAAGGATGTTATCAATATGCATGTATATACTTTCGAGTAAGACAATTAAGGGAGCAAAGTTGCAATTCCCAAGTTGCTATTCCAAGCCAAAATAAATCCCAAAAATGCATTCGAACAGGGTGACCTATAAGCTTGTTCTAAATAGACGTGCAAAGTCAAAAATAGTCTCCATTGTATGCATTTAAATAAGGATAAAAAGGATAGCAAAATTAAGACATTAAAACAGTTGCCCAAAGCATCTAAGATCTTCCAAAGTACATTCAAACGAAAGAGCGGCAAAACCGAGTCCCACAATATTGTTCAAAATCAAAAGAAAAATTATATTTTATGTATTCAAATAGAGGCAGCCATGAGAACGAAAACCAAAACTCCAAGTTAATATTCCAGACCAAAACAATCTTCATACATATATTTGAATATGGACAGCAAGAAGAACAAATTTGAACTTCCCCCAAACAGTTGATCAAAGCTATGAAATAGATATCAAACATCATTATGCAAATAGGGAAAACAGGGAAGCGCCATAACAAACCCCAAATGTCAAAAGAATCCATGTACATCTATTTCAAATTCAAAGAAATCGTGAAGCTCAAAAAATAGAAGCCCACTTTACCAAATAAGTCCAAAAACAAGGCAAAAGGAAACATCCAAACAAATATTGTCGAATTAGGCACCAAAAAAACAAGATTACAATCAAAAGAATACTCAAAAGCCAAAATATATTATCCCCATGTATATTCAAAGAAGGCAGCAGACGAAGCAAAACTGTAATTCCAAAACTAATAAAGCAGTAAAAGAAATAAAAATCATAGCCCCAAGCCGCCAGCCCATACCAAAACAATCTCCAAATATATTTCAGAGTAGGGGCAGCGAGAAACACAAAAATCAGACCAAAAACGGGTATCCAAAACTCAAGATATAGACTCGTATATATGTTAGAATAATGTACACAAAATGAGCAAAAATTGAACATCAAAACAAATATTCAAAACTAAAGTATAATCTTCCATGTGTATTCAAATTAGGGGGCAGTAAGAAGCATAGAGAACCAGTCCCCAAATAATATTCAAAATCAGAAAACGCATCTCCGACATATGTATTCATATAGGGACTACAAGAAGCACAAAGAACCGGCCCCCAAATGATATTCAAAATCAGAAAACACTTCTCCAACATATGTATTCATATCAAGGACAGTGACGAGGATAAAAACCGAGTCCCAATATATAGTTATTTAGAACACCAACATATTCCAGAGGTTATACCCGAATAAAGGGGCATGAAGAAGATCAAAACCGGTCTCAAATCTTCGTTAGATCTAAAAGAAAGTTCTCCACATATATATATACAAATAGATCATTAAAAGGAGCAGCAAAACAGCTCTCAACCCTCATTAAATCTAGAAGAAAGTTCTCCATCTTATAATCTCATAGGTAGTATCACATGAATAACTAATTCAGAAATTGAATCAACACCCTAAACTGATTTGAAATAGTTTCTATGGTGTTAAAGAAGACAGCAAAGGAAACATAAAATTATAGCCCTAAATAGTTATTCCAAAACCATAAGGAAATAATCCCTGTATATGCATTCAAATGAGAATAGAAAGAAGAACAGGAACTATAGCATTTGAGACCCAAAAGATTTCAACACATGAATTCGAATAGGGCCAAATAATATAACTGTGATATTAATCTATCAAAAATCATAATCAAGAATAACCAATTCTCAAAATAACTGAAATCTGACCTCGATTTCTCACTAGCTCAAGAAATGAAAAGAGTAAGAAAAAGTCACGAGATGAAAGCTTCCAGCAAAATCCCTCCGAAATCTCAAGGGAAAAAATGTCATCCTCTTTCTCTCCCTTTTGGGTTATTTATAGCCATCAAAAGAGCCGGGGCTCACCGACGGTAAAAAAAAGGGAAGGTGACAAGAAACACCTCAAAGGGCAAAGAGAACGTTCAAATTCAAGAACGAGAAGGTTACCAGACTCGTTTAGGTGGGAAAGTTTGTTATGACAGGTTACCGGCGAGGCTACCGGCTCGGTTAAGGCAAAGAGCAGAGGCGCGAGGGAGTTTTAATTTTTTTAGTTTTAGAAGATTATGTTTTATATAAAAAAAACTTTATCAAATATATTTTTGTTTTATTAAAGAAAATATTAATAAAATATTAAATTTTGTGTGATCCACTCACGTTCGGAGCCCTGACAAAATGGCTGTCCTCCCTAGCTAAAATTGACGTCCCGGACGCAATAGTGCAGTCTGTTTCATCATCCGGAGTCATCTGGACAAAGTCATCGTTGAACGCATCAAATTAACTTTGATTCACGCGCGGCATGACAAAAGAAGCTATTTTGGTCCAATGAGAGCCTTTTAACGAATATATCATTCTCAAGTCCTCACATAAGCGACAACCAAAGTCAAATGCGACGCTCGCAGTGGCAAGTCAAACTATGCATGCGCCACAGTGTCTACCTGCGTCTTTCAAATTTCTATAGGAGCTCAATTTGAGCTTCAATAAGTCAGCTTTTTGATCAACTCAATGGAATGTTGAGGGTCTAAAACCGTCCATATGAAACTACAAAGAGTGAGGAAATGGCTTGAATTTCTAAAGGGGGTGAGTCCCAGTCTACTCCTCTAAGAGAGTCAAAATAGGGAAATCTTAAGGATAGATCCTAGGGTATTTAGTGAAGGGGAAAAGAAGACCTCCAAAATGAGGTCAACACCAACAGATCTAGAGAAAGAAGCAGGTCAGTGCTACTCTCTCACTGTCCCGTGAAAAATTTCGAGCTCTTTTAAACTTATTGTGTTGCTTAATAATTCTTCCTGTAAATACCCTTAATACTCAGTGAGCATTGATGTCATAATTATCCCTAAGAGTAGGGTAATTATAACTTGTAATTTGATTTGAGAATTATGTGGATGAAAACTCTTTGAGGGGCAAGTTTAAGAGACTTAGCCAAATTTTGATTTGGGCTTGTAGTGTTTGAAAGATGTTCAATTTTCAATGATGTTTACTTTTCTAATCCTCATTTACATGAAACTTGATTTAGCATAGGTAATAATAAGCCCTCAAGATTTTTGGTGAATGTCTTAATACCTTTGGAGGAGATTAAATTTTAAGTGATGATGATGATTCTTTTTTTTTTTTGAAAATAATTTAAACATCAAACAGAGGTATTAAATTTGTGAGTTATTGACACCCAAAATCATACCCCTAAGTCTAGAATCATTTAATTGACTAGACTCTTAAATTTATGTAATTTAAAGAAATTACAAATTTATCCTTTTGATTAGGACAAGTGAGGTTGGTTTCTACCAATTAATCCATTGTGTTTCAATCACCCAAGTTTGCTGATTAGGATTAAGGATTGCCCATTTCCCTTTATGGAATTAAACGTAAATGTTAATTAAGGCTAAATTTCCAAAATTTTTGCTCCTAAGGCTCTATCACTTCATAATTTATCAAATTTAATCCAAATGACTTTGAAATTTTTATTTTACCTCACTCATGGGTCAATTAAGGCATCAGAGGAGAAAGTGTGATTTTTTAAAATTTAATTTAATTTATATAATCATTTTAATGAAAAAAAAAGATTTTTCAAAGAGAATTCCTTAACTTGACCAAGGTAAGGCCTAATCCTTTGAAATTTTTACTGGAGGTAAGCTTTGGGCCAAATTTCATGTTTTTTTAATTTTATTTGAATTTTAAGAATTATTTTAAGTTCTCGAGTGTTTATTAATTATAAAATATTTTAAATTTGAAAAATTAAGTTTAATATTTTTATTAAATCTCTTTGATGTCATGGGACACCGAGAAATAAATTTAACATTTTTATCATTTTTCTTTGAATTATTGGAATTATTTTAGTGAAAATCCATTTTTAGCCTTTAAAAATTATTTTAAGCTTCAAAATTCAATATCTTTATTTAGAAAATTAGGAAAAATATTCCAATTATTTGTAAGTGCTTAAGAAATAATTTCAAACATTTTCATGAATTTCATTATTTTTGTGAATTTTATCATTTTTTAATTATTTAAATATTGAAGAAAAGGCTAAAAAATGATGTTTTTATTTTTATTTCAAATTTATTTTTGTAAAATCCCTCTAATCACAGAGAACTCCAAAAACCAAGTTTTATAATTTTTGAAGTTATTTTTTAATTATTAAAAATCATTTTAGTGCCAAAAATGTTAATTAACTTGAAAAATCAATTTGAGATATTAAATAAATTCCAAATATTTTGAGATTTTTATAGGGAGTTCTCTAGACTTTAAATTTTAGTGTAGATAAAAAATTAAGTCATTTAGATTTTTGTGTTAACTAAAATTAATTTTTTTTTGTGTTTTAGGGTTGGTGAAGATTAAGTGTATTCTTAGTAACTTAACCTATGAAATTATTTCTAAAGGGTCCTCTCGTCATAGTGAACCTTTCCAAATTTTCTTGGAATTTTTTAAATATTATGATAATTATCATGATTAATTTATGCAAATAATAGACATAAACTTGAAAAATCTGGATCTTTGTCTAGGGACTTCCTCTAACTTTAGAAAAATTAGAAGATATGTTTAATATGTTTAATATTCCCTAAGACAGAGGCAACAATATGCTAAAATTTCAAGCAATGGTAATAGTCCTACATGCATGGAGAATCAAAACATTCAAATCAGTGTTTAATTATTTAAAAATAGAACATGCATTAAATGGACTTCAAACTATTTCCACATTGTTCTCCACTATTCACTGAGCAAGAGGATATTTTTATTTTATTTTTATGATTTTTCTACACCAAGATATGAATTTTTAAAGTTAGGGATCGTTTTCTGATTTTTTAAATTTCCTATTTATCTATTTAAACGTGCAGCTCTGATTGGATCCTAGGCAGCTCCGAAGGCACATGTGGCGCGCTTTGAATGGACGTTGTCATCCACGTAGTCGCTGACTCAGCCCGTGGTTCACGTAAAGAAGCATTGTCCGGCTTGATCTCCTCCGTCCATCCGATTTACGCAAGATTGGATGACTCCCCGTCATCGTCCCCGATAGAGTGATCACGTGACTGTCCACACTAAAACCCTAAGATCTCAGCCTAGACTCAACCAAATCACTTCAGGTTTGATCCTATGGACTCGTCTAAGTGAGATGAACATATTCATACGGTAATCATGCAATTAAATTAAGCCTAATCAAATGAAGAATCGAAATAGACTCGGGAGGAGGAGAGGTTCAATACCTTGGCTCTGAGAAGGGAAGCTTTGATCAGAGATGCTCGACATGTTCGTTGGGTTCCAAGGAGACTAGGGATTAAGCCTTTGGCCGTGGCGCAAGGTCTAGGTAGGAATTCAACCAAGGTGGATTTCATGTGTTGGTCTTGAGCTATTTTAGGGGCTCTATGAAAGGTGAATTTGATGGGGCTTTTTCTTATCTCATTGTGGTGAAGGTGTGGGTGAGTTTAATTTGTTTTTTGTGGAGTGTAGGAGTGTAATGAGCTCTGTTTTAGTTTTAGGATGAGATTTGAGCTCAAAATTTGGCTCCAGCAAGGGGATTCAGGGCAATGTGGTGGTTGGATTGCAATGAGGAGGTCTCAAAGAGGCTTTGGGATCAATTTGGGGAAGTCTCTCAGAGGAAATTTCTACACACCTCCCATGACTGTAGATGGGAGGTTTTATAAAAAATGGCTCAAGGCTTGTTTCCATGGTCAATTGGGGGTGAAATGTGCTGCCTCGGTGGAGGGCAGAGAGGCTCTAACATTTTATTTGGATGAATTGGCCTCTAGGTTTGAATTGGGTTTAATCCCATGAGGATGGCTCTCAGTTTGACCATTTTCCGGCCACTAGGCCGGCCGACCGACCAAGGGAGGTGGTCAGGGAGGTCAGGTAAGCCAGGGGAATATATCACAACAATTAAATGTATTTGTGGTTTATTTTGGCAAAAATATCCAAAGATTAAGCAAATATGGAATGAAATTCTTTAATTTAGGGGACCTTTGGTCCATGGATTAGTTTAGGTGGTTTTATGAGGTTTAGGCTAGCCACTAGGGTCCAACTAATGGTTGTGGAGCCATTAATTTGATGACTTTGGGGTAATTATGCCATCTTTAGTGCATGGATTCAATGTGGGATCAAGTGATCAAAGCTTGGGTTTGGGTTCAAGTGATCTTTAGTGCATGGTTGCTTGGACTTTAATTGACCCAATTGATTGATCAACATTGTGTAGATGATTGTTATGAAGATTTTTAGTGAAGGGTTTGTTGACCTCATTTTGGAGGTCTTCTTTTCCCTTCTCTAGATACCCTAAGATCTAGCCTTAAGATCCCTTATTTTGACTTTCTTAGAGGACTAGACTGGGACCCACACCCCTTAGAAATTCAAGCCTTTTTTTCGCTCTTTGTAGTTTCATATGGACAATTCCAGATCCTTAATATTCAATTAAATTGATTGAAATGCCGACATATTGAAGCTCAAATTGAACTCCTATAGAAATTTGAAAGATGTAGGTGGACACCGTGGCGCGTGCGATGTTTGAGTTGCCACTACGCACGGTATGTTTGACTTTGGTCGTCACTTATGTGAGGACCGGTCAATAATATACTCATTAAACGGCTCCAATAGGGCCAAAATTATTTTGTTTTTCGTGCCATGTGTGAATCAAAGTTAATTTGACGCGATCAACGACGAATTTGTCCGGATGACTCCAGATGATGAAACGGACTGCGCTATTGCGTCTGGGACGTCAATTTTAGCTAGGGAGGACACCCATTTTGTCGGAACTCTGAATGCGAGTGGATCACACAAAATTTAATATTTTATTAATATTTTTTTTAGTAAAATAAAAATATATTTGATAAAGTTTTTTTTATATAAAACATAATCTTTTAAAACCTAAAAACCTAAATTCCCTCGTGCCTCTGTTCTTTGCCCTAGCCGAGCCGTGGAGTCTCTTGCCGGTTTGTCGGTCATCCCTTCCCTTTCGGAGCCTTCATCGCCGGTGGCCTCACCGGTAGCCTCGTTGGTAGCCTGTCGTAACAAACTTTCCCGCATAAACGAGTTCGGTAACCTGTTTGTTCTTAAATTTGAATGTTCTTTTTGCCCTTTGAGGTGTTTCTTGTCACCTCCCTTTTTTTTTATAGCCAGTGAGCTCTGACCCTCTCGATAGCTAGAAATACCCCATATGAGGGGAAGAGGAGAGGATGTTTTTCCTGTTGAAATTTTGGAAAAGATATAGTGCTTTTTTTTTCCCTTCTCGAGTTCTTGAGGAAGATTGGGCTGCTATTCTTCTCTGGAGATTTTGGGGAAACACAGTGTGGAGAGCTCTTTCTCTATTGGAAGTTTCTGTTTCAGGATTTTCTTACTCTTCTCGTTTTTGCGTTAACAAGGAATTAAGGTCAGGTTTCATTTACTCTTAGAATGTTGTTTAATCTTTAAATTAATTGTCTATTTGATAATCTCCTATGAATCATGAAATAAATAGATCACATACAAATGATACTCCAATTTGATCATCTTTTTTATGAAGAAACAAAGGTTCTTTGTGAATATCTATACCATGGCTGCCTTTACTTATCAATACTAGAAACATTTTTTTTATGACTTGGATAGCTAAAACTGCATTTGGGATTCATTTTTTTATTTCTCTTTGTTATTTCTTGGTTAAATACAGGTTTGGAAACATTTTTATAACTTGAGTAGCCATTTGGTGGCTCGGTTTTTGCTTTTTGGTGGCCTATTCCTTTTAGTTGTTCGCTGGTTTCGATCTAGCTCTTATGTGGAAGTTCAATTACATTTCCTATAAGTCTCTTTATTTGAACTTCAATATTGGAAATATCTTTAATGACTTGGATAGTCATTTGGAGCTCGGTTTTTTTTTTGATTTTTCTTGCTGCCCCCTTTGTTCGAATATTGTTGAAGCTGCATTTGGAATTCATTTTTATTTCTCTTTGTTGTTTCTTGTTTAAATACATGTTTGAGATCAATTTTAATAACTTGAATAGCCATTTGGTGGCTCAGTTTTGGCTTGTTGGTGGCCTATTCCTTTTCTTTATTTGCTGGATTCGATTTGACTTATATGTGGAAGTTCAATTATGTTTCCTAAAGCTCCCTTCACTTGAACTTCAATATTAGGAAAATTTTTAAAAGGTCTAGATTGTCATTTGTTGGTTCGTTTTTGGCTTGTTGGTGGTTCGTTTTTGGCTTGTTGGTGGCTTATTCCTTTAGGTCATTTGTTGGATTTGATTTAACCTTTATATGGAGGTTCAATTACATTTCCTGTAATTCTCTTTATCTGAACTCCGACATTAAAAACACTTTAATGATTTGGAAATACATTTAGATCCATATTCTTTGCTGCCCTTTATTCAAATATAAGATGGAAATCATTTTTATGACCAGGGAAATATATTTGTGATACGGTTCATGCCCCTCTGTTGTGGGTTGATTTCGATCCCTGCTCCTTACTAGAATTGATTCTGATTCTTTCTTGTTGGAATTCAGTTTTGGTTCTTGCTCCCTGTTGTGGTTCAGTTTCGGTCCCTGCTCTTTACTAGAATTGATTCTGATTCTTTTTTGTTGGGATTCAGTTTTGGTTCTTGCTCCTTGTTGTGGATCGGTTTCTGGTTCCTGCTCTTTGTTAGAATTAGTTGTGGTTTCTACTCTCTGTTAAGGCTCATTTTTTTCCTTTTTTTAGCTTCTTGCTGACCCTTATATATACACAAAAAAACTACTGGAATTCATTTTATGGTTTGAAAATATACATTTGGGACTCAGTTTTTAATGTTCTTTGCTATACTTTGTTCGAACACTTGCTGACAGTCATTTTTAAGGTTTGAAAAATGCATTTAGAATTTGGTTTTGGTTCTCTTTGCTGCTCCCTTGTTTGAACATATATAGGAGATCATTTTAACACCTGTTTCGGGCCTGTTTTTATACTTCTTGATACCTCTGTTTGAAGGTATATTGAGTTCGATTGTTTGATTTTAAATAAACAGATAGGGGTTGATTATATGCTCATTGCTGTTTCATTTAAGTGCATGAAATAAAGGAATATTTTTTATTTAAATATTTACTTTGGAATTGTAATTCCCGTACCTTTCGTTGCCTTATTTGAATGCATAAGCTGAAACTTTGGAGGGATGTTTATTTAATCCTTAAAGGTTGCTGGAATTGGCTTTCAGCTTATATCAATTAATTGGATTTGAATTCGTTAACACAAGAATGCAACATATTTCTTTATGGAAAGTTCATGGGATTTACAATAGGGACATGTATATGTTAAAGTTTGAACTTAAGGTAGAAGATGGATGTTATAGAAAGGCTTAAACGATTGCTTCTTCCATTTCCTTGATATGAAATATATATACAAAATTTTTTGAATGAGCATATGAAATATTAAGGTGGCCTATTAGTTCGAGACGAGGGGTAACATGCAATGATGCAAGGAACCAATTGACAACTTAGTTTATAGATGAAATATAAAATCAATATTCAATTAGTGCGATGCTCTTTCACCCCTAGATCATTAACAACTCTGACCTTTTTTTTTTAAGTTTTGAGAATCAGTAATCACAAAAGGACAAATACTACATACACTACACAGATACTACAATGACAAAATCACAGATACTACAGACACTACACAGATACTACACTCACGAAAGAACAGGTACGATACTACACTGTAGACACCATATCTTAACTAATACATGCATACGTTGGATATCACCTACACGTACATTTTATACATCACATAGTACATTTTGCACACTACATATAGATACACCACATACCTTTATTTTATGGATCTAAGTATCATCATATCACCTTTTTATACATGCAAACACTATATCCACACACTACGCCCTGCACGACATATACTACATTTCACATACACATGTACTGTAAGTCGATAAGTTTAGATACTACATTTCATGTATAGGTACACCACACTTTGATGATTTCAGATACCACTCTATTCACATGCTCACTAAATAATAGGGTTTAACCTGTCTGATTATATGGGTGATTCGTTGGTGGCCTCTAGTTGATGTTGATGGGTTGACCTCGATATGTCAGTTGCCTGTGGGATTGAGATAAAGAGAAAAAGGGGGTCTTGTCTGGGCCTATCCCCAAATTGAAATCTAATACCCTATCTTGAGACTTTCATATGCTCATCATTTAACTTTTTTTTATAACATGCAAATGTTTACCTGCCCATTTATATTATACAATTGCAATCTGTTTTGAAGCTTTAACATAATTTGATCAGGTACGCTTTTATTTATTTAATTTCCATACTTTAGTTTATGCATATTTCCTTCGCTACATGTCTCATGCACTTTCCTATCACATCTTACAGCATATTCTTTTTTGTCTGTTCTTTGTTGTATTGTATATATTTACCAGTATTCATGCTTTAGCTGCTACCTTACTAGTATGTTTGTTCAATCCCCTAGGATAGGCCATTTGAGGCATGATTTTTTTATTATTACTCTTTATTCTCTCTCTCCTCTTCTTAGAATGAGACGACGACGTGGTCAGTTGACGATTCATCTTTGGACAATGGTCGGGACAATTACCAAAGACGGAAGGATGAGCTTATGCAGAATCTCAATAGATTCAAATAACATACCCATAGGATGTTGAGGTTGTTCGTTTGGCATGACGTAAATCCTCACATTTTCTTTTAGGACTTTCTACGATTTTTATATCGTATGATATAAGTCCTAAAATTTTTAGGATTTCGGGGTCGTCGTCTTGAACGACATAAATCCTCATATTTTCTCGGGTTATTTGCATATGATATACAAATATAAGTCCTGAATATCAAAATAATTTGCATGACTGTAACATCAAGTAACTTCTCTTTCAAAGATGTAAATATAAACCATAGATTAGTTTGAGATGTTACTGAATCTCCTTCAGTATCTTCCACATCTCCTACTTTTCGTTCCTTTGGATTCTGAAAACAACTGTTTCTATTTGGACCTATCCCATTTGACTTTTCCTATAAACAATCATGGAAATCTAAACATTGAATTCTTGAAGACCAAACCTCTGATCATTATTGAGAGTTTTCTTAGGTAACTTCGATTGTCTAAGATGTAATTAACTATAGGGGCTTGCTCCTATTGGGAATTTAAGAACCCAGATTAATCTAAATCCTATCTAATCTGTATATTAGATAGGGAAAATTGTCAGCTATAAATTTCACAGACCAAAATAGAGTCATAAACTTTTAAGTTTAGATAGTTAAGCCTATTAATAAGTGATACGTTCATCCTCCAAGATGATATATCATTTATGATATTATGCTCAGCTATTTAAACTATTAGATATATGACATCTACTTGGTCTCATTATTTTCAAAAATAAAGGGTACCATTTTTACAAAATTAAAATTACATTGTATATATATATATTAAATTCCAAATTTAATTTTAAAATCTTATTTTCGAAAGAAAAATAGCCGACAAGGTTGAAGTGATTTTGAGTTCAATTGGTAGGTTAATTTGAGGGATTTTTGAAATTTGGTCAATTTGGGCATGTTGGGTTAGAATTGGGTCTAGGTTGAGCTAGCCTTACCGACAGGGTTGAAGTGATTTTGAGTTCAATTGGTGGGTTAATTTGTGGGATTTTTGAAATTTGGTCAATTTGGGCATGTTGGGTTAGAATTGGGTCTAGGTTGAGCTAGCCTTGGGCTAAGTTCAAATTAAATGGTTCAAATGATCAAGGGAGATGTTGTGAAGATTTTTCATGAAGGAATAGAGTAGAAATTTTTGGGTTAAGGCCATCAATTTGGTGAAATTTAGGGGTTGGCCAATTCGGGATTTTTTGGACTTAGGTTGAAATCAAATGAAATTGAGGCTTCAACAAGGCCAATTGAAGGTCAAATTTGATGTGTAGCAATGCTATGAAGAGTTTACAACACAAATTGTGGCAAGTTGAGTAGGCCATAGATTCAATTTGGTGGAACCAAGTTATGAGGCCAAAATTGAGGTTTTGATTTAACTCAAATTTGGGTTCAAATCATGGACCAATTGAGCTTGGATTTGGTTTAGATTGGTCATATAAAAAGTGAATTTGAGTTTAAAATTAAAATTAGGGGAAATTGAGACCAATTTGATAGACATTTGAGGTGATTTGGGGGAAATTTGGGCCTTTAAAAGGCAAATTGGGGGTTTTGGTTAAAGATGGTTAAATTGGCATGTGATAGTTGTGGAAAATGAAATTGGGAATATTTGCAAGGTTTTGGGAATCTTAGGGAATTTTGGGGTATGAAGGGGCATTTTGGTAATTTGGTAAGTTTTGGTGATTTTGGGTAGTTTGGGTGTTTTCAAGGTGTTTGGAATGATTTTTGAACCAACTTGAGTATTTTGGATAAATTTGGGAATTTGACCAAATTTGGGTCCCTATGGTATTTAGGTAATTGGGGGAAGTTTAGGGGCAAAAGCCGGAGCTGGGCATCTTGGTAGAGTTAAGGTACCAATCACCTTCAATAAGCCATGGACCAATGGAAATCCCATTTTGGGTCCTCTATTGTACTGATCTTAGCTAAACCCTAGCCTAGGGCCAGTGGGTTTAGGGGACCACCTACATGAGTATCCCAAAAGTTTCAAGGAACCAAATCCTAGAAGTTTAGGTTTGAGATTGTGAGTGAGAGTGAGTGCAAGTGTGTGTTTTAAGCCCTAGACCAACACCTAGGGTTAATCCTAAGGTCCAACAAACTTAAGGGTGACTCATCTTGAGTTCCCCCATAATGACTTCACTTACTAAGGGCTAGAGGTTATGACCAATATGTGGAACTTCAAGTTGAGTAAAGAAGCATGTATAGTTTCTAATGGTGAAGGTTCCTTTTCTAGTTTTCTAAGAATAGTCAGTAAAAAAATCCAATGGCCATACCTTAGGCTATTAAAGAGGAAAAACTAAATCTCAACCAAAAGTGAGGTCAACACAGTCATTCCAGCAAAGATCCTATCAGGCAGGTATTAGACAAATCCAGACTATGGTAGAACGTTTAAGCAAAGTATATCCTTTTAAAGATGAGGCAGTTGGAAAAATATTTCGTAATTTGAGTAAGAAGCCAGAGTTCAAATTGCCTGAACCTAAGAAGCCTGATGATGTTGGTAAGAAGGATAACCCACTGTATTGTCCATATCATAGAATGATTGGACATACTCTGAAAAAGTTTCACTTTTAAGAATTGGCTGGAATATAATCTAACGAGAGGGAACATAATGATCCCGAAAGAGTATATGAAAGAACCTGGAGAAGGTTCAATCAATACAATTTCGGTTGAGCCTATTGTTCCGATCGATCCTTATGTATTTAATGATGGTTGGAACACTGTTTGGACAAAATCTTTGAAGAAGATATTGAATCAGATTTAAAATGCTTAAGTACAAGCTGCAATTCAGAATTTGTATGATAGATTTTGAGAAGCAGACTATAAATTTGTATGATTTCACGGATCTATGTAATACTATGGAATTTCTTATTTGTATGATTTCTTATTTGCTCCTCTAGGGGCACGTAATACTATGAAATTTGATTTTGGTTGTTTCTGCTGATAATGTGATTGATGATAGCCAACCTAACCCTAATAATAATCTCAATCCTCATAATGATTCTCAAATAGTACTGAATTTGGATCCATGTAATGGTAATCTGAGAGAGGATATCGATGATAATGATGTTGATTCAGAAACTGATGTGCCTGTCTTCAAATTTCACGGATCGCCGATTGCGATAGAATTAGAATTTTCATATTTAGAAGAAGCCTTGGAAGAATTAGTTATTCCAGCTCATGTGGAAGTTGTACCTGTGTTAATTCAAGACCTATAAGAGATAACAGAGATAAATTTGAGAAGCAGAAAAGTGTTGCCTCCGAGAATGGGCCCAAAGGATAAACCAAAACAAGTGGTTGTTCAAGATGTCCAATTCCGTTAATTGATGAACTACCAGTTTAGAAAGAGGATGGAGAATTAAGTAATAAGGTGGACTACTATGTACTAGCCCATCTTAGGAAGTTACTTGCTAAGTTGAGTATATACGATGCCCTTTTCGTATCAAAGGAAATGAGAGAGGCTTTAGTAAAAGCTTTACTTGATCCAGAAATCTGTTTAGCTCAACTGGCTAGTACTTCCTTATATGAGGTTTGTTCATTAGGGAACATGAAAAAATAACATTTAGAAATGATGATCTGTTTCTTGGTACTGCTGACCATAACCGTCCATTGTATATCTCTGTTAAAATTGGTAATTTCATGCTCTCCAGAGTATTAGTGGATGTAGAAGCATCCATTAAAATAATGAATTTACGAACATTGGCTTATTTGAACATAGATGTAAGATAGTTTACTGGTGATAAAATGATGCTAAGAGGTTTTAACCAGAAAGGGGAAAAAGCTCTTGGATCAATTACATTACTGATGAAGACTGGAGAATTAGTGACAACTGCAAAATTTCATATCATTGACTCTGAGACTTCATTCAATGCTCACTTGGGCCGAGCCTGGATTCATGAAAACAGTTTGGTTCCTTCATCACTACTTCAATGTATAAAGTATTATCTGGAAGGACAAGAATATTGTATAAAAGGAGATTTACAACCGTTTTTAATTCATGAAGTGGGTATTTATGAAGATTCCACTTACTATACTCCTCTGAAAAGAATTGTTCCATCTCCTGATATTGCTCCAAGTAAAGTAAAAGATCCTGAAGGTATACAAAGACAAAGTCATTTAGTACCAATTCAACGATCTTTTATCACTCCTTTACAACAAGAGTGTGAAAGTTTCTCTAGAACTCAAATTCAAGGTCAAGGTCAGAGACGATGTCATGGAAGGAACAATAGGATTGTTAAACAAAAGACTTAAATTCTCAACATTAGTTTAGAAGACAGTTCTGAAGATGAGAAATTCAAGAAGGATGCAATGACTGTTAATCAGAAGAAACCTCAGTTCCAAATCAATCTAGAAGATGAAGAAAAATGTGAGTATAACTCAATGTATGATCAAATTAATCATGTAAAATCTATGGCCCTGTAGCCCTCACTCCAATTTCTACTCATAAAATTGAGGGTGAGACAGTCAAAAAAGTACATAGTGCAGCTATGAAAACAATTAAGTTTCACCGTGGTTCTTCATCCTCTAGTTCTGGAATCAATGTTGAACTAGAAGATAATCTTTCTTCTGAATTAATGGAATTAGCTGTTGATTGGTACTCACCTTGTGTTCAAAATATTGCTCAGTGTGGTATGGTGCCTAAGCAATGATCAAGATATCAATCACAATATTTTGAAAAACTTTGGAATAATGATAATCAAACATTCAAGTCTAAACAAGGTCT
>NEWO01000099.1:23432-50107 GCA_003013225.1 Phalaenopsis aphrodite
ACTTGGCTTTTGTTGATTACTTCATCATCTTTTTTAATGGCTCTATTACGTCAATCAAACTTATCAAATGAGTGTTAAATAACTTTAAAATTTTAATTGGTCTTCATTTCAACCTTAATAAAAGTTATTCTATTTTTAGGGAAAGGTGTGTGTTGCTCTCAAATAAATAAGATCATCAATATCCTTAATGTTCTCATCAAATCCCTCTCTATTAAATACTTAGAGTGCACATTTTCAAATGGAAGAAGCGCTCTCATCTGTTTGATGATATTTTCAGTGGACTGTGAAAAAGGTTGGATAGCCAAGGCTTCCACTTGCTTTTAATGGGTGGTGGATACACATTAATTAACAGTGTATTATGCTCTCTCCCTATGTACGTTTTTCAATCCATAAATACTATCGCTATTGTGTGCCTTAAATTAGAGTTTATTATTAATAAATTTTTTAGAGGCCCTAATAGTTCAAAGTCTTCCTTCCTTTGGTTTTCTTAGAACAACTTGTGCTACCCTATTGATGAAGGAGGGGGCTTGGGTGCAAGTCATTCTTATACTAAGCTCATTGTTTCTCAATTAAGCTTCGATGGTTGTTTCACATGGGTACTAGTTTATGAGCAAAGTTCTAAAGTAGGAAATGTTGTCTTAATATTCATCCTTCTTTAGCCTCGTTTCAAAGTAGTGACTCTTCGGTTTGGAAAACACTACGTAAAGTAAGCTAGATTGCGTAGGCTTTCATTAAGTGGAGTTTTGATAAATGCAACATTTTTTTTGGCAAGACAATTGGCTCGGGTGTGGCTCACTTGTCTCCTAGTTTAATTCTCATTCTACTTCCTCTTGGAAAGTTCACCAATTTTTCAATGGTGGGGTGTAGAATATCCAATTACTTCTGGAGTTCATTCCCCCATGCTTAGTTGATCTTATCTCCCAGCTTAAATTTTCATGATAAAATGATGTTATCTGCTTCAGCTAATGTTTCTTTTCTTTTAAAGAAGTTTAAAATCGGTGTCGTAATAAGAAAGGGATAAATAATAATTTTTCCTCCTTTTGGGGCATAACTATCTCTCCATCCTTCTAATTCTATCTTGGAAGATCATACATAAATTCTTATCTGTGGATTCGAACCTTCAATGACGTGGTATATCTATAGCCTCTAAATGTCAATGTTGCTCAAAAATGGAGGAGGTTCATCACCATTTTTTTTAATGTCGCATTGCTACATTCATTTGGAAATTGATGGATTCAATCTTTAATAAAAATTGCATTCAACCTAATATTCTTTAAATTTGCTTATAAGCAATTGGTTAGCTTTTACTCCCACAAATTATAGAAATCATATTATTCATACTATATTAGGTATTTTTATGTGGTTCATTTGGAATGCTAGGAATAGCTCGAAGCATCGGAACATTAAGATGGATGAATCTTCTATCTTTTTTAATATTTCTCTTAAAATTAACTTCTTAATTAGAGCCAATTTAATCAGTTCTAAATTCTTTGAAGGTTTTTTTCATACTTTATCTATGTTTAGTCTTCCTGGTTTAGAGCCTCATGATCTACTTTGTTAAGGCAAATTGGTTTGCTCTTAGGTTTGGGTGGGTGAAATCCAATATGGGTGGCTTAGTATCCAATATATCTGGCAAGTTTGGAGGTATCTTGAGGGACCATATGGGTGATTTTGTAATTGCTTTTGCCGGTCAAATTAATACTTCTTTCGATATTTATGTTGAATCATTTGCTCTGAAAGAGAGCTTAATTATAGCTATTTCTCTTAATTTTTGTTATGTGTATTTTGAGTTAGATGCTAAGCTGGCAGTGTAATTTTATTTCAATTTTGGTATGAACAATACTGCCAATTGACACATTTTCTATCTATTGTGTGAGATTCAGTATCTTTTGAATTCTATTAATTAGAAAATGTCACATATTTTCAGAGAGGATAATCTTCTTGTGCTGGTTTTTTTTTTTTTTTGCAAACTTAAGGTCTCACCTTCTGGATTATCAATTATTATCCCATGCTAATTTGGATGGACATCTCAAAGGCATGATTTTCTTAGACAAAATATGTTGGTCTTTGTTATCTTCGATGTTGTTAATTTTTTTCTCTTGGATGTGTTAGCTGGCTTGTTTTATTATTTGTTTAACATGTTTTTCTTGGCTTCTTCTGTTCAGGGCTTATTTTGTTATCTCGTGGTTGGTTGCGGGTTTATATTAGTGTTTCTTATTTTTTTCTTTCGGGTAATATCTTTGCGTACAATGCGCTACTTTATTTTTTTTTACTGTCTTTTTGCTCTTTTGTACTTAGTTGATTTGTCAGCTCTGTGTGTTGTTCTGATTGTTGAACTGGCTTTTATTGGTTGTGGGATTTCTTTGTTGCATCAGTTGACCTTGGAGTTTTGGTTGACATTTTTCTTTTCTTTTCTTTTTTTTTTCTTTTGGATGTACTCTTGATTTTGAGCTCTGTGGTCTTCTTTTTAGGCTTGCTGGTGGTGGTTGTGCTTTGTTCTCTTGGTCATTGCTGTTAGTTCTTTCTTTGCTTGTTGTTGGCCTCCATTTGTTATCCTTAGGACATTTTTTTTCTCCTTTCTGATTGTAAAAAAATTATCCTTGGATACCTTATGATTTGTTCCTTCTATCTTTCTTGTTTGCTAACTTCAGTTCTTCAGGTTGGTTTCAATTTTGTTGTTTTACCCTTATATTTTCATACTTTATGTTATATTTTTATCATCTTCTTTTATCTCTTCCTTTACGTTAGCTTCTTGCTCCTGCTAGTTTTTTTTCTTCTTGGTTGTTTCTGCTTTGTCATAGCTCCTTACAGGTTCCCGTTGGGTTCTTCTTATGCTTTTATTTTAGCTTCTTGTTGGTTCCAACCGGTTCTTCTTGTGCTTTTGGCAGTTTAGTGTGCTTCTTTTTGTAGTTTTTTTTTGGTTTTTTTTGGAGTTTTCTTTTCTATGTTGTATTCCTGGGGGTTAATCTCCTGAGTTTTTATTTTAATGTGTTGTATTTTGTGTGTAGTATAGCTCCTCATCCCGTACTCTATACTTTTTGTTTTAGATATATAAAATTCCCTCATGGTTTGTAAAACAAAAAAAAAAAAAAACAAAAAAACTAACTCTCAATAGCTAAACTAGTTTCTTAAGCTTGATTATTGAAATAAAAAAAACAAATCAAACTATAATATTGACATACAATTCATGTAAAAGGTTGGGACTTCAATCAAAGCTCGTCTTTATTTCTTGACTCCCATGATGCTCGATATTATCTTCTGATTGGTTTCATTTCAATAGTAAGTAATAATCTCAGCTAGAAACTTATAACGCTGAATGAGACTGAAGCAAATCAACCTAGTTCCCCAATAGATTTTGAACATGAAATATGAATGGAACTTGCCAATTAAGTTTAATCAAATCATATGGTATGCTACGAAACCTCAATTATTAAATTACACTATAAAATATGCAAACAAATTGTTTTTTTTTTTTTAATTTTTCGTCACAATTCGTTGGAGCCCTTATTCGGTTCGGAATCCGCACCTACGCCCCCCGATCATTTTGCGCCATGTAAAAAACATCATTTTTAAAAATTTTTAAACTTTTAAAGTGGGGCTCACTTTCATACAGCTTTTAAGGTGGGGCTCACTTTCATATTTGCGGTCACCGTGTGAAATAATTTTCCAATTCGTTGAGCGAATGGTCTAACTCAAGAACATAAAGGACGTGAGAAAGGACAAAACTAGAATTACAAGTGACATTTTTTTATTATAACTATAGTTGATAGACTTTAATTGTCCACAAATGAATTCTTTGCACATATATCCATCCATCATTCGCAATCAGACCTCTTCTCCCCTCTTGCTTGTCGGCCGACCTAATTGCACAAACGACAAGTGATGAAAGCTCGCAACAATTCACCTAAAAACGAGCAGTGGAAGATCTTTAATTGATATCCATTTGACTTCTTCAGTATGATATTGTTTATTATATGCCTATAAATTTTGTACATACATAAAACATGTGTATGGGTGGACTTAAGAAATCTTTCTGGCATGGGGAGCATTAATATATAACTAAAAAATTTTCAGGTAAGATTACTTATAGAAATATAATTGATATTATATTTATAAAAAGATTATGAAGGTTGAGAGGGACTTGGGGCACATGAATCTATTAGAGATTTGAATCTCATAGCTTACCTGAATTGAGAATAAGTTTGACAAGCAATTATAAACAATGTGGTGCAAATTCTTCAGAAATCATTTGCAATCTTTTCTCATCGAATTAAGTAAATGTTTTCCAGTTTTCTTTGTGGGAACCTATGGGGCTGGAAAAATTATTCCATACGAATCGGACACCGCACGCAGCTTGCGTGCGGTGTCCGATCCGGACCGTACCGTAAATCACATGATTTACGGTCCTGATGTATTTCGGTGGGCCCCACTTAAATTTTTTTATTTAAAAAAAACGGAAATAATCCTGACCGTAGATCACCGTGATCTACGGCCAGGATCGGACACCGCATGCAGAGATGCATGCGGTATCCGTATGCAATAATTTCTCATAGGGCTGAGGTTTAGTGTCCGGCATGGGAATTATTCACAACTCATTTAATAGTATTTATTTTTTGCCCATAATCTATGTTAAATTTATGATCCTAAGCTCTTTTGAAATTCAAATTACAGAAAGATGGCTTGCTTTTAAAGGAATTTAAAATCATTAATCAATAACTCTGAAAATTTTCTTATTTATGTAGGGAGTTCATTTTAACTTCTCGTAATCACACAAAAAATTGGATGGTACAGATGGTAGAACAGAGAACACATTGGCAAATAGTCGATTGACTTTATATTCTGGTCGAGGGACGTGATGAGATGACCGATGGAATCTTTTGTCCAACTAAATCTATCGACCGGAGGATTTCTCAATCATAAGACCGCTAGCAAAGCTCCACACTTCCTGATCGAACAACCATAAATCTCTAGGAAGAAGATATGGTCGACCGTCATAGTTGGTCAACACACATATACGGCGGACAACTGACAAAGTCGGCGGTCTTAAGGCTTTAGGTGATTGACCAGACGCCACCGTTTATTATTCATTTCCATGTAATTTGAATTCAAAAGTGTTGAGGCTAGCACTTTTGAACTGTATCCTGCCATAATCCAACTGTTTCAAAACAACCAATTTGGGCGACTTTCCACTGAAGACGCCAATCTTCACTTAGACAATTTTCTTGAATTGTGTGCCACCTTTCAGTACAACAATGTTCTCATTGATGTTGTTAGACTGAGACTTTTTCCTTTTTCTCTAAGTGATGATGCTAAGGTGTGGCTTAACTCCCTTGCCCTGGGATTAATCACAACCTGGAATGACTCGGCCCAAAAATTGCTTGCCGAATACTTACCTCCATCGAAAAATGCAAAACTTAGAAATGAGATCATCTCATTCACTCAAATCAATGGAGAATTCATTTATGAGGCCTATGGAGGTTCAAAGAGCTACTTAAAAGGTGCCCACACCACGCCCTACCTGATTTGCTAATCATTCCAACTTTTTACAATGGTCTGGTAGGTTCTCTGAGATCCATCATAAATGTCGCACTTGGAGGACCCCCATGTCTAAATCTTTTGATGAGGCTTATCAATTAATATAAGAAATGGTCAGTAATAACTTTCAATGGCCTGTTGAAAGAGTTACACCACAGAAGGTAGTATTCATTAATCTGATGTCTTAGCTATCCTGATCACCAAAATAGCTGCAATTTTCTAAAAAAACTATATAATCTAGGGATGAATCCAATATACGGGTTATCGCCAAACGATTGGATAAGTCAAGGACCAGTGATAGTCCCTAGCATCTTTGTCATGGAATCAGTAATTGTCATAGAAAATCACGGCCATAACCCATATTCCAACACCTACAACCAAGTTAGAGGAACCAGCAAATGGGGAAAAAATCAGAACAACCATGTAGGTAGTTGGCAAAACCAAGAAAACCAACCTCAAAAACTCTAGCACCCCCCAAAATTCCATGGGAGCTCCCAAAACCAAAGGAAATAGCCTATCAAGGAACTAGTGATGCAAATGGGGAACACTTTACAGAGCCAGGCTATGGTCATAAAGAATTTAGAGACACATCAGGATAGCTGATGAGCTCAATGAATTATAGACTTCCGGGAGTACTACCCAGCAATACTAAAGTAAATCCAAAAGATCGACATTTAAAGTAGTGCAAGGTGGTAGACATCAGGGCTGGAGAAGAAAAGAAAGCCAACCAACCAAAGGATAATGCAACTGAAAGACACATGTTAAGAAAAGTATCCTCTACTATCCCATTTGATCTAGCTGAAAGACTTTTGCCTCCATTCCAACGAAGGCTACAAAAGCCCGATAAGGACCCTGTTAGTTTCACCATCCCATAAGCCATACAAACTGAGTTTAGTCGAAAGGCACTTTCTAATCTAGAGGCCAGTGTTAATCTTATGCCTATGAACATTTTAAAATAACTGGGAAGAGGAGAAGTTAAGCCTGCTAAAATGTCTCTCCAATTCACAGATCAATCTGAGGCTTGCTACTTAGACATAATGGAATTCCTACTTATTTCTGTAAAACGATTTACGTTTCAGGCTGATTTTGTAATCTTGGATTTAAAATCTGATAAGGATATGCATATCATTCTAGGAAAAAACCCCAGGACAATCTAAATTGGAAAAGAACAATCAAGGATTCTAAGTTGGCACTTTGATCTTGGAGACAACATTTAGGGAAATGCCTGAGACTATGCCTCACTGAGGACTTTAAACCAATCGCTATCTTGGGAGGCAACCCAAGCATTATATTTCATTTATTGTCATTATTTCCAATTTAGTATGACTGTTGTTTTATTTGAATAGGAGCATTTTATCATTGGAATTGCAAAAAAAAAAAAAAAACTTTCATGTTGAAATAGGGACCGACATGACCACCCACAGTTTAGCGTGACCACGCCGACCAACGGCACGACCACTCCAATATCAAGCGTGACTACGCCGCACCCCAAACATTTTGGGTAAGTCATGGGTTAGAGAAACAGATCTAACCACACCTTGGCGTTACCATGGCATCGTCATTAAAAGAGTTGAAACCCCTTTCTTTGACATTTTCATCAGCCTCTTCACCCGTGCATCGTCTTTTCTCTACCCTATGCTCTGAAATCCTTGAAAAGCTTTTGCTGAATCCAGCTCCCATAGAATAGATCAGAGTAAAAGCTTTAAGGTGTGTTAAGCATGTTTGCACTTTCTCCATTATTCTTCAGATTTCTCACTCATGTCACCTTTAAAAGGACATCAACACCTCTCCTCTTTGTTAATCCTTTGATTCCTACCCTTGATCTGTGATTTTGCGCAAAAAATTTCACATTTTTTTGAGCTCACCTTCTTCAATCTAAGATCTGCTTAACTATATCACTCACTTGCATCTTTCATCATGTCGACATTAGGATTTTTGCATACTCATATGTAAAAGTTACTTTTGATTCATGGCGCATGGCTACGAAGTGCTAAATCCATCGGCGAGAATTCATGAATTGGAAAGATCTGTGGATATGGCTCCCCTTGGGTCATAGATACACCACCAACATCACTGATGTGACCAAGAAAAGAGCAATCATTGGCTTCTAGATTGAAATAGAAAAGCCTGAGAATCTAAACTTTTGGCTCGATCAGGTCATCACACATACTAGCACTGGTCATTCCATGGTAAGCTTGAAAGATCTTTGGATGCGTTATGTATGAGGTTCTAAGGAGTATGTGGCTTGGAAAGATGGAAAGTATAGGATGCCCAACGCATCACAAGCGGAATATCCCAACATCCTAAGATAGGTGCAGTGGAAGAGGAAGCTCATAGATATTCACGTAATGCATGATCTGGCACGACTCAAGAGCCAACTGTCACATTCCTCATTAGGATATACGCTGAACATTTAGCAGATCTGGTGATGTTGCATTTGTGGACACACTGAGGGGTTTACACACAGTTGATTAATTGCACCCTTCGTGTTGGAAGAGACAATTCTGGACAGTTGAGTAGGGATAGGGCATTGGAGACTTTTGCATTATTGAGTTCCTTGTAAAAGATGTTTGTGTGTTTTTGTCTCTGTTGACCCTACATGAGAGTTTCTCCTTAGTGGCCTACTGCACTATTACACGCCATGGTGGTAAGTGTTTACTTCCTTTTATGTGTTGTTGTCCCTATTGAGTGCTTCTGGCACAACTTGTGACAGTTGATTCTATTGGATATGTATTGAGATTTGTGACATTATGTTGTCGTGTTGTGCTACCTTTTGTGATAGTTGTATCTGCTAAGCTTGCACTTCATTTTCTAAGATGTTTTACTTTTTGATTCCTGTGATATAGCTTATCTTTACTTTCCCTGTACTTATTTGTTTGGTATCTTTATTATCACCTCACTGTAATACATGTATTGAAAAAATTAAGTTTGGGGGAAGTAATGATTTACCTTATTATGAACTTGATAAGTAGTTTACATAGCTCAATAAAAGATTTATACTTTATTTTGTAACTCCCTCTAGAATTTTTTGAATTAATTAAACTAATTATTACAGTCTAGTAGAAGCAAATAAATGTTGATTAAATAAGATTTACTTTAAGGAGAATTGAAGAGATACTAGAACTTAAATAACTTCATATTTCACTTAAAAGAAACCCATAAATTGTTTGAAAAGGGTAATTTGTATATTAACTAACTAAAAATATCTTTATTCTTTTTTAGCTCATTTGAACCAACATGATGTGATCTTAAACCTTAACTAAAAAGGATAATTTAGAGGTGGAACATTTAAGTAATCAAGTGTTCAGTTTGTCTCTTAAGAAACAAAATCTGTCCTCACATTCAAAGGGAAAGCAAGAAAAGAAAAAGTTGCCCGCCATATATAGTAACTCTCAGATGAAAAAGAAAAAAAAAAAGAAAAGGAAAAATAAAAGAAAAGATAAAATGAAAAATTGAAGAACCCTTAAGGAGAAGTTGGAGGTGGACATAACAAAAATGCAAGTGAATACAAAAACTGAAAAGAGGGGCTAATGAGATTTAAGTGGTGAATTGATCCTTGATTTCTTCATTAAAACCACGTCATGATTATTCTAAAGGACACAAATTAAGTCAACTCTAAGTTGGCTAGAATCTACTACAACTGTACTAAAGGATTTTGAAGTTCTTGAAACAGAATCTAAATGACAGTAATTAATGGATTTATAGAGGTTATTCTAAGCAAATAAAAAAGGGAATTAAGGAAAGGTTGAACCCTTAACCATTAAAGATAATCAAGTCTAAATAATAATTCATACTTTTATTCATATTTGATAGGATAGTTGAAAGATTATAAACTCTACAGAAGTACCAATTCTCTCAAAAATCATAACTGAGCCTTGTAATCACTTGGGAGAAAGTAATAGGATAAGTTTTAGGATAATGAGATGCATCAATTTTAAATCATTTTACTTCCTATTTTCCCAATATTTAACATTATAAATTCATTTAAATATCACATATTTATGCTTGAGAAATGTATTTTGTTCATGTTGTGCAAGATAGAGGAATTGAACACAAATGAAATGGAACAAGAAAATTCAACAGAGAGTGCCCTGAAGCTGAATGACCACACCACTGATCAATCAAGACTGGCATGGCCATGCTAGAAATGGCATGACCACACCATCATGTTCAGTAGGGTTGCGTGACCTTGCCACAATCAGACGTGACCACGTCAGAAATAGGTGTGACCGCGTCGATGAGCGAGAAATACTTTAGGAAGGAAATTTGATGGCCTAAGCCATGTGTTATTGTTATATAATCAGATCTTAGTTCTTATGAGAGGGATTTCCACATCAGAGATGGCTTGGACGGTGAAATAAGAGAGTTTATGAGTGGTTTTATTGGATCGCTTGAGGGTTGTCTTCCTCTTTGGGTAGGAACCTTCAAGAGAGATTTTCTTTGATTTTTGAGTTGTGAGAGATTCTGTATAAGAGGAAAAATTATTGTCTTTATAAAGGAAACAAATTCTTGTAAGTTTTTTCATATTTTTGTTGCATGCAAGAGATTCTCATGTGATGTCCTTCTTTATGGTTTTCTCTGTAATGCACAGGCAAGCTTTTCCTCATGTCTCTGTGAGGTAGGGAGTAGTGGATTTATCGTGATTTTTCTATAAAGGCTTTTTGTTGATCATTTTCTCGATCTTTTCATGGCCTATGTTGTTGGTTGACCTCCAATCTTACTTTACTCCTAATCTGGCCAACTAAGATGTTAAAATGTTTCATGGACATCTAACTATTGTGTAGTGGAAACAACGGGTTAACCATAAAATTTTGAGATGATAAATATATTCGAATGGAACTCTGCAATCATTCCTATGGATAAGAAAAGTCATGTGGAATGCCATAGGGATTGATAAAGCTTCAACTTTAGGAATGTCAGACTTCTTTTGACCCAAACATAGACATAACGTGTACTTTATCTCGATTGATAATGATCACATTTGGAAACATTTAGGAGAACCATGATTGCCACAATCCCCAATTCATAGAGGCACGAGCCTCATTTGTTTTGAAGGAACTCTCAAAATTTTCTCTCCTATTTTATGATTTCTTACACTACCAAATATTCTGGTTTGCTAGGATCATAGGACTTAAATACCTTCTTTTGTTAATCGCCAGATTAGATTAACAAAATTATTAAACTTGATCTTTTTTTGTGAAAGCAAATATTATATTTTAGCTGTGGGATTGATACACAGTACTCTTGAACCGCATTACTACCTGACACTTGCACTTGCATTATACGACTGACTTACATCCCGATAAATTTTAGCTCGTCAAACTCCATGGAGATTGAGGAAGCCTTAACTTCATGGATTCTAGGCTTTTTTTTACCAATACATAAGCATAAGAGTACTATGTCCTCGATTGACAATAATCACATAGAAAGACAGGTAGGAAAATCATGATCACCATGATCCCTAAATCATAGAGGCACGAACCTCATAAATCTTGAAAGACTTACAAAACCTTTTTGCAATTTTTTATGATGTCTTCCTCTTGCTCTTTTTTTGCTAGAACCGTAGGATTTTAATCTCTCTTTGGGATCACACTAAGCTAGGTTAACTAAATTAATAAACTGAAATTTTTTCTGTGGAAACAACTGTTACATTTTTTATGTGGGATCGATACGTAGTATTCTTTTACTGCAATACTACTTGACACGTGCTCTTGTGTTGTATGGTCAACTTGCCTAGCATTAAGTTTTGGTGTTAGCTACCTTTCTAGACTCTTAAATTCTTATGCCTAGAACTTAGCATTATCTTTTATTATAATATTGGTTTTAATTGTTATATGGATGAGAGGAGCTGAACCTCCAAAAGGGGTACAACTTCAAACCATAAAATAAGACATAAGGTATAGATTGAGTGAGAGTTGTGTAAATTATTCATTAAGCTCATAATGCTTATAACAACTACTTTGTACCATGACTTTTATTTTCATCCAATGCTTGGTTTATTTGCTGAAGTAATGTCTTTTTAATAGCTTGTGCTAATTTATTTGCTTTTGAGTATTATGTTATTGAATATCTCCAGTCAATACCATGTAGTCTAATAAAATTATTGTTCTTTATGATTTAAAGGTAAGAACATCATCATATATTATTCAACAAGGAATGCCAAACCTTTATATAATATGATTCTTAATGACCTGACAGACATGATTTTCTTTAACATCACATAATGTTACTACCTATACCCACTTTGAAAATTAATATGTTAGCTGTCAGAATAAACCTATGAACTTTAGAAAAAAGGAGATTTATATGTCCTACAATATCTATACCCCAACACTAAAAATTCCAAGAGGTAATTGTTGGGTGAAGAAAATTCAAAGGATGATGTAATGTAACTTCATGAACTTGACATTGATGTATTTCTTGTCAACTTTCATGCAATATGTGATCATAGCACGCCAATAATTTCCAAGTATTCTAATGTTTGCCCTTATTTTTGGACCAAGCTTATAAGCACCACAAAGGCAGAAATGTAGATCATTAAATATATCCTATGTGTTTGACTTATCTAGACACATTAAATACATTTGATCAAATGATATTCTATAAAGGACGTCATCAATCAAAGTAAATAGCAATGCTCTCATATTTATTTGATAGGCTAAATATTTTTTTCCTAGGATGTTTGTCAATCTGTAAGTGATCTATGAATGATTTTCACTAATCATTTACTTCTTTTTCAGTAACAAGGGAAACTTTTAACTAAGTATAGAATTTATTTAGATATTCCAAATCAATTGAAGATAAAACATGATATTCTTTTATATTAAAAGAAATAGAATGTTCTTCAAGACATCTAAATACATAACTTGTTCATCGTGCAAGTTACCATTTAGAGGTAAAATTGTAAGAAGTGATTGTGTTACAAGAAAGTTGATCAATGTCTAACCTTTCACAACATGTAGGAAAATAAAGGTTATATCAAATTACAATAAGATTATTATTCATATTACTAGCTCCAAGATAAAATTGAAAGAGTCATTAAATATTATAATGGATAAAACATTAAAATAAAGTTGAACTTTTGAGAATGCATGTAATACCGAAACTTGTGGACTATAAAAAATTAAAGCTAAACAATTTTTTTCAATCAAAGGATATTTCAACTCCATAACATTTAGACAATGATTTAAGTAAAATAATTTTTTTTACTCATTATTGTCATAGGCCAACATAACTCTTACAACATCGTCTAAAATCTTGGTCTCAAGTATAAAAGGTTTATCCAAAATAGGGGTTGTTAGTTCATGTGGTATCAAAGGACACTACTTTGTAATTTCAAATGTCCTTTGGATATTTTTCATCTCAAGTAAACTTCACATCCTTTTTAATAAATCTAATAAAATCCATACACCTTCAAGAAATATTAGATATAAAGTGTATAAGGTGTGTTAGCTTTCCATGAAATGATCTTAATTGATTTAAACTTTTAAGAGGTAGCTTATCCACTTTAATGTTCTAGGGATCAATCATAATTCCACAGTTTTCGATAAATAACCCTAAATTCTCACTGCTTTTGATTCATTTTGAGATTATATTGACACATTCGCTCAAAGACAATTCTCATATCAAGTAAGTGGTCTTCCTTTTCTTTGTTACTGATCAATAAATCGGTAATTTGGTTATGGATGAGTTCATTAGCAATTTTAGTCTTGAATCACTGGTATGTTGAATCAATATTTTTAAAATTGAATGGCATGGGCTTATAACAATAAATATCAATGGGTGCTCACAATGTGGTATACTTCTCATACTCATGCACTATTTTAATATATTTATAATCGAATGAGAAAATTACATGAGAAGAAGTAATGTCAACAATAACTTCTTTTTTAAGTAACAAAAATCCATCTTTCTTATAAACTTTATTCAAATCTCTGAGGCGGATGCAGATAAAAATTTTGCCATTCTTTTTCATAACTGACACCACACTAACAAACCATGATGGATTTTTCTCCTCTCATATATAATAAACATCGATAAATTTCTTAACCTTATTTGTTATTTGCTATTTATTGTCTAAGTAAATGTGTTGAGGAGTTTTTTCAAAGTAATAACATTTAGATCTATCATGAGTTTTTGTTCTCTAAATGCAGAAGATAATCAAGACATCACATCATATCTCTAAGAAAAATAGTCTTTAAACTTTGTGAATAGTCTAACCAGGTCATTTGCTTTATTTTCATCCAAAAACATGCTTATAAATGTTGGTTGGAGATCCTTTAATATTCCCAGATTAATCTCTGTTAATGTAAAATTTTAGATTTGATTTCTTCCCCCAATTTTGGGGGTGCATCCTCAATTGAAATGTTTTTAATATCATCCAACATTTCTATATAGTCATCACAAAAGATCTCAGTCTCTTCTATAAATATCAACTCAAATTTCACATAATCTTTAGTGATTAAGCAGTACTCAATATCATCAACTAGTCCAATTGTTCTAAATTAAACAGCTACATTTGTTTTATTATTATGATGAATATCATCCCTTTGTTTATCCAAGTTTTATGATTCATATTTGGACCACTTTCGTGATATCAAATTTTGTTTAGAAAGATTTTATATATATTAGAAATATCAATCAATGAGAAGTTTCATTAGTTCTAGAAAATGATCTTCTTATACTTTTATTTCTAGGCTAGAACTAGAAGAAGATCTATGTTAAAATTTGATTGCCTTGTCATTATTTGTATGTGTTTTCTTAACCTTTAACCTCTCAATCTTTTCAAGGTTAGTGGGGTCAGGGTAAGAGCCTACACATGACTTTAGTTTCTCATACATCATTCGTTCTTGTTTTTTTTCTTCATCTTCCATATCTAGTAAGATTTCAAATTTTGGTTTTCTTTGATGTTCATTAGTACATTGTTTCTTCTCATATTTATTCTCTAAGATTGAATATATGTCAATATTAATGATTAGAGTGTATTTTTGGCATATTTATTTATGTTATTCTTATTACTTGTCCATTCCCTTAAATTTGTGTTCTTGAGTAACCTTAACCATCTCATTGTACTATAGTGGTGGGAGGTTGTTGTATTATTATTAGATAGTTTTCAATCTTCTTTTCTCCATTTTTATTTTCTTTCTTCTTTTATTTTTTATATTTTGTACTTGCAATGATATCTATAGAGAAAGTTACTTGCTTCCTCAGTGCTACTACGTTGCATTTTATATGTTCAAACTTCATGACTTTAAAATAGTCACATATCATCTTTTAATTAGTATTCTGATCATTCATATCAATGCTTGATATAATGATGGAATTAGAATGGTATCATTTTGTGTTGCATAACTACAGTCGACTTGACTGGGATTTTAAAGGAATCTCTGAATCTATTATGTAAACTTTGTACTTGTTACCAAGTCACTATTCTTCAATATGAGAGTTACTAAATAAAGAGCTCTCTCACCCTTCTCATTGAAGTCAAGTAATATCATTTATTCTTAAGTTAGCATATGATAGTTATAGTCAAGGTATGCAATACTTCTAAAATTTTTTATGTTTAATGATGTACTTGGATCAACAAAAACTCATGACTACATGAACCAATCCATATTTATAGAAATGTAGAGTAGAGAGTTATGGTTTGTTGTGTTAAGCAGTAAATCTTCATTTGAGAACATAACCTTAGGAGCTTCTTTCAAGAAGATATATGCCTTATCAAAGAAAGTGCCTACTAATTCAAATAACTTCAGGATTTAGTCAGGTTTTTACTAATGACTCGCTCACTTTTCTAGAAATGATCAAAATAATATAAATACTCAGCATAGCTAGTAAATTCTCTAAATCTATGAAGATATTAATTCTTCATGTTCTTATTAAGAGGGAGAGTCTTATTTTTGGGGAACAATTGTCTATAATGGGTGAAGACATTATACGCTTCATAAAGAGTTGCTAAGCTGTTGAAAACATATTAATCGACGGTTTTATATTTATGGACTATTTTTTACCTTAAAAAAATTGCTAAATTTTTGTAGTGACTTAAACTTCATTCTTTACATGCATTCCACTCAATTCATATGTATCTAAATCCCAAACTTCAATTTTTACATGTCATCCACTCAATTCTTATATATTACATTTTTAACCCTAAACTTCAATGTTTTCATGCAAACCACATTTATTATGTATTGCTTATCTAACACCTAAATTTCAATTTTTGGATACAAAACACACAATTCTTTTGTATTACACTCCCAAGGCAGGAACTTCAATTTTTTCATACAAACTACACATTCCATATGTACTGCATATCTAACATCTAAACTTCAATTCAAGCAAACCACACATTTTTTATGTGCTACATATTTATTTCGAAACTTCAATTCTTAAAAACCACACAATTCTTATGCATTACATATCTAACACCAGAATTTCAATTTTTACATTAATGCCACACAATTCTTACGTATTACATATCTAACTCGGAACACTGAATTTTTCATAAAAAATGCACATTCTTTACATACTACATATCTAACACATAAACTACAACTTGTACATATAGCCCAAACAATTATTAGAGACCAATTTTTTCCGTAACTTAATGTCAATGCTGGATCCTATATATATATATATTGTGTCGCTCGCCATGACTTTTTGGTAGTGCAGCCTAGTGTAAGTTCGCCTGGATCACAGTTTTAATTCCGTCTAAGTGCATCTGTCTTGCAGAGCGGAATCGAGCGTTTAGGCACACGAGGGTGGCTGGGGGCTCGTATCATAGCCTCCATCCATTCTTTTTTAAAAGAATATATATATATATATATATATATATATATATATATATATATATATATATATATATATATATATATAGATATATATATATTGCGTCGCTCGCCATGACTTTTTGATAGTGCAGCCTAGTGTAAGTTCGCCCGGATCACAAGTTCAATCCCGTCTAAGTGCATCTGTCTTGCAATGCAGAATCGAGTGTTTGGGCACACGAGGGTGGCTGGGGGCTCGTATCATAGCCCCCATCCATTCTTTTTTAAAAGAATATATATATATATTACTTTACAATTCAACAAACTTCAACTTATTACCCATAATTAGCATTAAAAAATTTATTTTTTGAAACTAAACACGAGAAAACATAATCATCTATAATCAAAGATAAGCAGATTTTCGTTCTACATATTCTTGTTAAATTTCGATTTTGATGGAGCTTAATATCATTAAACTTACTTTGAGACAAATAAAATATAAATATAGATTAATTATCAACATGAAATAATCTCTAACATGAAATAATCTCTAATGTAAAATTAACATTTTTTAATATTTTTTCAATAAATTATCAATGAAAAATATAATAATCAAATTATTATATTCTAAATTCAAGACTATGATATACACATCATATATGACAGTAAGAAAACGTGCCTCTTCCCTTACCTTCTGCTTCTAAATAAAGATTCTTCCCACAGAACCGCCCTTATAATAGCCTTTGTCTCTCTTTAACTTTCCAAGTCTCCTAAATTCAAACTTCCTTCATCACCTTCTTCTTACATTTCTTACACCCATATTCCTTATTCTGGTGCAACTATGGTCGAATCTCTCTGTTTGCCTCCTGGCTTCAGATTCCACCCAACAGACGAAGAGATCATAACTCACTATCTCTTTGAAAAGATCACTGATCAGAACTTCAAATCTATAGCCATGGGTGAAGCAAGCTTCAACGATTGCGAGCCTTGGGATCTTCCTGGTAATCTAAGTTTTCCTACTATTTTTCATTCAAAAAAACTTTCTTAGCTTATAGAAACCTATGATTGGATCAATCTTACTTTTTGTAGGTAAAGCGAAGATGGGAGAGAAGGAATGGTACTTCTTTTGTCAAAAAGATAAAAAATATCCAACGGGCATGAGAACTAATAGGGCAACAGCAACAGGATACTGGAAAGCTACAGGAAAGGACAAGAAGATCATTAAGGGGAAGGGAGTCCTCGTTGGGATGAAGAAGACTTTAGTTTTCTACAGAGGAAGATCTCTGAAAGGGCTGAAGACCAATTGGGTCATGCATGAGTACAGACTTGAAGGAACATTGCACCAATACTATAATCTCTCTTCTCGCAAGGTACCTTTATATTATATATCTTCTGTTATATCTACAGTTATCAAACTAATCATTTTATGAATATTAAGTGATTATTATATAGTATTGGCCTCTAAGTGACTTTATGGAGAACCTTTCTGCATTGATTTTATTTAGACCTTGTTTGCATGATAAATTTTTGTTGTGATTTTTTTTTGGTAACATCTAGTCTAGTCATCGTTGGCTTGTTGTTTTTTATTTCAAAGCTAGGGATGCATGTTTTTGGGGTGCGTACACAGATCAGTTGGCCGGGCATCTGCTTGTCAGTTGCAAGTTTTTTCTGGCCTAGGGTTCGATTCCCCTCGAGTGTAGGGTGTGGTCTTTGAATTATCGGCGTATAAAAGATGATCGGGGTTCGTTTCATTGGCTCTGGCCATTTTTTTTGTTAAAATATATATATATATATCTATCCAAACTCCAGGATGCGAAATTGTTGATGAATCTTTGCAGGATGAATGGGTGGTTTGCAAGGTGTACTATAAGAAAGGTTCAGAGATACGAGCCACAGCACAGTCAGAAGAAAGAATGAACCCTTCTTTCGTGGATGATGACCTTTCAGTTGAGCTAAATTATTTGCCTCCGCTTACCGATTCACTTTACATCAACATTTCCAGCAGCAAATTCATGAAGGAAGCAAACGAAACAGGAAATGAAATGAATGAGGCTATGCAGTTCGAATTGATGCCACCGAATCAGCCAGCTGTGATGAACCATTTTCCTCATGATACAGGAATGTGTTATATTGGCAGCTTTCAGGCACGAGATCACGACCCTTGTGCATACGTGCAATCTGCTGACTTTGATGGCTTTTGGAATCGTGATTTGTTTTGAGGATCTTGGTGATCATTTTTCAGTTTTATGTGGTTAAATGTCTGTATATGTTTGTTATAACAAAAATGATGGCTTCTTTGAAATTGTGATTTTTTTCTTAAATTGTGATTGTTTCTTTAATCATTATTGGTGCAAAATACGAAATGTGAAAGGGTTTGTAAACAGGAAATTTGGTTGGTCTATATTTGTTTGTGAAACAATATGTATGTATGTATATATATATATATATATATATCTAATATTAATAATAAATATTATTAACTAATAATATTTAAGTTTAATGCTATTTTAGAGGGTTAAAAAGAGGTTAGAGTTTTAAAGTTTAAATGCTTGCCACTATTTCGCCACCTTTCGTGTTAAATTTTAGTTCTCATATGGTTTGTCATAATACATGTTGTATTTAATGGGTTTATTATAATTGATTTTTTTTTTTTTTTTGTTGTTTTCCTTATGTTCTTTAAGCCTCCTCTATAAAAGGGGAGTTAGTGTTCATGAGAGATGTGTGAGGTGTGTCGAAGTTGTAACCCAAGCGTGTTTTCTTTCTCCCTATCTCGTGCTAGAGGAATCTTCCTTCTCATGAACTTGAATGTAGACTAAGCAACTTGATGCCGAACCAGGTAATTTTGTTTTTATTTAATTGTTGTTGTTTGAATTTTTACGCTTACGCATTGTTTTCATATAACATTGATAAAATAGTTTTAGGTCCATGATCGAAGCATGGTTTGGCCTCAACAGTATCAAATCCGGCATGTGATGCAGGCTTTTGTTGTAGTTGGCGGTCCAATGTGCTTTATCTGTTGATTCAGAGGTTCGACAACAGACCCGTGGCTCGAATAGGAAGATCCGGTGCCCTAATCAAGGAGGGATCATGGCAGTAAGATTCTGGTGGCGGTTTCGACGTGGTCTAGTGAGCTCCAGCGGAAGGTTTGGTTGTCTGACTATAGGCTTCAGTTCCAGTGAAAGGTTTGGGTGCTTAGTCTGTGGCTTTTCGACTACGGGATCAACATAGAACAATTTGATGGAATTTTGGTGGGGATCTCACGTAGATTGTGAAGAAGAATAGATATTATGCTAGATAACTTCTTTTGTAAAGAGATTTCAACGGTGATAGCCATGAACGATAATATGTTGTCTTATTCTTCAACATCCACTAAGGCGGTGGAAAAGTCGATTCATCGGGCAGAAATGTCCCATCAAAATTGATGTGATGAAATTTGATAGCAAAAGAAACTTTTTCATGTTGCGATGTGAGCTGATGAATATACCGTCTTTTTTAAATCTAAAGGAAGTTCTGGAGTGCGAGTGATGTCCTGAAAAGCTATCAGAAAGAAATTGGTTGAAGATGAATTTGAGTGCTTGTAGTTTAATCCAAAATTGTTTAACCCAAGAAATCAAATATGGTGTGATGATGAAAAATTATATAAGGAAATTGTGGAAGATGAAGGAAAACAAATATCTTATGAATAGCGTGGAGAACCATCTTCATATGAATCGTCGATTCTTTACATTTCAGGTGAGATAGGGGGTTACTATTGATGAGCACTTGAATGATTTCACAAAGCTATTAATAGATCTGTTAAATTTAGATGAGAAGATTGAGGATGAAGACAAGTTGCTTCTATTGGAAAATTTTCTCCCAGATGAATGTGAAAACCTTATTTTGGCACTCATTCATGGGAATGAAATATTGAATTATGACAAACTACAAGAATGTTGAATCATGAGTTCCATCAAATGAGCAAGAAGTCCACAAAGATGGAATCAACTGAGGCATTCACACTTCAATGTGACAGATGTGAGGAAGAAAAATTAGCAAAGAAAGGTAGCAATGGGACACTTCTCAAAAGTAGGACAAGTTTTATGGGCGCATACTTTAGAAAAATCTATGTGTTTTCTATTTAAAGACTGGTCATTGGAATAAAAATTATCGAAGGCTGAAAGAGAAGAGAAAAAAAGTTGCATATGAGGCGAAAGCCAATATCAATGTGGAAAGATGAAGAGGTGGATCCAGATGTATTGTTATTTGTAGTTTCTCACCTTTTATTTACATATGATTTGTGATGGATTTTGGATAAAAGTGTTTTATATCTAATTTATTCTCATCGTTGATGGTTTTGTACGTACAAGGAGCTGGAAAGTGGTGCATTGATTAGTAACAATGATATAAATTATCATACTATTAGTGTAGGGAGTATTTTAATAGAATGCATGATGATACAGTGAGGGAGCTAACTGATGTTAAAGATGTTTTAGATATCAGAAAGAAGCTGATGTGTAGTTTAAGATAGCATTAGTGATAAAAGGCTTTGCACAACGAGCAGGGATTTATTATGAAAAAATGTTTTCCTCAGTGGTCTAGCATCCCTCAATCCATGTTCTCTTAACAATTGTAGCACAATACAGTTTAATCTAGGAACAACTCAACGTGAAGACTGCATTCCTACACGAAGAACTATAAGAGGAGACCTACATGATGCAGCAGTCTAGATATGGAACATCAAAAGAATAGTTTTGCAAACTGAACAAGTCTTTGTATGAGTTGAAGAAATCACCTAGGCAGTGAATAAAACATTTTATCAGTTCATGAAGTGATTGGAGTATGCGAGGAGCCAGTATAATCATTATGCATATTTCAAGAAGTTGGTCAATGATAATTTTATTTATTTTCTTCTATATGTTGATATTATGTTGATTGTAACTGTTAGTTTGATTAAGGTTGATAGGATAAAGAATCAAATGCCCAAACTTTTTGAAATGAAGAAGCTGGGTGAAGCTCACATAATTCTTGCATGGAGATTCTCAAGAACAAGGCAGCTAGAAAGGTTTGGCTCTCACAAGGAGCTTATCTTTGAAAAATGCTAAAGAAATTTGATGTTGATGACTCAGATAAGGAGTTGAGTTTACCCATTGCATCTAACTTTCAATTAAATTTACAGCAGTGTCTTAAAGATGATCAGAAGAGGAAATATGTGTGATCGATTCTTTATGTCAGTGTAGTAGGAACTGATGTATGTCATGGTTTATACTATACAAAATATTACACAAGTTGTTGTTGCTATGAACAAGTTCATACATGATCCAGGAAGGATGTGAAGTGTACTCTAAGGTATCTAAATGGTACAGTTGATGTTGGCTTAGTGTTTGAGATGCATTCATCTAGTGCAAATTTGTGTGTAGGCTATACAGATGCATACTTTGCAAGTGATATGATAGAATAAGATCTACTACTGGTTATTTATTTACATTGTTAGGTGGTCCAGTCAGTTGGAGGTTGATTTTTCAGTCTAATGTTGTTTTGTCTACTACAGAGGCTGAGTACGTGGCAGTCACGAAGGCAATGAAGGAAGCAATATGAATGCTTGGCCTATTGGATGAATTAGAAGTTCATCAAGAATCTCTAATGATGTTCTATGAAAGTCAGAATGCAATATTATTTGCTACAAATCCAATTCATCATGCTCATGGTAGCACATTGATGTGATATACCACTTTTTCCAGGACTTGATTGAAGAAGGCAAGATTTTGTTAAAGAAGATAGACAAGAAGGAGAATCCAACGTACATGCTCGCGAATATATTGCATATACGGATGTTCACCTACTGCAGATATTTGGTTAACAACCAAGCTTAGGACTGACTGCCCATTAAAGCATTTTGAAGAACTGTGCGGGCTTGATTCATTTGGGAAGTGGGGTACGTATGTATTATTATATTTAATAGGTTTATTATAATTGGCTTGTTTATTTTTTGATTCATTTCCTTATATGCTCTAAGCCTCCTATATAAATGAAGACTTAGCATTCATTAGACATGTGTGAGATGTGTGGAATTTGTAACCCAAGCATGTTTCCTTTCTCCCCATCCTGTGCTAGTGGAATCTCCTTGCCTGTGGACATAGGCGAATCAACTTGTCGTTGAACCACACAATTTTTTTATGTTTGATTGTTGTTGTGTGAATTTCTATGCTTCTTCATTTTTTTTCATATAACAATCCATTTGATGATGCCAAACTTCTCTATTTTGGCATGCTTACGTATGCTCTCATTAAAAACCCATGACATCAAACCTTATATTTATTTTGCATCTGTTTCGTATCTATTCAAATTTGATTTGATTGTCTCAAAAATTTACCATCCATCAAAATTAACTCTTTTAATATCATATTTTTGTCATCTCAAAATCATTCTATATTCTTTTGTTCAAACGTCAAAACTATTGGCTAGCACAAATATCCGACTCGTTGTTAAAATTAACAAATCACGCAAGAAAATCGCTAAATAAATTTGTATACAAGCAAGAAAAGTTGACATTCTCATTAGTAATCTTCCAATATCTTCTTAAATAGGTTATTCATCATGCACTCCAAGCCTCTAAGCATCTCTTTCTTTTTCTTCAAGTTTCTTGATTAGATGATTAATTATGTTTATTCATGATTTATATTTATATATATATATACATGTTGTAGTTTCTCATGTGCATATATAATATAACATTGGGTATATATGGCTTTCATTGAATTGATTGGAAGTGAAGAAGCCTGTTTTGCTTCAGGGCATTAGCTTACTTGGCCCCGCCAACTTCCCAATAGGATTTGAAGATTTTAGACCAAATCTCTCTCGCTATCGTGCAGCAGGCAGTTTGATCCACTTCTCTATAAGAAAGAAAAATTCTTCCTCTCTCAACCAAAATATATACTTAGCGCGCGCTCCCCTAATTCCACCTAATTTATGTTGTTTTTTAAACTATTTATATTAGCACATACATTAAACCTACTTTAATAATAAGTTAACAATAATAATCTTCCAATCAGGGACAAATTAGCCATGATTTGATCATCTAATTTCGTTAATTTTTACGTGTTATCCGTGAAATTTTTATTTTTTTAATTTTCTAGCACTAGAAAAGTTGTCAGAAAACTATTTACATACAAGCAAAAAATTCTTAATTTGTAATTCAAGTCTAAAATTTCCTTGCTGTTATTTGAATGGGGTTTTTGGCAGCTTTTTAAGCTAATAATAATAAAAGAGCAATCCTTCTTTCAAGGGGGTCGTTATAAAATATTTTAGGTGTTTTAGGTATGCAAGTCTGTCGCTCGACAACCCTATGACTGAGTTGTTTGGCTAGCAAGACGCCAGGTCAGTAAGGTCAGTTTGGTCGGCTTGATTGAAAAGCTGGTCAACTGAATTCGATTAGATTCGGGTCTGCAGGACTTGCTCGAAAACTATAATTTGTCGATTTGTTGGTCTAGTATAACTATTGACCCATGATCACAATTAATGCGATGACGAGTTCCTGTCAGCAGAACAAGACTAGACTATAAAGCAAAATGTTGATCAATATAACTAGATAAATAACTCATTCTTCGTCAAGGGAGGTCCTTCGGGACATTGTGAGACTCTGTTGTAGTGTCAATTCTTGGTCCTTAATGAGGAATTTCGTGGCGTCCGTGGGACAGCTTGTGACAACGAGAAACTACATTCTTTTCTTGGTTTTGATTTGTTGAGAGATAGGTAAATCCCTTTGCTTGACTTTCTTGTGGTATATATATATAGAAACACAGAGACAGATACATTTATGATTTTGTTATGTTTAAATTAAGATGAGCTCTTTAATTTTTCAATTTAACGGTGCATGTTGCCTGTTGCCTGATTGAAATGAATAACATTGCAATAGTAGGAATGGTTGGGTGGCTATTAAAAAGTAAAATCAAAACATAATTCTTAAATCATTTAAAGAAAAACCTTTTTTATTTTAGAGGAGAAAATACCATGTGCGGGATTTGGTGTTGCCATCACGAAACCCAATGCTAAACCTTTCAAACCCAAAATAATATAAAATACTAATTACGTCATATGACTCCATTAGATTTGTCTTTTTATGTTTGAAACCAAGAAGATTTATCCCTGACATGGCCTCGAATAAACTTGCCTTGATGGTCGTATTATAATATAATATGTCCATTTCTAGTATACTCTAAACTTTTTTGGTATTTTATTTTACTCATAATAGAAGAGCGAAAAAATATTATATCAGTACTCCTCATGTATTCGGAGCCTAATTGTGAGGTCACGTGTCAAGTGGGCTCCAGTATTTTTAACACCTATCAATCCCAATATATTATTGTGGGGCCCACTTGACACGTGGCGCCCCACCATTGAAATCTGAATGCAAACTAAGTTAGGAGTCTTGATATAATATTCTCTCCAGAAGAGCAGACATTAAAAAGTTATGTCTAAGAAAAAATCCTTCTATTAGTCTATTGCTCAAATCTAATGAATAATAATTAAGAAAAGCTCAGAAGGTCCCAGACTTTTTTTATTTTTTATTATTTCTTATTACTTGAAACTACACGTATGTTATAAGGTCCCAACCTGTATACTAATAGAGATGTAGAATTAAGTGACCCTCGCTTTGTTTTTATTAAGCATTATGCATTATTTTCTAGCATTAAAGAGTCATATTTCTTATAAAAATGAGATCAAATATTTTCCAGATTGCTTGTTCATTTATTTATTTTTTTCTGACCTAAAATTTATTTTTTTTTACATTTATACCACAAAAATATTTCATATTAAATAAAAAAATATCTATTTTGACTTTTAATACGTGAAATGAGGCTTTTTCATGCACATGTAAGGTGGCACGTTTGTAAAAACTGAAATTTGGGTGTTAGATATGGTATAAGGGTATTTATGCAAATATTCCTTGTTATTTAGTAAGAGGAAAAGAGGAAAAGTCAAATGTAGGTTAAGAACAAATCTCTACACGAATTCAAGCTTTGTAGGACTGATGAAGCTGGTGCTTGTTATTCTAAATTTTTCCTTTAGCCACTTGCCACTAGCCACTATCTTGTATGGTATCCAAAGCAATATGATGTGAGACCACAACATCTAATAATATGATGTTTTTCAATGATTGCATCTTTATATCTTTCTGAGTTATTGTCTTCTATGGAAAATTTTCTAATAATGATAGCTAATAAAGTTTCAACCAAAAAATTTCATTTTTTTTGCAATAGGATGATTAATTATTAACATATTGACATCATTCATATGAGCTTTGATACCTTGAATATGTTGCTCATATTTCAAGAATAATGATTTTTTTATAATAAATAAATTCATTTGTTTTCTTTTATTAGATAATGTAGTTAAGTTTGGCTTTATATTGATGATGTTGATGTTTAGAATGAGGTGCATTGATTTTTTAGTTTTGATTCATGGTTGTAATGTGGATGTGAATTTAACTTAATGAATAGAGATTGAAAATGGTTCTATTCTTATTTGAACTCAACTAAGATAGAATTAGTGAATCATATAAGTCAAATATGTATTTTTTTCCAAGACAAGAATAATATTTTCATTACTAAAAGAAAAATATAAATAGGAATTGAAGTAAAAAATCAAAGATAAGAAAAAAGTAAAAAAGAAACCATGAAATGAAGTGGCCTAACCAATTAAGCTAGTAGTTATTGCTTCATTCAAACTGCTGTCTTATTTGTTAAATAAAAATGTATAGAAATAGATAATTGGGCTTGGGAGAATTCATCATTGGATCTGATATTTCCATTGATAAAATTATGACCACCTTTCATAAGCTTATTAGATATAAACTGCATGAGAGTTTCTTGATGAAGATAAATAAAACAGTAATATGACTATGACGTACTCAAACTAGACGAAATGAAAGGGGAATTTAGCTTAGTATGGAGAAATAAACGCCTCTTAAGTTTTAGGAGAGAGATAATAAGTGCAAAACACCTACTAAACTAATCATTAGCTTTGTAATCCATGTAAGCATTACAATTATATGAACTTAAAATATATTGAATTAAGTATGAGTTCCTGGACTTTTACTTGAACTTAAAATATATTGAATTAAGTATGAGCTCCTTAAAGAGTGGGCTAAATTTGAAATAAGGGAAGGGAAGGCCCAAAAGAGATAATACTTGTAGAAACTTATTGAGGTTGTTAATCAAAATGGGTTACATAAGAAGCTAACCATCATGTTCACCTTAAGCTCTCTTATAAAAGGAAACTTGTGAAACAAAAATTTAAGCCTTTTTTTATTAAACTTGGTATGAGTCAAGCTTTTTTAGCTCAAGATTGTATCAAATCATATATGCAATCTATTTGAATATTATGTGCGTGTGTCAA
>NEWO01000099.1:52609-62935 GCA_003013225.1 Phalaenopsis aphrodite
AAGACCAAAGTGAGATTGGTTACTACCATTTATCCCTTTCATATTTCAATCATAAAAAATATCAATTAAGATTATTTATTTCCCATTTAGCCCTTTGGTTAAATCTAAATATTAGTTAAGCCTTAAATTCCAAAATTACCCTTTTGCCCCTGAGACCTTAATACCCTATAATTCATTAAATTAAACTCAAATGAACTGAAAATTTTATGTGACCCCGCTCATGAGTTGATTAAAATATCAGAGGAGAAAAAGTAATTTTTTTGAATTAATTTAATTTTATAATTATTTTTAATGTAAAATAGGGATTTTTAATAAAAACTTAATAACTCAATCAAAATAAAACTTCTACCCTTAGAAAAATTATTAGAGGTTCACCTAAGTTAGAGGACCACTTAGACCAATTTTAATATTTTTTAGAGAATTAATTAAAATTTTAAAATTATTTGTTTTTTTTAGTATTAATCAAATATAAAATATTATTTAAATGGAAAATTAAATTTTATAATTTTATTAAATCTCTCTAAGTCCAGGGAACCCAAAGAAACAAATTTCATATTTTTTATTTATATTTTAATTATTGGAATTATTTTAATGAAAAATTAAAGAAAATTCATTTTTAAGCCTTTAAAAATTAATATCTTGACTTAGAAAATTAGGAAAATTATTTTAATTAGTTTCAAGTGATCAGCAAGTCAAATGTGACATTTTAGTGTGTTTTTACAATCTTACAATTTTATGATTTTTAATTAATTTTTAATTATTTAAATGCTAAAAAATAGCTCAAAAATGAAGTATTTATTTTAATTCTAATTTTATTTTTCTTATATTCCTCTATTCATAAGGAGCTCCCAAAACCAATTTGGTGATTTTTAAAGTTGTATTTTAATTATTATAATTATTTTAATGCCAAAAAATGTCATTTCACTTAATTAATCTCTTTTAGTAGTCAAATTAACTTCAATTGACTTGAAATTATTGCGGGGAGCTCCTCTGTCATTAAAGCATAATGGAGAATGATTTTTATGTCATTTACATTTATAATTATTTTTAATTAATCTTATTTCATTTTTAAGGGTTGGTGACAGTTAGGGTTACTTTTAATGAGTTAAATCAAGTTTATATTTTTCCTAGGATCATCAATCTGATCACACTGAACCTACCAAAATAAGTTTTATATTTTTTTATGATTATTTTAATTTTTATAATTATTTTACCAAAATAGGCATGATATATTTGAAAAATAGAGATCCCCTCTGACCTTAGAAAAATTAGGGAATATCCCTCATGCCAGAGAAAATCAAAGCCCCAAAAGTTATGTCATGGTGAAATGTCTAGACAAATGGAGAATCCAACAAGAAAAACACCATTTAATTAATTAAAAATCATTCATGCATCAAAAAATTTTGAAACCATTTCCACATTATTTTTCTCTGTTCACTGAGCAAGTGAGTATTTTTACTTTATTTTTTTATTTTTCTACACCAAGATATGCATTTTTGAAGTTCTAGCTATTAAATAAATAAAACAAAGCCTATTTATCTACTAAAGTGACGCGGCGCCGCGTCAACTTAAATAGATCCGAAAAGCACACGCGGAATGCTCCCATTTGATGCCGCCACTTGAGTCAGTTGTCACGCGTCTCTATTGTATCATCCCATCTTCTCATCTGGCCCAATTTGCAGCGTCTATCCATTACATACGCGATCCGACGGTTGTGGGTCATCGTCCCCAAATACCTAGCCTGAGAACCGTCCACACTCAAACTTTAATATCTCTCTCGATACTCAACCAAATTAATTGAGCAAAGAAAAGTGTAGAATTTTTAATTGTGAGATTTCCTTTTCTAGACCTCTAGGAATAGTCAACAAGAAAGTCTTATGGCTAGACCCTAGGCTACTAAAGAGGAAAAGGTAGACCTCAACCAAAATTGAGGTCAACACAAGTTTACAAAACAAAATAAATAAAAGACAACTTATCTTACAATTGTTCTCAAGCAAATCCCTAGAAGTTCTCTCCAAGACTTTCTCTCTTTATAATCCCACTTATTTCTCTCTTAGAAATGTAATGAAGAAGAAATCCCTCACCTTCCCTCTCCTCTTATAACTCTAGAAGAAAATCTCCTCTTCTCTCCTCTTGCCTCTCATGCCAACTCTCTCTCTCTTTCACATCCCTCTGTAAGCTCCCTTGTAGTGTTCTCCTTTATTTTTGGGCTGCCACCTTTGAAAAGAATTTCAAATTTCCTCCAAAAGTTTTCTCCAAAAGTCAACTCTTTTGAATTCAATAGATATATCATTTGATCCAAGAGACATATCTCTTCATAAAAGAACCTTCCAAAGTGTCTAGATGCATTGAATTAATCTAATAGGTGTGTAGAACAAGTGTCCCTTTAAAAATTCAAGCAAAATTCATCTCGAACCACCTCAATTTGCGCATCATACGCCAGTTCTTTGTCAAACTGCGCATCATGCGCCAGAATCCCAAAATTTGCTGTTTTGGCTCCAAATTTTGTCCTCTTTTTGTCATTTTTGCTCAAATGCCTAAAAATGATATACTTATAACAAAAACATAAAAATATCTTTCTTAAAGTGCAATATCACCAAAAATAAGCATAAAATATGTACTTAAAATTGTATATTATTTTGTTGTATCAAAATCCCTCAAACTTAAATATTACATGTACTCAAGTGACACTTTTATTACATAAAAGCATATGACGTATGATAGAGATTAAGTGTGCATTTGGGGCAACTTAAAGGGAGCGGTGGCATTTTGAAAATGCAGCAATGGCATTTCGATGTCGCGTTTGCTCGAGCGTTTTATTACCGTTGGTACGCGATATTAAGGCAAATAGGCATAGGGAAATAATCAGACCTCCCTTCGCGTCCTGTGTTCAGTTCGTGTGTTAGGGTCAAAAAGATGCCACGTGCCCCTCTTCGGTCCCCCTAGCCTTCTTTCTTGCGACCGTTGAGAAATTTGGCAAGAAATCCACTCCCTGCTCTCCCTCTCGTGGCCCTCTTAACGAAACCCTACTTTCCCGTTTGGTATGCACCATCATTTTAGATCCTTCTATGATTTTGCTAGATCTTGTTCAACCCCTGATTTGTGCCTTGTTGCATCTTGTTTGGATGCACCATTGCTGGTTTTGAAGGTTTTTATAGAATTTTGGATGGGTGGTTTTGCTAGATTTGAACTTTGAAGACAGTTTTGTTTCAAACCTTTTCGAGCCTCTAGATCTGAAATGTGGATGTGATTTTTGTTTCACTTTTGCTTTCGAGCCTTCTCTATTTATGTGTGATGCAATTTTTCTTTCAGTTTTTGCTAAATTTAAAATTTGGATGAAAGTTTGGGCATTACATTTCTCGTTAAAATTGTTCTTATTGAACGAATTATGGATGGGTGTTTTAACGAAATTTTGGATGGGTGTTGTTATGGAATTTCGTTGAAATCATTTATCCTCAACATTAACAGAGTTTGGGCATTACATTTTTTCGACATTGCATATTCTGAATTAATAGAATTTTGGAAAAATGCAATTTTTATGGAGTATGTGTGTTCTGATTCCCATGACTTGGGTCACAGTAGAGTGGTTTTACTTTTCCTATTGGCCAATCTCTCAAAATCTAGACGGGCTCCCAAGTGAAGCAACAACATTAGCCTTTTGAATTTCAATTAAATTGGTGAGATATGTAGCTTCATAGGCCACAGTAACTAAAAAAGTGTGCTTGGGGTGGCTGAATGGAGATGCAATTACTTACTCTGCTTCTTCTATCACTCGTTATTGGCAAACTTCCATTCTTCTATGTTTCTGTCGTGACAAATAATATTGAGTTAGATTTACTAATCACGGTTTTTGTTTCACTGTTTAGTAGATATTTTGATTCATTAAAATGGTTGTGGCATTAGATAGAAAATGTTGATACAATTTTTGTTTTATTAAAATGGTTGTGGAGAAAAAACAATAATTGCAATGCAAATAATATTCACTGTTTAGCAAATGATGGGAATATTATTCACTGTTTATGCCATTTACGGGGTTTTCAAGCTTGAGATGCAAATACTATTATGATTGTTTAGAGCATTGGATTGTATATTTTTGTGGGGTCTTCAAGCTTCCTTTGATGCTAACGGTAGAGAGAATATATACTGTATATATTTTAGAGCTACGAGTTGAGCCTGTCTTTAGAGCTATGGTTTACAACACATTATGGTGATGATGATGATGATTGTCAATATGAGCTTCGGTGGAATTGGATTCCACGACATGTATGAGAAGTTGCATATCAAATATAAGATGTGTATTGTTTACTTGTTACACACGTACTTTAGTTGTAGTGTTCTCCATTGAGAATCATAGCTATGTACTCTTACATAATTGGATAATAAAACATGTTCTATGTCTTACTGTGAATATAGATCTTTGACTGAATTACATAATTCCTTTGTGTTATTTTTTTTTTTGAGAAAATTTGGACACTGTTGTTGGTTCATTTTGTGGATGTTGGTTCATTTATTCATGTTTTTTCTTATAAAGGTATAGACATCTTTCATCTCTTTTTGGTTAATTTGGAGAATTTTTTTTATGCTTGTTGAGTTACAATATGAATTTCTTTATGTAATATGCAATTCTTCATATAGTTCCACAATGGCTAAGACAAATGAAGGTGGTCCCTCAGCGATGTGGGATAAAAAAGTTACAAATATTTTTTGCTACCTATGTATCACTAAGATTGAGATCGAGAATAGGCCAATGACCTATTTCAACGAGGAAGGTTGGTTGAATATAGCTAAAAGGTTTAAAGAACTAACTGGAAGAGATTATGACAGGCTGAAGGTTAAAAATAAATGGGATCAACTGAAGAAAGAGTAGAAAATTTGGAAGGAATTGAACTGTGGATCCACGTGGTTGGGTTGGGATTCAATTAAATGGATGATGCTTCAGATGGATAGTGTGCCGAGAAATTAAAGGAAAATTTCTTATTAATTACTTGTCAATTACATTTATTTTCAATTAAAATGATTACCCCCCTAAACCCCCGCTGCATTTCAATGCCAACAGTGAAAAAATACAAGCATAGTGGAATTAATCCAGACCTTTAAGATAAACATGATATAATGTTCAAGGGAGTGGTGGCAACAGGAAAGCATGCATTCAGTCCTAGCAAGATGGGGTTTGCAGGAATACCTAATGATTTTCCACAAGAGCCGATGGCAGTTGAATAAAAAATACACAACATTAACCAGAGGGAGATGGGGGAATCAAGCTCACAGATGAAGAGGCCCAGGCTAGGAAGAAGAAAGAAAGAAAATGATACTTTTGTGAGAACTTCATTTGACAGACTCATAGATGCTTTTGGAGCACCACTGCCTGCTCCACTACCTGACAACACTATCTTCGATTGTCTTTGCACTTTGAAAACCTTCCCTGGAGTTGTAGCAGATAAGCACTTTCATGCAATATGTATGAAAAAACTTGAGGATCCAACACGTAGGCACATATTTATGGCGATGGAACCAGAGTTGCGAGTTGAATATTTACGTGTTATTGTGAATGATTGAGATCTTTATGTGTTTTCAAGAAATGTTTATGTACTCTTCAAAGTTATGAACTCATCAGTCATTTGGAGTTGTTTCTTTTTTAAAATTTACTTTTAGTAGAGTTCTACTTTTTCTTATTCTTAATAGCTGAGTGTTCTCATTATTTATTTCTTGCTTACTGGATTGATTAATAATTAATGAAATAATCAAGTTCTTTCTTCCTTTAGGATGGATCCATAACATTAACGTCGTAAGAGAATGGCATAGACTGTAGCTATTGCCATATTACTGTTGGAGTATTATCGATCAAGCAGTGTTCGTATACCTCGAATGACCTCCAGCTTTGTTGGGGATAAATGGGTTGAAAAAATGCTTTTTGGACATCCGATTAGGTTCAGTAACATATTTCAAATGACAGTACCGATCTTTATGGATCTCTTGCATGAGTTATCCCTCAATCACAGACTCCAAGGTTCTTTGAAAACAACGAGAATGGAGGTATCGGCTACGTTATATATTCTGTCACAGAATGAATCAATTATGGGTTCTATGGAGAGATTTCAACATTCATCAGAGACAATAAGCCGTTATTTTTTAAAGGCATACAAGCACTAGTTAGCTTAGCCACTAAAATCATCAGGCTAGAGGATCCATCATTTGCTAATACTCCAGAACAAATCGTAGTCGATCCCCGTTACATGCCTTATTTTAAGGTAACCATTCTTTTATTTACTTTCATAACAACATATAACTATTTCTTAACCTTGTCAAACAGAACTGCATAGGTGTAATTGACGGTACTTACGTTGATACCCGAATACCTAGCCAGGATAATGTGGCTTACATTGGTCAAAGTGGTTCGACTACTTAAAATGTCATGGCGGTATGTGACTTCAACATGTGTTTCACATATGTTATGGCGGTCTGGGAAGGGAGTGCACATGATTGTCGAATTTTTGCCTATGCTACGAGAAATAGATCACAAGGTTTTCCTCATCTGCCTTTAGGTATGTTTTGATTTATAAAATTTCAAGTTATAGGTATTTATTACAAATAACAATATCTTTCATAACAGGAAAATACTATTTGGTTGATGTTGGATACCCTATGCAGAGGGGCTATCCGAAGCCATATTCAAACACTATGTATCATATTCTTGATTTTGAGCGAGCAAGTGGCACTATCCGTGAAAGGAAAGAAATGTTTAACAAACGCCACTCCTCTTTACGTGGGGGTAATTTAAAGAACGTTTGGGGTTTGGAAGAATAAATGGGCAATCCTACGTGATATGCCATCATATCCATTTCAGATGCAGGTGCATATTGTTGTGGCAACAATGGCACTTCATAACTTCATACGGTGACACCCTTCACGTTCAGATACGGACATTAGAATGGCTGATAACGAAGACCTGACTGTCTATGAAGAACCATCAGAAATCATGATCGGGCCTTCAGTTCCTGAGGATGAAAATGAATTTAATGAATTTGAAGTTCATGACACGGAGGGTGTAGCTGAGATGGCTGCTCTGAGCTAGTATATAACAGACGTTATATATGAAAGCTAATCCAACAAGCCTTTCTTTTCTTCGTTATATGTAAATCAATCTTTATGTGGATTTTATTTTTTTGGGAATAAGTTTTGAGATTCTTTTTTTTTGTTTTTCTCACAGTTATACAAACATGAATTTTAGGGTATCAGTTACAAACAGAGGTATTTTTTGTAATTGTGGACTACCGTCTCCGTTGCTCACATCGCGTCAGTCTCATAGCTTTGGGAGGCAGTTCTACGGTTGTGCCAAGGGTGTTTCAACTCATTGCGGTTTCTTCTGGTGGGCTGACAGTCCCACCTATTACACTGCCAGTAGTCATGGGAATCCAATGTTTTCCTAGGTTGATAGTGCAGCTGAGGACAGGCGTAGCCAGAGTTTGAAATTAAATATTTTAATATTTATCATTGTAGTTGTCTTTGTCTTTGTCCTTTTTTTATTTCTTTTGACACTCACGAGAGTGTGAGAACTGTATATCATCTTTTAGAAATGATTTGTGATGATTGTATGCTTCTGCACTATATGCTTCTCTACTATCAATAAGCTATTCTGAATAAGCTGCCCCAAACAGTTTTACCAGATAAGGGCAGGAATGACATTTCACCACCAATAAGCTAATCTGAATAAGCTGCCCAAAACAGCAAGCCATATTATTCTGATAATCTGCAGATTATCAGATATCAGAATAATTTGTTTATCATCCGATTATCAATAATCAACGGCTGCCCCAAACAGACCCTAAATTATAACTTCTATATTTTAGTTTAATAAATAGAATAGCAAAATTTAAGAAAAACTTTTAATAAGTTATATTTAAACTCTAAGCTTAGGAATACTCAGTAATCAAATTTAAGATTTCTGAATCTCTATTTATTTCAAGAAGAATTGCAATTTGTCATATTAAAGACATTTAGAACATTCATATGAAAAAGAACTTCATAAAAACTTTACTAGGAATGCTACTAATACTCCGATATAAGTTTAGAAAATGTAGTGAAGCTTTTTCCTTGTATTGATTCAAGTGAAGCCAATTTTTTATTAGGCATCTCCTCAAGCTTCTCCTCACTTATTTTTCTTTTCTTTTTCTTTTTTTCTTTTTTTTTCTTTTCTTTTAGGATCTTTTCAATCCTTTCTTTTCTTTTACTTTTTCAAGTGAGGATTACTATATCTTATTAGCCTTTAATGATTTTGAACTTCGCTATCCTCTTCTAAAAGTTAAAACTCTATACCTTTCTTCAGTTTATAAATTCATATTAGTTTATGATTTTTCGTAGTCTCATTCTTTTCTTCTTACATAAAACTCTAAAATTCTTAATACTTCAAAAATTCAATTTTCTTTACTTTAAATAGAAAAACATAGTTTTATCCTATCATACCAATTATCTTTAAATTTATAATTGACCTTCATTATTAAAAAATTTTTACCTAAATTTACTACAATATTTATAAATAAAAGTATATTCATTTAAAGTTAAATCTTAATATCCCTGGTCATGTTAAATTAATTTTTAAAAATATAGTTAATTGAGGACAAATAAAACTTAGTTTACTTCTTTTTAAAAGAAAATTTTCTTTCCCCCAAACTTAAGTTTTTAAGTGATTTTAAAAATATTTTTAATATAAAATTTAATAGGTGAAAGAAAATAGTAAATGCATGAAAATAAAAACTTTCCTGTAGAGGATTTCTAACTATAAAACTGGGCTCTGGTATACTGCAGCTACTAACTGTAGAATTACATACAGGCTTTAAAGCATTAAATAAAATATAATTTATTCTAAAGAACTTGCTGAGAATTTTAAAGAGAAATACAAAAACTAAAAGACTAAACTGAAAATACTAAAAATACAAAAATACTGAAAGTCTACAGCTACTATTACAGATTCAGTTCATAACACAACATAAGAGTTTGTAATACAAAAGGTTCCTAATAAAAGTACATCACCATACACTCACAAATAACAAACAAACATCAAAACACACTAAACTAAACTGATAAAAATCAATTCACATTTCCTTCCTCATCATCATCAGAATCTTCTTCTTCTTCTTCTTCCTCTTCCTCTTCTTCTTCATGAACAGAAGCATAGGGAGTGAAACTGGGGCAAGTAGGAAAGTCCACATTAGGTTCACCCCTAAGATGTCTTACCATAGCATTATAAAAATCAATATCGTGTTGAACTCTCCTTTGTTGATATTCATCCTTATAAGCATTTCTTGCTTCTATCTCTCCTAACTGAGTTTGAATATTAACTATGTCCATTTGCTAAATCATCAGTTGGTCCATAGTACCTTCAAGTGATGCAGATCGAGAAATAGCTCTCCCTTCTTCCACTTCTAAATTGAACAAATTATTCCACTCTTAGAATCATATGCCTCCCAATCGGATTCTGTGGCTGTAATCTTTGTTCATTTCTATGAGATTCTACTACTGATTGTTCACATAGATTAAAAATCAGGGCAGGGTATCCCAAACCACCAGGAGTTGAACTACCAGCTATACTTCGAGCATGTTGGACTGTAAGTACACCAACATCTATTACTTTCATGTTCTAAATACAATAGTTTAGTAAAAATCAACCTTTTATAACATCAGCCAAAAGATTTGTTGGCAATAGTCTGGTAGAACTGAAGTGGTGCCACACTTTTGACTGAATAATCATCATGGAAGCATGGAAGTTAATAGTCTTGTTATTCTTAATCTTCCACTCCCCTCTTCCTTCAATTAAAAATGCAATCACTTCTTCCAGTGATGAATCAGTCATCACGAATGCAACACATTCATCAAAAAATGCACCAGTCAACCCATAAAAAGTATTGATCCGATTAGCAGTAAATTCAACTTATTTACCTCTAACTAGGATGTCATCTTCCTTAGTGAACCTCAAGTTTGCATAAAACTCTCGAACCATCGGGACAATTGCTATGGCAGTGAAGTAGCAGAATCTTTCTCAGTTTTCGGCGAGAATCAGTCTCTCGATCTCGCCACCCGGGTTTACAAACGTCCCTTCTTATATCATTCTTGTTGTCTCCATTTGAGTATTATAAGTGTGCTGGAATTTGAAACTAACAAATCTTTGTGCATCAAAATCTTCGGATGACCTTACTCTCTTAACTCGGGGATCCATTTAAAAATTCTACCAAAATCCAAATAATTCCAAATAAATTGCTAATAAAAAATCTAACTCCTCAAGCAAGATTATTTGGTAAGAAACTTTTCACCATGAGTTTTCTTCAAACTTTT
>NEWO01000099.1:91813-133391 GCA_003013225.1 Phalaenopsis aphrodite
ATAGAGTACCGTCTTAAATTATACTGATTATTTTGACAATTTATTTTTATGAATATGATTGATCAAGATATACCAAAATCTTTACTATGTCATAATATATCATTTTCATATCTTTATCATTTTATATACAATCATCACATGAATACCGTCTTAAATTATACCGATTAAAATGCATCAATATAAGTTTTATTATTCTCAGTTATATAACAGTCAATATACTTGTACAATATTTAATATCTATAATAATTTAACCAGTGTCGAGAACATATCATTTATATAATATGAACAAAAAATTCAAAAGAACTAATAAATCATGACAATACAATGATATTAATATAACTATAGTAACAGCAAATGCATTTATTCTAGAAGAACAAAAATATTATCTAAGCATAAGAAAATTAATACTCTAATTATTCAGCTGACTAGCATTAACCTTCTTACACCCTTAAACTCCAACTCTTATAAATTAGCACCTATAATATAATAAGAGTTCATATTACTAAATTTAATTATGGTTGAATAATCTTTATTTATTTTAATTTCACTATTTTTTATTAGTTATTATTATTTAATACATTATTTTAGTTTAATTGATAACTTCTACATCTTTATTTTATTTTTTTGAATTAGTCTACTTCCTATTTAATATATCTCACCAAGATTTTATTTTCTAATTCATAAATTATATTTGCTAATTATATCCTTAAAATTTAATAAGTTATTACGAAAATTACTTTAATTATTATAATTATGTTTGTTTTCAATTATCAACAATATATATTTAGTCTTTCTAAGTTCATTATTTTACTTCACATTACTATTATTAAATTATGCTCACAAATATTGAATCATCTCTCCATAATATTAAATAGTATTGAATCATCTGATTTTAAAGAATTTTTTTATAATTTCTTAATATTTTCATGTTATATTAAAATTTTCAAAAAATATTATTTAGTAAATTATTTTATTTTAGGGAACTTATATATTTTTATTAGCATTTTCTCCTTATGATTTCATATAATTTAGAAATGTATCATACTCAGGATTTGATTCATTACCATGCTATTTATTCTTATTTTGTTATTAATTTAATTATTCAAAATCTATGACAAATATGTTTATAAATATAAACAAAAATTTAAGATTTAAACATGAAATACTTATAAATAAAATTACATAAAATTACCTCAAATAAGTTGCCTCACTCTTAAAACATTGCTCTCATCGGCATTCTAAAGCACTAAAGAAATCGCACGCATTACATTAGGCAACTTGACATTAATTAACATAGTACTTTCAATTAGAATTATAATCTTTAATTTAAATAGAAAAAATCACAATATTACTGTATTTCATTGCTTGACTTGGTTCTTCCACATGCAATTCGTTTCCAATTCTTCCTTCGCAAGGGTTCCGCTTCGCACCCGCACGATACTCCTCTCCCTTAGCACAAGACACACTCGCAACCTTTTCTTCTTCTTTGGTTTGATCGCACGCAGATGCTCTCTTCCGCCACAAGCAAAGTTGTTCGATAAATTTTCCTTCGCCCCTCACATGTGAAGTCCCCAAAGAGTTGCTTCCCATCATACTCTTCACATGAGACATCCCCCCCGCTCAATAATGCATACAAGCCTTCAATTAGGGAAGTGCAAGCGATGTTCGATTCCTCTCCTTCTTTCGCTAGGATTTGAGAACCCTTTCTTCTGCTTCATTATTCTTCTTCTTTCACACAATAATTTTTTCTTCTTCATCATCTTCTTCTCTATCTCCATCTTTTGCTCCCTTTTTGTTCCATCATTCTTACTCTCAATTTCTTCCCTTCAGTTTAAATGAGCGATACTTAAGAAGAAACGGTTTAGGCGACAATTGATTCGAACAAACAAAGATCCCATAAAATTCATTTTTTTAATTCAATTTATTTTATTTTATTTTATTTTATCTTATTTTTCAGTTATTACAATTTGTGAGTTGGCATATTGATAGTAATTAATTACATGGATTTAGTTAATATTTCATACGCGCATGTCAACATCACTAAAAAGATTAACCATTCACCTTGGGTTCATTTAAAAGTTATGCCTTTATTCTTCTTCCAAATTCACCATCCAAGCATTATTAACTTCCTTTTTAAACTTGACCATGCATCAGTTTGCTCGAATCTCTTGTTGATATTCCACTAATGTCTGTTCAGCATAATGTCATTAGCATATCAACATGTTTGTTGCTAACTTCCTAGTTGATGCCCTCCTTACAACTTGCGTGTATTCTTCATTAGTCATGTGTTCCTCATCAGACCACCCTTCAACAAATGTGTTGTGTTGTGCTCGAGAACAGTTGACACGCTCATGCCTAGTTTGCCTTGTCCAACTATTGCTCATCCTTCGACAACAAGAATTGTGTCAATATCAAGACAAGTTGTCCTAAAAAGTAGACTTCAAATTGCCTAACTTCTAGGACATCTACAAATGATTTTGCTAGCAACTTGACACCTTGCCAACTTTATGCTTTCTAGCTATTTGGATAACTTATCCGTTTTTTAATTTCTCCTTGCTGTCATGCTTAGTCGCATAGGTTCTCTCACTCATTGTCTCTCCCATAAGATGAAATGATGAGTCAACCTGCCTCCAAAGCGCTCTACCAATTGTTATCGAACAGACCAAATGCCAATTTTCAATTTCCTTTGCAATGTTTCTATTTGTTGGCCTTAAGGTGAACATCTGTTTGCAACTCATCCCTCGAGTCACATGCAATTCAAGCTTTCCACTCCATTACCGTTCCTCTTTTATGCAAAAAAGAATGGAAACAGAGGAAGGTAGGTTTGTCGCCTATCATTGGCATTGCAAAAGTCGAGGCCCGTCAATCTTTAGCCTTTCACTCTCCCATGTCTCACTGTACTCCATAGCCTTTTTGGAGACACAGAGAATGTCAACTCTTTAGCTCTATCTAAACTTCCTCTTTAAATTCCCTTGAGTTCACAATTTTTTAAGTTCCCGAGTTCAAATGTTTGACTCTTCAACTTTTGAAGTTTCTCAATAGTTTCTTAATTTCTTGATTATAGTTTTAAGAGTCACTTCGAACGACTCTCACTATCCTGATCTTGCTTAGTACAACAAGATCCCCAAGGGTTTTAGCTCCTTTTGTTCACAGATCTGTTACAGGTATTTTCTGTATAACACCATCTTTTCTCTTGCATGTTCAAAACTACTACACCTGACAAGCCTTCTTAAATATTCATCCTTCAGATAGGACAGAATGGCCAAGTTTTCTCGCATATAGCCTCTTAAAACTCTTCGAGATAGGCATTAGAGCCCAACTTAAATGGTTATAAAATCCGTCACATGGCAAGCACTAGCCACTCTAGCTATCAAACAATTCAGAAGCCACAACCTGTTGGTCACTCTTACACCTATTAAACCTAAAACTCATAATCCACTCTATCAACAAAGTTACAAGCCCTTAAATCATGAACTAGAAAACATACGGGTGAATAGAAGAAACATACATTGGGTTGACCAATATAAAAAAAAAAAGGTAATCCATGTTGATTCTAGCACCTTAAACCATGATCTAGAAAATATATAAAGGCCAAAGGGCACCTACGAACTGATTAACCACCTTATCGGCCCATTCGTAAAGACGACCATGATCCTTGATGCTTTAAATATTAAAGTCTTAATCTTCAATGGGAGTCTAGATCCTATAGTCTACTTAAATTGGAAATCTCATACAATCCAAGTTAGAGGAGGAATGTTATGTCATGGTTGATTCATAATTGATCCGATAATTTCAATTTTCTCTTTTGGTCATCAATGGTTCAAAAGGAGAAATCAGCAACTTAGATATTTTGTACAAGGCAAGACAGAACAAAATGTAAGCCTCAAAAAGAAAATTATAGAAAAACTCATAACTTTATTTCTAATTCCTAAAAATGCCATAAAAATCAACAAATATTTAAAAGAAAAATTGAGAACCTACAATCAAGGTGCCAAAAGCCATTTGTGGGAAAACTCCCTGAATTTTTTGTTTTTTTGGGGGTTTGATAAAAGACAATAGGAGGCCAAACAACCTCCATATGGTTTTAGACAGACTTTCAAAAATGTTTACTCCAATCCCTTGCAAGAAAATAATAACTGACGAGGAGGTGGCCAAACTCTTCTATCAGCATAAAAAGGCATACTTCGAATTAACTAGGACCATTGTGTAAAAGATATATCCAATCCTTGAATGGGTTCTAGGAGGCCTTATGAGCCATGGCAGATACGAGAGTAGAGAAGCATCATCTTCCATCCACAAATTGATGACCAAACAAAGGAGATAACAAGACTAAAAGCATTTGCAATGAGAATAGAACAATAAGCATCCAAAAGATGATTGTGTCAAGAGCATCTGCCACAAAACTTGTGTGATCCCTTCTCCATCACAATCTATTGATGGTGGGTTTGAGGTGATAGAGAGAGCTCAAGTTTTTTTAGAAACAATCCCCAAAATAATGCATTGTTGGAGAAGCAACTAAAAAGGGGCCAATAAAAATACAGAAAAAAAAAAGAAGATATCACCGTCATTGTGTCTAAGTCAGCTTTCATATAAAGAATCTTGCTTAGTTAAATTTAACAGGAATCTGCCCAAACAATAAGAAAATAGGTTAGAACCAATCCTATTAAGTCTTTTAAATTGCTTGCCAGTTAGTGCTGCAACCAAACATGTAGGCGTACCAAGTGGTAAATGCATGTAGTTTGATGTCTTCTGAATCATTCTTGATAGAGGCTTCAAATGAAATCCTACGTACTCCAGATGACAAACTTTTGGAGCATGAAATACCTTCAGAACTAGATAAACCTCTTGGAGCAAAACTAGATGAACCAAAAGAGATATCCCACATTGGTATGTAAGAGATGGCACCAAGCAAAACTAACTGGAACACCAAGAAAATTGGACAAATAACTTTCCCTCATTTAGAGATTTATTTCACAAGAATGAAATCTTTCCAACTAGGGAACTCTTGATCCGGGATCAAAACATGAAAACGGCAAGTCAATCTAACTATTCACTCCAACAAAGTACAGGAGAAGAAACTTTTTAAAGGATTTTGGTATAAGATTATATAGAGATCGGGAGATCAACTAGAATTCTAGTCAATCTAATTATAAAAGGAGACTATTGATAGTGATTGCTCTTACATCACATCATTGAGATCAAAAAAAGTTTACCAAGAGTTCACTAGCAAAGATAAGTCATTAATTAGAGAAATAGAAAAACAAGATCAAGATCAAGTAAGAACAATCGACCATTGGTGAAAGTCTAAAGTGCAACAAGACAATGATAAGTTTTGAGTTTAAAAATTATTTGGATAAGTTCGTGGGTGAAGTTTTAAATTCGAAATCAGAATAGGTTATGTCATTTAGCATGCTTAGTTTCCTTTTAAATTGAGCACCTGTTTTTGAATGAAATTGCACTTTAAAGATGGGTATTTTCATGTTTTTATTGCAGATATAACAAGTAGGAAACATAGAGTGAATTGAAAGTTGAAGCGGAGCGTAGCGGATGCAAAATGAAGAAAAGGGTAAACCAGCAGACTGGTACCTAGGCGTCAGCTTCTGACGCCATCCCAAGAAATCCAAGAAGATGACGCCTAGGTGCCTAGGCACCAGAACTGTCATGTGCAGTTTCGCTACGCCCCCAGGAGTTATTTGACGAATCTGGATGGTTGGAGAGGCTTTTTTTTCGCAATTCTAAGTCTTGGAATTCTCCATAAACACCAATAAATCGTAAATAGGAGTAGGATTTAGATAATTTCACTTGTTCTAAAGAGATTTGAGAGGGAAATTCGAGAGAATCTGTATGGGCTTTACTTCAGCATTATATGCAGTATTGTGGAAGACTTTGTCCTTGGAATTAGCTCCTCTTTTTAGAGAGCAAAAGCTAAACATCAAGTTTAATATTGTTTGATTTCTATTGTAAACCATATTTGGTGAAATTTCTTGGATTAAATGAAATTTTTACTTGTTCAAAATGTGTAGTGAGTAGATTTTTTATACTTTTCTCTTGTGACTGTTAGGTTAGATCTGTAAGATCATTAATGTAATGGAATTGGTTTTTATTGCTTAATATGATGAATATTCTTCTAGGCCTAATTTACATTTTGTACTTGTCATACAACTTATTAAAATCAGTTGTGACCCATTAAGACTCGAGAGAGTATGGCGAAACAACATAGAATATTCACATTGTTCAAATGGCTGTGGTGAAGTAGTCAGGCGACAATGCAACCTAGGGAGATGTGTTTTGATAGGGTTAGAATGAGGAGTTTCTAGGGTGACATCCGAAAACAAGAGCCAAAATTTGAACCATACTTGTTCATGCACTCGAAATAGAGTGCATGAGTCTTATGCTCCTTTTATCACTATAACATCACAATTCCTTGTAGTAATACCTACAGCCAACCTAGTAAGTCACAAGAGAAATGTACTCTTATCAATCTTAAATTTCATCTAACAAATTGATCTAGAGAAATATAACTTAGGTATAGAAGCGTAACCTAGGATTAGTTATTAGAAAAACCACTCTTAACAACATTCCAAACTAAGACCTGAAAGTAGTAGACTAGAACTTCGCCTTAAGAATTATCTACCTCCCCTTCCCTGTGAGATCGACATTCCGGACTCAATATTGCCATATATTATTAAAATGATATGTATACTTGCGTGAGAAACCTTAATGAGTAACAATACCTAATTTTAAGAACTCAATCAATTTTTCAGGAAGCAGATCGAGTTTCTGATGCATTTACCAGGACTTATATAAATTATGATAATAGTTGGGGCAGATCAAGTTTCCGGCGCCGTTATTGGGGAAGGAAGTGATGACAAGAAAAAATTAAGGAGAATTTCAGTTGAACCTGTAAGACTTAAATTTGAAAATTATAGTGTGATTATCTAGTGAATTTAGTTAGTTTGTGTCAATTTAAGAGAAAATCTAAAAATACAAAAATATTTTTAGAGTGCTTGAAGTGTTGGATATCTTTCCTATTATTTAACTTTTTAGAATTGAGTGCATAATTCAGTAGCTCTAGACCTTGAACCCTACGACCAAGAACTAGAGAGAACTTCTAGGAGAATTAGTAAACAAAAAATACGTTAAGAATTTGTTGTAGAAATGGTACATCAACAAGTTAAGAAATATTCAGTCTTGGATCATAATGCTGGTAGACCTTTGAGGGATTATGAGAACCCTATAATTGATGAAATTCACTTAAGTATACAAGCCCCCACCATCGAGGCTAATACTTATGAACTCAAGCCAGCAATTATTCAAATGATGCAAAATAATCAATTTGGAGATCCCCGTCCTAACTTACATTTAGCTAGTTTCTTAGAACTTTGCGCCATATTCAGGTATAATTATGTCTCTAATGATGTCATTAGACTTAAGACTTTTTTTCGTTTTCACCGAGGGATAAAGCCAAAATATGGCTTAACTCATTAGCACCGGGTTCAATAAGAACGTGGGGGGGATTTAGCCCAAAAATTTCTAGCAATGTATTTTCCTCCATCTAAAACCGCAAAATTGAGGAATGATATCATGTCATTATGTCAACATGAAGATGAATCAATTTATGAGGCTTGGAAATGATTTAAAAAGCTTTTAAGAAAGTGTCCACACCGCGCTTACCCGATTGGCTTATTATTCAAAGCTTCTATAATGGATTAGTTGGATCTTTAAGAGCAATCATCGACGCTGCTACTGGAGGTTCGCTTATGTCGAAAATATATGAAGAAACTTATTCTCTAATAGAGGAGATGACCACCAACGACGTTCAATGGCCCTTTCAGAGGGTAAACCCCAAGAGGGTAGTGAATATTCATGAAGCAGATGTGCTGACTATTTTAACTTCTCAGGTAGCAGCTATTGCGAGAAAGTTAGACCAATACGGAGTGAGTTATCCTCAAAGAGCCGCAGTTATCGAGGAAAATTCATTTGGAAAGTTGGTTGACACTAACTCTTTTGAAACTATCCATGAGATAAATAATCGCTCAAATAACTCATATTCCAATTATTACAACTCAAGCTGAGAAAATCATTCCAACTTTAACTAGAATAAAAATTTTGAAGGTAGAAACCAAGTGTGGGGAGATAATCAAGTTAATCTTATATGTAATTGGACTAACCAGGGTAATTATAATGTTAGGCCTTCTTTTCCTCTTGGATTTAACTCCAACCAGTTCAAGGAGAAGAAGTTATCGTTAGAAGAGGTTGTTATTCAAATGGAGAGTTAGCTGCAAAGCTAAGGGGCTGTAATAACGAAAATAGATAACCAGCTGGAGCAGATTGCTAACTCACTTAACAATCGTCTTCAAGAGATTCTATCTAGTGGCACTTAGATAAACCCTAAGGAGAAGAATTGTGAGTAATTTAAAGCCATCCAAATAGGAAGTGGAAGAGAATTGGAGGATATGATTCAAAAGAACGTTGAGTTGGGAAAAGAGAAAGAGGAGAGCAAAAGACCAACAGAAAAAATATTTAAGGAAATAGAAAAACATATTTCTTCAGCCAAGATAAATATAGAAAGACCAACACCACAATTTCCTCAGAAACTCCAAAACAAAAATTAGACCAACAATTCTCAAGATTTATAGAAGTATTCAATAAATTAACTATAAATATTCTTGTCGAGGCGTTAGAGCAAATGCCCAGTTATGTGAAGTTTATGAAAGAGGTTATGAACAAAAATAAGAAGTTTGAGGAACGTGCACCACCTTGCAGTATGAGGGAGATAATTGAGCATATAATATTGCTCATAAAAGTGCCCCAGGGGGAAGAATTGGAAGACAACCTTAGAAAAAAGAGTAGCCAAGTAGAATTTGATCCAGAATCTAAATCACCTAGGGAGAATCATACACAAAATTTAGGTGGCCCTGAATTATCTTATAGGGATTCATTTCTTATAACATGTAAAGGAGACATTAATATGAAATAGGAAAAATCATTGGGAGAATATTGGATTTAGAAGGAACCATTAGGAACATGAATCTGAATTGATCCTCTACCTGCCATCAAGATGACTGTTATAGAGTTGAGAAGGAAAAGTTACAAGAAAAAGTGAAATTTGAGGATTTAGTAGAAATTCCAAGATCAGTAAGAGATTGGGTGATTGATCGGGGATTACTAAATTGAAATTTTAATCTAGGAAGAATCCTTATTTGTCGGGCTGACCACATTAAATCAAGCACTTCTTGGGAGGCAACCCAAGGCACATATGTGTTAGTTTGTTTTTGAATTGTAACTGTTTGTGGTGTGTTGTGTTAGTTGATTGTGTGGATTGGATTATTTGATGTTGTTTGTAGATATATTCAGTAATTGTAGTTTCATTGTTCTACTGCTGCTATGTTGATGTATTTCCTTGATATTTGTTGTACTGGAACTTTAAATTTGTCATTATTTTAAATTTTTAATAATTTTGGATAAATATAGTTGGTTGTTTTTATATTTATATGTGTATACCTGCATTTTTATTTAGATTTATTCAGTTCAATTTTCATTCTAGCATGTGTAGGTAAGATTTACTTTCTGTCGACTATTTTGTCCTGATGAATACCTGAAAATATTTCGGATAGACATATGAGATAGATTGCATTTCTGAGCTGTGATTTTTTTTGAGCTATGATTTTTCTTCATGCTTATAGTTTGATGAATGTTATATATTTTAAAAATCAAGTTTGGGGGGAGAAAAATATTTTAAAAGTTTAACCTTATTTGTCTCAAGTAATCTACATATTAAATTGATATCACTTTAAAATGACTTATAGTATGTGATATTACCTTCAGGGTACAATATTTTTGATTTTAGGGAGGTTATAGTATACATTTAGTTAAGATTTTGGAAAAATATGACAATTCTAGAGTTAAGGTATTTTGTAGGAAATATAAAGAAAAATAATTTTATTATTTATGGTAAAAACAAAATTGTATTTTTGAAAAACTAGGATTCTTAGATTTACACTTTTTATAAGAATTGAGTCAACTAAAACCTATTTTCAAACTAATACTCACGAATATCAAGTAAAGGAAAGTAATGATTTTTTAACTTTAGGAGAACGATAGATAAATTCAAAACTATTAAAGACAGATCTATATATAGTAATCCTCACATAAAAATAGGAAGGATTGAAAAATGATTCTAAAAGAAAAGGAAAAAAGAAAAGTAAAAAAAAAATTAAAAGAAATAAAAAGTGATGAGAAGCTTGAGGAGAAGCCTAATCAAAAATTGGTGTCACTTGAACTTTCTTAAAGGGAAAGACTTAGATACAATCATAAGTTTATTCTTATTTCATAAAAGTATTAATCAAATCTTTACTAATATAGTGTTTTAAATTCTGTCATATATACTTTCTAAGAATCTCAAGTTTGACAAATTGTAATTAATTTTGAAATGAATAAAAAATCAGGATTCCTAAATTGAATACAAGATATTCTTATACCATAGTCCTAGCCTGATTCACTAGAATATCTTCCAAGTTGCACTATGACATTCTTGAGGCAAAATTGTAGGAAATCCTGAAGATACCCACAACCTCAAATCAATATATTCAGTTTTTAAAGTTATAGTGTTATTGAGGACAAGTAACGTTTATGTTTGAGGAATTTTGATATATCTTTTAGCATGCTTAGTTTCCTTTACGTTTAGCACCTGTTTTTTAATGAAATTGCATTTTAAAGAAGTGCATTTTCATGTTTTTCTTACAGGTATAACAGGTAGGTAATATGGAGCGAATTGGAAGTTAAAACAGAGAGAAGCGGAGGCAAAATGGAGAAAAGGGTAAACCAGCATGTTGGTGTGCCACCCCTTTAGCGCCATGGCGCCAGAACTGTCCTGTGCGGTTTCAGTACGCCCCCGGAAGTTATTTGACAAATCCAAATGGTTAGAGAAGCACTTTTTGGCATTTCTAAGTTCTGGAATTCTCCAAGAACGCCAACAGATCATAGATAGGAGTAGGATTTAGATTATTTCACTTGTTCTGAAGAGATTTGAGAGGGAAATTCGAGAGAATTTGTAAGGATTTTACTTCAGCATCGTGTGTAGCATTATGGAAGACTTAGCCCTTGAAATTTGCTTCTCTTTTCACATAACAAAAGCTAAGTATCAAGTTTAAAATTATTTAATTTCTGTTGTAAATCATATTTGGTGAATTTGCTTGGATTAAATGAAGTTTTCTATTGTGTTCAACATGTGTTGTGGGTAGATTTCTTATGCTTTTCGCTTGTGATTATTAGGTTAGATCTGCAGGATCATCAATGTTATGAAATTGTTTTTATTACTTAATGTTATGAGTACTCTTCTAGGCATAATTTATTTTTTGTGCTAGTCATACAACTTGTTAAAATCAGTTGAAACCCATTAGGCTCGAGAGAGTAATGGCGAAATAATATAGAATATTCACATTGTTCAAATGGCTATGGTCAAGTAGTCAGAAGGCAATGCAATTTAGGGAGATGTGTTTTGATAAGGTTTGAATCAAAAGTTTCTAGGGTGACAGCCGGAAACAAGGGACAAAATTTGAACCATACTTATTTATGCACTTGAAAAAGGGTAAATGTGTCTAATGTTCCATTTGTCACTATAGCATCACAATTCCTTGTAATAATACCTAAAGTCTACCTAGTAATTGACAAGAGAAAAGTACTCTTATCAATCTTGAATTTCATCTAACTAATTGATCTAGGCAAGTTTAACTTAGGTATAGAACCGTAACTTAGGATTAGTTATTAGAAAAAACAACCTTAACGATATTCGAAACTAAAAACTGAAAGTAATAGACTAAAACTTCGCCTAAGGAATTATCTACATCCCCTTCCTTGTGGGATCGACATTCCAGACTCAATAGAGCCTTATATTATTGAAACGATACGTATACTTGCTTGAGAAAACCTCAGTGAGTAATAATACCTAATTTTAAGAACTCAATTAATTTGCTAGGGAGCAGATCGAGTTTCTGGTGTCTTTATCATGACTTATATAAATTGTGATAATAATTGCGGCGGATCAATAGGTTATGGTGTAGTTATTGATTAATCTGCAATTACCTAGCATTTTAGTTGTAGATAGGGTTCTCTATCTTGTGGAGTTTATTTAGAATTAGATTACATCTTATCACATATTATAAATCTCTATAAATAAAATTAATTTCCCGCAATGAAATCAAGCTGAAATTATTCGCAAATCATCCTCTTTATTCTATCTTCTTCTCATCCAACCACAACTGCACCACGTCAATAGTGTGTTTCTGTAGCTAGTTCTATTTTTTATTTTTCACTTAGTTTATAGTGAAAAGAAAACTAGCTTGAAGTACTATATTTGCTACATAGTCATTTTGTTGAATTTATAAATCCCCAAACGCTACTACCATGTGTTGCCTACTCTTATCCAAGAACATTTAAGTGTTGTCGTGGCCTCTCAATAAGGAAAAAACAACACTTGTTTGAGTACTTTTATGAAACACTGTTGTTGTCAGGCCCCAAACCACGGAGGTAAAAAGTGGAGGGTTGTGTTAGGTAATTGACAAACAGCATAAATTTTTTGTTGAAAAAATCATGACATTCATCCTTTAAATAATTGTATAAATACTAGATCGTCCCCTAAAAAAGATATGTTGTATGACCTAAATACAGAGAAGTGTGCAAAAGCTACTACATTTGCGCTCGGATGTAGAGTTAAATAAGCAAGAGTTCTCACATTATTGATGAGGACGCGTAAAAAAGTTAGTCCATGAAACTAATATTGGGATATCTTGAAATATAAGTACTCTGATAGGTTAATTAATAGAAATAGCTGGTATTAAAGTTCATAGGAAGATAAATATCTTATGCATTCAAAAACTAAATAGGTTAGAGAAAAAGCTAAAGAGATTGATATCTTAAATTTTAAGATTTGGTATTCGTGTAAGAGCCGCGGTAGAAATGATGGTGTAATTATAGATAAGAGTTTCAAAGATAATTTTGTAAAAAATAATAGAATAGGAGATAGAATTATAGCCCTAAAAATTATTTTTGATACCAAAATTCTTAATGTTATAAATAGTTATGCTCCTCGAGTAGGTTTAGTTATATAGTCAAAAGAAATTTTTAGAATGACCTAGAAGAATTAATTCAATGATACTCTTAAGAAAAGAATTTTTACTGCAAAAGATTTCAAAAGAGTGATTGAAGATTTCAGAAATATTCATGGTGGCTACAGTTTTAGAGTGATTAATTAAGAAGATAGAATTATATAGAATTTTATTTTAGCTTATAATTTTTTTATTGTTAATATTTTATTTAGCAAAATTGATGAGCATATTATTGTTTGTGAGAATAAATCTAATAAAACACATTGTTTTTGTTTTTATGAGAAAAATTTATCATCGAAAATATAAAATTTGTAAGGTCATTCCCAGTAAAAATTTAAGTACTCAATATCGATTATTAGTTTTGGAATTTAAGATGAAGAGTTGGAAAGTGAAAAAATAATGAAACATTGTCCTACAACTATATAGAGGACACTTAAAAGACAATTAAACGTATTTTTATGAGAAAACTTCAAAATTTTATGAATTGCGATGTTCATGAAAAAGCTTATTCAGTATGATAAAGTAAGAAGCACTATTAAAGAAATGACAAAAGATTCATTTGGAGAATCAAAAGCATAATTTTTTTATAAATAAAAATAGTTGATGATAAAATAATAATATGCAAGAAAAGAAAATATAAGAAATTTTGTTATAAAAATCGGTTTAAATGTAAATATCATAAAGAATTGAAAAAAATATAAAGTAAATGTAGGAAGTCTAACAAAAATATTTGTAATACTAAGAATTATGTTTTTAGTGATATTTATAATATATAATACTAAAGAATGTGAAAGATATATGTATAAACTAGCTAAACAAGTGAAAATAAATAACAATTTAATTCAAGTACTGTATTAAATATGAAAATCAAGAAGTACATTCTTAGATGAAGATATTTATCATAGGTGTGTGAGATGTTTAGATAAATTTATTAGTTAATTTTTTAAAATATAATTGACTTTAGTGATCTTAACATCGTTATTAATAATAATTTTTATTTTACCATCGCATTAGTAAAAAGGGAGTTGAGAAGTCTTTAAAAAAAATCAAGGCTGGAAAATCAATAGGACCTCATGGTATCCCAATAGAATTATGAAAATATTTAGAAGATTTAGGAAGTTATTGACTTACTAAACTTTTTAATATTATTTTAAAAACTAAAAAGATACATGATTGGAGGGAAGCGTTGTTTGGTCCCCCCATTTTAAGAATAAAGCATTATAGAGGAATTAAGTTAATGTGTCATTTATTAAAATTATGGGAGAGACTTATCGAACATAGGTTAATATGCGATACAAAGAGTAAGAAGGATGGAAAAGTGCAGAGAGAGTAAGAATGATCTACATATGATTAGGAAAGTAGATGTTTTAGATTTGACTTGTGCTAAGAAAGTCAGAGGTAAACCTAGGAAGACTGGAGCTTATTGTATAAAAAATGATCTTAATTTACTAGAAGTAAATGAAAATATGACAATAAATAGGATGTAATGGAAAAAAAATGATTCATGTAGCCGACCCCACGTAGTGGGATTAAGGCTTTGTTGTTGTTGTTGTCTTAGAAAAAGCTTTCGATAAGGTTTCAGGAGAAGTTCTTTAATGACTTCTAGAAAAGAAATGTGTTAGTATGACTTATATTCAAGTCATTAAAAATATATATACTAGAGTTGTTTCTTGTGTTCGAATAGAACAAGGATTGACCTTGTATTTTCTTACTTTAGTTGAATTACATCAAGGATCGACTTTATGCTCTTAATAGACATTTACGAAAGGATGTACCATGTGTATGTTCTTCGCTAATGATATTGGATGAGAATAAAAGCATCTGCTCATTTATGCGGGTGCCACAAATGCGCCCGCTCATTTACATCGGCGCTAGAGACGCCAGCAAGTTTAGTCAACTAGAGAAAAAAACTCCCTCTGGGAACCGATCCAGGAGACCGTCCGAGAGTTTCTCGCCTCTTCTACACAAAGCGGGACTCCGCCCCTCTTACTCCTTCGTTATGTGCTCTTCTCCATATGGTTAGGATTTTAATATCTATTTTCTCGATTTTTCTTACCTCCCACCCCTTCTTTTTAGTGTGGGAGTTTCCTTTTTTATTTCTTTCATTTTCTTCATCAAAAAGAGTCTATAAATTGGTGTTTTCTAACCGTTGGGTGGTGTTTGCATTATTATTTCCTATGTGGAGTCCTTTCGCTCGTGCTAGGGTTGTATCCGAGAACAGGTGGTGCTCCGGCTATATCCTGCTCAGAGATGCTATTGAATCCTTCCAATCTCCTCCCATCTTCTTCTCGACCCTTATCCTACCTCTTCCCTAGCCGCCTGCCACCTCCATCTCCCTCCACAGCTCTGTCCCCACCTCTACTACCACCACAACTTGTTGTCTCGACATCCAGTCCCCTCATTCTAGTACCAGTACTCCTCCGCACAACCACCGAGCTTGCCTAGTTCTCTGAATCAACTACCCACATTCTGCCACCCCTTCCTTGCAACAACCCTTGCTGTCCAGCTCACCTACAAACCACCAAACACCATTCCAACCTACCAAACAACCACCCGACCTTCCCCACCTTTCCTTACCACCTTGCCGACGCCACCACGATTTTTGGATCTCTTCCTACATCCCTAACCGGAGATTGGTCTATTACTGTATTTCTTTTTTCTGTTTGAGTCATGTTGTAATTCTATTCTTATATTAATAAAAGTTTGTTTTTGTGTTCCGCTAATTTCTAACTAGTTCTGGTATCATTTGGTATCAGAGCTAACTCAACTCTAGTCTCATCCTCGGATTTCCTAACATTACACCTGCCCAAGCCACCTCCACGAAATTTTTTTTCCTTCTGATTCCCAATCCTAGCCATCCCACCGCGGAGGGATACACCAGACATGACTCGAGAAGAGATTCAACGAGAAATTCATCGTCTGCAACAGAGTAACAGAGCTGGATAACGAAAACCCGGAAGAGATTACGTTCGACCGTGATCTGGACAGTGGAAGGGAAGACAGGGATGGAGAGTTGAATCTGTTTCACATGGAAGATCACAGTGACGAAGAATATCGATCACGTCATTTTGGTATCCAATATCAAAGGAGGCCAAGAGAAGAGACCCCTTATGGAGGTCAGCGGGACTTTGACATCGAGATGAATCTCCAATAAATTAAGAGAGGCATGGAGCCCGATAAGTTTATCGAGTAAATATAATCAGTTAAACAGATTTTCAAGTATAAAGACGTGCCAAAGGAGGACAAACTAGTCAAGCTAGTTGCCATTAAACTGAAGAAGATGCCTCCTTATAGCGAAAAAAACTACAGCAATAGTGGAAAAGACAGGGTAGTGAGAAGATAACTAAGTGGAAGAAGATGCAAAAAAGGCAATGCAGAAGAAATACCTTCCACTGCAGTATCACCAAGACATGTTCCTAAAGCTCCTCAACTTACAGCACCAGGATCTTTCTGTTGAGGAGCTCATAGCTCAGTTCGACCACTTGCAGCTGAAGTGCGAGCAGAAAGAGCCAGAAAAGCATACGATAGCCAGATACCTCAGGGCTCTAAAACCCGCCATTAGCAATGTGGTACAGTTAAAACCACACTGGACGTTAGGGTTGGTTCCCTAGCCTTGAAGGTAGAGAGACAATAGAGGCAAAGCAGGCAACAATCATCCTTCAGACCACCACCTTCAGCTAAGCAATCACTGACAGCTTCTACAACCAATAAGGGTACCTTGAGAAGAATCAACAAAACCGGACAGGAAATTAATAAGGCAGATCAAAGTGGGAAGAAATTAGAGAAAGGTAGCTCCTCCGATACAGTGTCGTCGAGAAGGTCAGAGGATAGTCCAGAAGAAGAGCTTCAGCTCCGCGGAGACAAGGGAAAAAGATTAGTTGTTCGGCGAGTACTGCAATTCAAGCCAAAACGGGACAAATCTTGGTTAAGACAGTGTTTTTTGCACCAACTGCACCGTCAAGGGAAAGGTCTGCAGCCTGATCATCGACAATTGGAGCTGCGAGAACTTGGTGTCCACGCTCATGGAGATAAAAATGGAACTGGACACACAGAAGCATCCCAAGTCATATTCCCTTATCTGGTTAAAGGAAAAGAGATACGAGTAGATCAGCAGTGTCTAGTTGACTTCTCTATCGGAGACTGAGTTACAAGAAGAAGTATGGTACGACGTGGTTCCTATGGATGCCTATCACATACTGTTGGGTAAGCCTTGGCAGTAAAATCACAAGTCTCAACGCGATGGTTTCAAGAACACATTCTTTTAGCAAGGATGGAAAACATATTTTTTTGCCACCAGCTAATGATACAAAAGGCGGGAGCGACACTGAAGTCTTCATGAACATCACAAATTTTAAAATTTTGATTTTACTCATAAAATTAATTTTATTTGTGCCTTTTAGGAGCACCTAGCTAATTATATGATAATGTTTCATTCTATTTTATATCTTATAACTCCTCATCGTAAAATCTAGAACTAATAATCAATGTTGATTACTTAAATTTTCACTTAGAATAGCCTAAAAAATCTTGATATTCTCAACGATAGCTTTTTCTCATAAAGAAATAATAAATTTGTGTTCTATTAGATTCATTCTCATAAGTAATAATATGTTTATCTCTTTTCTTAAATAAAGTATTAATAACAACAAATTTATACGCTAAAGCAAAATATAATAAAACATATTCTTTCTTTAAAAAGCCTAATTTTTAAAATGAAAAAGGAAAAAAGAAATTTCAACTTTACTGTTCATATCCAAGTCATTCATAAAGATTTCCTTCCATTACTCCATTTGTAGGGCACTACATTTGATCTCCAAGAAACTAAGATTTGATATATTTATTTGATATGGAATGTTGATCGCCTTCTTTCTCAAATATTATTTGTGTCTCACATACATAAAACGTTCTCATTAAGCTGTGTGGATAAAAAATACAATATTTTCTTAAACTTCTGCAAATTATAAAATGATTGTTTCCATCCAAATGTCTGCATTTTCAAACACCATTTGAATGGTATGAAACAGCACAAGTTAAACGTGGTAAAAAAAACAAAAAAATTGTGACCTCACACAATTATAACCATAAATTCAAATACTTCTATATCATTTTTTTTTCCTTTCTTTCTCTATTCCAACATCATAAAAGAGAGCAAGAACCCATAGATTTTCATTTTATATTCAAGAAGGTAATACACAATTTAAGGGATTAGCCAATGTGCATAAGCTTCTCTAAAAACTTCAAAAATGAAAAAAGCATAACAACTTGGGACATAAAAAATAAAAAAAAAAATTTACCTTTTGGTTCTTCTAAATAGTCAAAGAAAATATCAAGCATAACTCTCTTTTTGTTTAACTTTGAACAAGTCATGCCATCTAAAAAACATAGAAGAATGAATTAGTACTCGAGCATATAATTTTTTAAGTAGATGAGAGTAAATTGTTTGATTTCCTAGTACTGGAATGAAATACCATTCACATTGGACTGGAAAACAAGGGTAGGAGAAACATAAAATCACATTGCCTAGGAAACATGATAGGAGAAAAATCATTGCATACCATTTTATCTGCAAAGTGAATATCCACGCTCCCTAGTGATGCTCCTTGTTTCTGGCTTTTTCAAAAAATTTTGAGATAAGTGTGGCATGTTCTTTACATTTCTTCCATTCATCCCTATAGATTCATTGTTATATCTACCACTTTCTGAAGCAAGAATTTCTATTTTCCCTGCAGCTACTTTACCAGCAAGCCACGCTTCGATCATCTCCTCAGTCTTGGGTTCAGGCTCAAAGCCCTTTTCCTTCATCTCTTCATAATATTTGGAAGCTTCTTCTAACTTCCCATTTAGAAAGAGACCATGGATCAAAACTATATAAGCACTACGATCAGGACAAAGACCAGATTCACCGATCTCACCCCATAGCCTAAAAACACTATCATGCTGTTTCCACTTACACAATTTCCTTATGAGCATAATGTATGTATCCATCGCTGGTTTACAACTTGTTTGCCTCATTTGATGAAGTAGCTCAAACACCTCTTCTTCAGTCTTAAGCACATCAAAGAAAGCATGAAAGGTCCGTATTGAAGGAGTTACACGTCTTTGTAACATTTCATCAAACACCATCCGTGCCTCTTGGATTCGGCGAAATTTACATAAGGGTCTGATTAAAGAGTTAAACGTCACAGCATTTGGATCAATTCCTTTTTCCCCCATCAACCTAACAAGATCTTTGGCCTTGTCAATACTCCGTGCTTTAGCAAGGGCATACACAACAGCATTATAAACCTTCAAATCAGGAGCAACACCAAGCTCCTTCATCTGACTGAAAAGCTTGGTGACATCATTGAGATTACCAGCTTTCGAGTAGCAGGATATCATGCACCCATAAGAAACCACGTCCTTCTCAACCCTTCTTTTCTCAAATTCCCTCCAAAACCTCTTTGCCTCTCGGACGTATACTAGAACGTTGCACCATCCATTGAGCACAATGTTAAAGCTTTTAGTCTCAAAAGGGAAAGTACCTTCGTTGCACATGAGCAGGTGCTCAGCATCCTCCACATTCTTGTACCGACAGAGCGCACTGAGGAGGCCATGAAAATCATCAATGCCGACCTCAAGTCCAAACTTCTTGAAGGAATAGAACACACTTATGGCTCTTCCAACATCATGAATGGAAGAATACTTTCTTATTAGGATCAAGAGAGTCTGGGAGGAGACAAGAGATGGCCTCCCAGGCATCGCGGCCCTCATCTCACTGACAAGAGACCAAGCCGTGTCGAACCTCCGCATCTTTCCAAGGATAGAGATCATAGAATGGTACTCTCTGACGGAGTGGGCATAGCCCCGCTGCTTCCCCGCCCAGAGGAAAAAGGTGAAAGCGGCAGACCAATCATTGCGGAGTCTGGAGAGGACCGCAGTCACGAGCTCCGGCGAGACCGAAACGCCGCATTGCTCCATCTGGCGCTTGGCTTCTGCGCTATTGGACCCAAATTCACGAAGAGAATTGATCACTGAGTCTACGTCCTGGAGAAGATGGTCATCCTTTAGCGTTTCGGCGTCGTCTTCATTGCATGCGTCATCTAGTGTGGGGTTTGAAGAGAAGGATTTGGAGATAAAGGGAAATATAGGGTTTTTGATGGGAGGAATGATGCGCATGCGGGAGTGAATTGTGATGCTGGTAGTGGGGTTAGGGTTTTGAAGGCGGAAGGGTTGATGGGATTGAGGATGGGAGGAGGAGACGTGCAGCAGCGCAGCCCGGCGAAAGCTCCTCCACCACATGGCACTGAAACTTGCTTGGATTGCGTTAATGCAACTACACCGAGGCAACGGTGGTTAGTTGACTGACGAAACGAGGCGCGTAAAATTACAAGAAGCATTTACATCATACCATCCAAATCTAATGCATCTACGTGTCCAAACATCTAAAATTTTATTGTTTACATTTACACCAATCAAATCTTTCACAGCATATAAAAACTATCTCTATTTTATTTTTTAAAAATGAAATGCACTTTTTAATGCATAAAAAAATGGGGCATATATGTAAAAATTAAAGTGTGTGTCAATTGTAATTGCATAAAAATTGAGTGATAAGTATGTAATTTTCTAATTTTGAATTCAACTTTTTCTTAAAGAAGCTCTTATGAAAGCGCCCCTTCTTCTTCTGTTCTCTCCCTAAGTATAAATATTTTGATTGATCTCTCACTCCTCTTGCCAAGCTACGGTCTCTGCCATGGAATCATCTTCCTTCTCACCCTTCTCCTCTAAAGCCTCTTTTATTTTAGGGAAACCTCGATGTCTCACCTCAAAATGCCTTCTATGCTCTTAATTCCCCCTTCAAATTTCAATCTTTCTTTTATCCCATGTAAGTTGTTTTTTTCAAAGAAGAAATTGAGGAAGGATCATAACAATGGAATCTTGTCATAATTGGATCTACATGTGGGAATTTGCCTTTTATAATAAATATCTTCATGCCATTGAAAAATTTTGGAGTTTGTGACGTTCAATTGACCTTATTTATCCTGCAAATGTTTTTTTCCTTTTTTGTTTAAATTTACTTGCGTCGAGGATTTAAATAGATTTCACTTGGTGATCCTTGATTTATAAGTGGGAGGTCATTCACCTTCAAGAAATGGACTCAACACATAAAAACTATTAACGAATTATAAGGTTAGTATTTTTCTTATTTTGAAGTTGTTTTTTTATTCTTTTAATATTAATTTCTTCTTGCAAGAAATTAATATGAAAAGTTTTTTGCTTTGATTTATTAATTTCATTGATAATTAGTTCTTTAGAATTCGAAATAATTTGATATTTTATTTGGTTAGGAAAATTTTTAAAAATACTCCGATAGATTTTTGGAAAGAAAAATTCATTGTGTTGAATTACTATACGAACATAACTTTAACAAAAAAGATATTCCAACTAAAGCAATGCCAGGTCAAATGAATGAACATTATCTCAATCTGTGTAAAAAAGAAATAAATCGATTATTAGTAAATCATATTATCCTTAGAGTTGTACAGTATTCTATGTTGAAAATGCTACAAAAAAATAACAAGAAAAACCAAGTCTCTTTTTTAATTTTAACCTCTTTATAAAGTACTTAAATGGATAAGATATCCAAATCCAAATAAAAAAGATCTATTAAATTGCATAAATAACATCATCTTAATATAACCTTAAATTTGAATATTGATAAATTCAAATAAAAGAGCAAGATCAATGTAAAACAGTTTGCTATTTCTTGTGGTCATTATGAATGGAATGTAATGTTATTTGAACTTCAAAAAAATTTTAATAAAATTTATAATCCTTGTTATGAATTTATTATTATCTATATTGATGATATATTTTATTTTTCGAGTATTATTTAACAGCATATTAAGCACTTAAATACTTTTAAATGGATTTCTAAGGAAAATAGATTAGTTATTTTAGCTCCCAAAATTAAAATATTCCACACTAAAATTAGATTTTTAGGACATAATATTTCAAACTCATTTATAATCTCTATTCATCACAGTATTGAATTTGTTGACAATTTTTGTCACATAATTACAGATAAAAAATAATTTCAGTGATTTTTAGGAGCTTTAAACTATGTTGTTGATTTATATAAAAATCTTGCTTTAGATGATGCACCTCTTTTTAATCGACTTAAAAAATAACCTCCAGTTTAGTCTCGTATTCATACTACAGTAGATTAAAAATAAAAAATTTACCTTGCATTCATCTCGTTGATCCAGCTATTTTTAAAATTATTAAGAAACTTACAAATTATATCATATTTGTCTACCAGAATAATGAAAGGATTAATAAATTTATCATTATACACAATAAGAGATTTATAGAGACAAATTTTATCTTATACTCAACCCGACTTCAAGTATAAGATAAAATTTAACCATATTTTAAATTTATTTTATTTCTACATGTATGAGTTCCTTAGCAAGTTTTAGCCTATCATGGCTCTGATACTAAATTGCATCTCAGGAATATTAGTTTTCAAAATTAAAATAAAATAGTGCTACACTATTATTAAAACACAACTTTATATATATTAAAATAAAAACTTATAGACTGCAAGAAGGAGGAGTTCCACGATGCATCCCTTACAACTTCGTTACAATAAAAATGAAATTTAGTCCTTGCACACATCAACACAGAATACTACTGACATATATAGAGCTCAGGCAAAACAACGAACTCTAAAATTCTTAAGTAGAACATAATAACAGATAAAATTACAAAAGCTTAAAGTTACTGATGTTGGAAAGAGGAGGTAGTGGGGAGCACTTTTGAGCTAGTCGTGACTTTTATATTTGCTTTGGATTTTGAATATCTTCTTTTGATAGCTTTTGGATCATGGTGGGTTCCACCACTAAATTTCATCTGTCAGATGGAGATTCTTCTTCTAGACGATTATCATCTGAAAATTTTCCCAATTGTCAGATACCTCTTCACTATCCATTAATACCTTGTCATCTACTTATTTTGTAATTCATTTAAAACTAAAATTCATTTCTAAAGGATGAGGAGAGAAATTATATCTTACTGAATGTAGAATTTGATGAGAATATAACTGAACATTAGTAATATGTTCATTAATTATTTCTTCTTTAACCAATCTTTCATAAGTCAAAACAAAAGGAGAATTAGAAGTATATGGTAGAGATATTCTAGCTAGGGATATGGATCATCTAGGGTTGAATCGTACTTCTACTTCTCCATCAATGTTTTGAATAATCTGATCTATTTCTTAATTAATAATTGATTTAGGATTAAGGCCCAAAGGAATAATCCAAAAATCTGTAAAAAGTAACTTTATTCTATTTAATAACTCTGTTTGCTATTCTATTTGAAGCAAGTAAATTTGTTTCTATTAACATAGTACGATCTATAGATTGAGCTATCTTCTTTATTCTACGACATAATGTATTCATTACTTTAAAATGTATTCTATATATTAGAACGATTGTTTCAGATCCCAAAAAAACAAAATCATAACCATGTATTTGTATTTGCAATCTTACTACATCAAACAAATTTATATCGGTTAAGGATAAGCTTAAATTTGGATATGTATTAAAACAACCTGAACCATGACATAAACTTGGGTTGATTTGAGGTTAAGTCTCAAATTGGGTTGATTTGAGTTAACTTGATTTAGGTCAAGTTAACCCAAAGATTGGACTATTTTAGATTAACCTGAGTTAGGACAGGTTAGCCCAGTGGTTTTGTTGAATTGGGTTAACCCGAGTTAAGTTGAGTTGACGCAGTGGTTCCGTCAAATTGGGTTAACCTGAGTTAAGTCAAGTTGACCCGATAATTCTATTATTTTAGGTTAAAATGGGCTAGTTAAGGTTGGACATGTGGTTCAGTTAACTTGGGTTAACCCGAGTTAGTTTGGGATTACTGGTGATTTAGTTGATTTAGGTTTACCCGAGTTAGTTTGAGTTGACCTAGTGATGCGCGATTTTGTGGCACATTGCAAATATCTTTCAATATTATAATACACACACGGCAACACAAATACTAAATATACAGTTCAATCCCAATAAAAAAATTTCGTATAAATAATTTTAAAAAAATTTCGTATAAATAATTTTATCTTTTAAAATCTTTAAGCTGTTGAACCATAATAATAACGCAAGTATATGTATCGCTCAAGTAATAAATGGCTTTAATGGAGTCCTAAGTATCAATCTCACAAGGAGTTGGAAATTCTTATGGTTATAATGCAAAACACAATATTCCAACAACAAAACAAGTACACAAAACAAATCTAAAGTAAATTAATTGTATGTTAATTGAAATGCAGTCAAAAGAATTAGTTTAACTAAGCTATTTACAAAACTTTAAAAGTAAACTTATAAAGACTAAGTAAAGTTTTGTAATGAAGACCTCAAGTTTAAGAAAACATCATTCTCATTTACAATGAGGTTATGGATTGTGAAGTAACTAAAATCATTTAAAATATATATAAAATTGTTTTGTGTCAAATAGGAACAATCATATTATTCACCCTCTGAGAGTGTATAATAAATATTGACTAATTCATAGTTTAGTCCCTAATTTTGTGTTTAGGTTAAGAGGATATTGGCTGCCACTCCAGAGCTCTCACTTCTCCCTCCCCTGAGGGCTAACAAATCTCACTTTAGTTTCCAAGCAATTGGACCAAATTAGGGATTTTAATCTGTCGTCTTAAAATCTCCAATTCTGCGACCATCAAATTATATTTTCCTATTTGTTTGCACTTCTCACCCATGAAATTGAATGTGACTCTTACCTTGTTGTAGAAAGCATGGCTCTTTTAGATCTTATGTTTCTCAATAAATTTTAACATTTCAATTGGCTAGATAAAAAATTAAATGAAGATCGTAGTTCAAATCATCACATTTTATTAACATTTAAAACCTTACATAACAAAATTAATTCTTCACAAAACCATATCTTTTTGTAGGGAAAAAAATAAAGAAGACTACTCAGAGTTCATGAGAAGAATACGATAAAACATAGATTTTATTTATAAAAATAAGTTTACAACACAAAGAAAAGAAAGAACACAACTTATCTCACACTCTTTCTCAAGCAAATCCCTTGTAGTTCCCTTTAAGCACTTTCTCTCTTTTCAATCACACTCAATTCTCTTTTAGAAATGTAATGAAGAAGAAATTTCTCACTTTCCCTCTCCTCTTACAACTTTAAAAGAAGATCCTCTCTTCTCTCAAGGCTTATCTATCACACCACCCTTTTCTCTTCAAACCTCTTGCCCCCTTTTCTCTTCATACCTCTCACCCCCTTTAATTAGGGCAAGTCTTCATTTTAAAAAAAATTTAAAATTTTGTCCCTTTTTCCCAAAAGGCACACCTCTTCACATGAAGAGACAATTCTCTTCATCTAAGAGACGTATCTCTTCATTCAAGAGCCTTTCCAAAGTGTCTACATGCATTAAATTACTTCATGGGGCATTTGAATTGATTGGAGCCTTCTAAAACCGCTCAAAAAATAGTCACTAACTACCTTACTCTGTCTTAATTCGTCGATGGCGCTTCTAGCCCCAGTTCTGGTGCCTCTGGCACCAAACTACTAAAGTTCACGATGTTCTTTGGATTATGGCGCCTCTGGCACAAATTTTAGCACTTTTGGCACCACTTCTCTGTAAAATGGCACCACTATCATTAGTTTTTGGAGCCTTTGACGCCACTTCTCTGTATAATGGCGCCTCTAGAGTCAGGATGCTGAAAAGCTCCATTTTGGCTCCAAATTTCCTCTTTTTTGCTACTTTTTCCTCGAAATGCCTAAAAAAGATATACCTGCAACAAAACATGAAAATACTCTTCTTTAAAGTGCAATATCACCAAATTCAAGCATAAAATGAATACATAAAATTGCACATTATTTTGTTATATCACCAAGGATTATGGTTTAGGTTAGGTCTAATATGGGTTAGACCCAACATTTTGTGCTAGGTTCATGTTAGTTTGAACCTAGGTTTATGGTTTAGGTTGGGTCTAATATGGGTTAGAACTGACATTTTGGGTTAAGTTGTGTTTAAGATGGATAAACCCAACTTTTAGGGTTAAGTTGGGTTTAAGGTGGGTAAACCCAACACTTAGGGTTTAGTTGGGTTTAATTGGGTTTAAGGTGGATAAATACAACCCTTAGGGTTAAGTTGGGTTTAAGGTGGATAAACCCATCACATTGGGTTAAGTTGGGTTTAAGGTGGATAAACCCATCACATAGGATTAAATTGGTTTAAGGTGCATTAACCTGACACTTAGGGTTAACACTTCGAGTTAAGTTGGGTTTAAGGTGGGTAAACCCAACATTTAGGGTTAAGTTGGGCTTATGGTGGATAAACCCAAAATTTAGGGTTAAGAAGAGTTTATGATGGGTAAACCCAACATTTAGGGTTTGAAAGGGTATAGGTGGATAAACCCAACACTCTAGGGTTCAGTTGGGTTTAAGGTGGATAAGCCTAGCATTTAGGGTTAAGTTGGGTTTATGATGGATAAACCCAANATTGAATGTGACTCTTACCTTGTTGTAGACAGCATGGCCCTTTTAGATCTTATGTTTCTCAATAAATTTTAACATTTCAATTGGCTATATCAAAAAGTAAATGAAGATCATAATTCAAAACATCACATTTTATTGACATTTAAAACCTTACATAACAAAATTAATTCTTCACAACACCATATCTCTTTGTAGGGAGAAGAATAAAGAAGACTACTCTTAATTTATGAGAATGATACAATAAAACATAGGTTTTATTTATAAAAATAAGTTTACAACACAATTCCCTCCTTTTTTCCCAAAAGGCACACCTCTTCACACGAAGAGACAATTCTCTTCATCCAAGAGACTTATCTCTTCATTCAAGAGCCTTTCCAAAGTGTCTACATGCATTGAATCACACCATGGAGTGTTTGAATTGATTGGAGTCTTCTAGAACCTCTCAAAAATAGTCACTAACTACCTTACTCCATCTTAATTCGTCTTTGGCGCTTCTAGCGCCAGTTCTGGTGCCCTGGCACCAAACTACTTAAGTTCACGCTATTCTTTGGATTTTGGCTCCTCTGGCACCAATTCTAGCGCTTCTGGCATTACTTCTCTGTAAAAGGGTACCCCTGACATTAGTTTCTGGTGCCTCTGATGCTACTTCTCTGTATAATGGCGCCTAAAGCTCCATTTTGGCTCCAAATTTCCTCCTTTTTGCTACTTTTTTCTCCAAATGCCTAAAAAATATATGTCTACAACAAAACATGAAAATACCCTTCTTTAAAGTGCAATATCACCAAATTTAAGCATAAAATAAATACATAAAATTGCACATTATTTTGTTGTATCACCAAGGTTTAAGGTTTAAGTTAGGTATAATATGGGTTAGACCCAACATTTTGGGCTAGGTTCATGTCAAGTTGAACCTAGGTTTATGGTGTAGGTTGGGTCTAATATGGTTTAGAACCAACATTTTGGGATAAATTGGGTTTAAGATGGATAAACCCAACTTTTAGGGTTAAGTTAGGTTAAGGTGGGTAAACCCAACACTTAGGGTTTAGTTGGGTTTAAGGTGGATAAATACAACCCTTAGGGTTAAGTTGGGTTTAAGGTGGATAAACCCATCACTTAGGGTTAAGTTGGGTTTAAGGTGCATAAATCCAACACTTAGGGTTAACACTTCGGGTTAAGTTGGGTTTAAGGTGGGTAAACCCAACATTTAGGGTTAAGTTGGGCTTATGGTGGATAAACCATAAATTTAGGGTTAAGATGAGTTTATGATAGGTAAACCAAACATTTAGGGTTTGAATGGGTATAAGTTGGATACATGAAACATTTAGGGTTAAGTTGGGTATAAGGTGGATAAACCCAACACTCTAGGGTTCAGTTGGGTTTAAGGTGGATAAGCCTAGCATTTAGGGTTAAGTTGGGTTTATGATGGATAAACCCAACATTTAGGGTTTAGTTTAAGTCAAACAAAAAAGAGCTAAGTCAAGTTTAAGTTTTTGAGAACTTCAATTGGGTTGAGCACAATTGGAAGTTCATTTAAGTTAAACTAATTGGGGTTAAACCTAACCTAGATCTAGGCTCAAATTAAGCTATACCTTAGGTCATAAGAGTAGTTTCATAGTTAAGATGATGAAAATGATGTTATGCCCCCTAAGACCCCTTGGTTAAAGTTTTAATTTAGCTTAAGGAACAATTTAGGCCAAAAATCAAATTTTTATTTTTATTTTACATTTGTACCCTTAGATTTCTAATTTTTCATTTTATGGTTTTCAATGGCGAAAAACATTAGTTTAGGGTTTAAATTTGTTACCCTAAATTTCCTAACCAATTCCCACTTTAATGTCCAATTTTTTTATTTTTATAATTGATTTTCAAAATAATTACAAAATTGGTGGAAATTAGTTATTTTCATTTCACATACATTCCCTAATCTTAGAAAATTCAAATAATATTCCCAAGGATGGGAAGAATAATCCCTACAAATTTTATAATTTTTGGATTTATATTTAATTTTAATTAAATAAAATACTCGAGAGAGTATTTAATTAATTAAAAATTAAATATAAGTTATTTATTTTTTATTTTATTTTCATTATTTTCTCCTTGGTTTACTGAGTTCAGGGATATTTTTATTTTATTTTTATAATTTTTCTACACAAAGATATGATGTTTTGAAGTTTATTTGGGGTTTTTAGATTTAATTAATTAAAAAATGTTTATTTATCTACTTATCCGACGCGGCACCAGGTCATTCAATGGATGCTCTGAAGGCTTACGTGGCGTATTTTGATATGAGGCGCTTTCCACGCTATCATCTGAGGTGGCATCAATCTGAAGATCCCTCCTCCTCAGTTTCATGATATGAGTCGATCGCAACGGTCCATTTCTAATATATGTAAATGGATGACATTCATTCATCGTCTCCACAGGACGATAAATCGAGCATTGTCTGCAATCAAAAACTAACTTCTCCCTCATTTCTCCATAAAATCTCATGGGCTTTGATCCTAAATGTTCATCTAACCTGGATGAACACATCTTTATGGTTGATCAAGCATGGTGTAATGATTTATTTCGTAAAAAACCAAAACTAAAGCAAATTTCCATAACTTGTTCTAAGTGGTGTAGCCACAATTTTAGGGTTCTTGACCATACCTTCTCCTAAGAGGTGTAACCTTAATTGGGTTTGGTAGACACAATTGTTGTGACCCCACAAAACTTTCCCTTAACTCAATTTGTATTGAAATAGGGTTTATCTATGATCTTGACTAAATGGTGGCTTGGTTTGGTCTTATAATAAGTTAGAGGCTGCGAGAAGGCTTGATTTTGATTGGGGGAGTGATAGAGATGCTCTAGGAAGCTTTTTGGATGTTTGAATTTTTGTTTTGGTGGATTTCATGTCAAACCCAAAATTTATCATTTTTTTAAGGTGGAAAATTAAGGCATCAAAATGGATTTGAGAGGCTAAAAGGTTGGGTTTTTCAATGCTTGGTTATGGGGAGCAACTTTACGCTTGAGAGCAAGAGATTTTAGGGTTTCTATGAGAAGTTTGGTCTTCTGCTCATGCTATCAGGTTGGCTCTTTAAGCAGTCATTACAAGCTTTGGGGGAGCTCAACAGTGATTGAAGATGATTGGGTGGCTGTATAGATGATTTCAGAGGACTTATAGAATGTTTTTGGCCATGGATTCAAGCTTTTGCATTTCCTCTTATGTGCTCATCATGAAGGTGAGTATGGAGACGAAGAAAGCCTGAGGAAGGCTTTGAGGCCATTGGCTTGGTGTTGAGATGGAGAATGAGCTAGGGAGTGAGATGGCTTGACCACCCATGCTTATTCCAAAGGGATGTAGGGTGGACGGCATGTGGGATGCCATGTGACCTCCCTGTCATCATGACTTGGGCTAAGTCAAAAATGTAGGCTTGATCGGTTTTAAAAGGCTCTTTATGTAATGGTAGGTGTCATTGGTTCATGAATGAGCCAAAAAGGATTGACCATGGATGAATTTGGGCTTGGGCTCTATGGTTGGTTTGGAAATTTTATTTAGGGTTGGGCTTGGATTAGGCCCATCATGACATTCCTTTTTAATTAATTAACTAATTAATTAGTTAATTAATTAATTAATTAAATCAAGGAATGTATGGAAATTAACCCTATAGTGGTTCATTTGACCATATGGCTATTGAGTTGACCATGTGGACCCATATGGATATGGGGTTGATCCTATGGTTATGGTATTGACCATATGTGCATGAAGTTGACCCCATAGTCATGATGTTGACCATATGGATATAGGGTTCACCATATGGACATGGTGTTGACCACATGGTCATTGGGTTGATTTTATGGACATTGTCATGACCATATGATGTAAAGGATAATTTGAAGGGTAAGTGGTCAATTGGTTAATTGTTGTCCAAATTAGAGTCAAGCATAATTTTTTTGACCATCCTAAGGTGCCACTAAATTTTGGGTTCAAAAGGATACATTAGGGTTTTGGTCTATTTTTTAGAGTCTGGTGGGGTTGGGGAGACCCCTAGTGAGGCTAGAGATTAAGTTGGGTAGATCTCTCTCAAAAAGTGGATTTGGTGGTCTCTAGAGCTTTGAATGGGTTCCTAGGGCGGTTTTGGGTTGACTTTGGTAACCCTGAGCATGTCTTGCTCATGGAGACCAATTTAGGATCCTTAATCAGAATCCTAAACCACCCCAACCATAAGGCTAAAGGGTTTGGGATTGCCCTAATAGGGTCCCAAAAGTCATAGCCCTAATCTAAGGTCATGAGCAAAATGTGGGTGATTCCCCATAAAAGTGAGGTCAACAGTACCCAATTCATCTATATCTTTTTTATTACTGATGAACTCGTCGAGTTTTTTCATGATTTGAGAATTATCATTAGAATTGAGTTCAAAATTACATTTGTTGTTATCAGTTAAGTTATCACAAGAGATAGCAAAACGTAGCCACTCTTGGCCTTATATAATCCCAAAGGGACAAACAAAAAATTTTATAGAATCAACAGTTTGAGGGATTTCTCACCCAAATATGAAACTACCAATCTATGAAAAGTAGCCCCTACTCTACTCTTCAAATCATTTGTCTTTACTTCTTTCGTGATTTTCTTTATCTCTTGTCGAGATAGCTCTTCTAACACAATTGAAAGTGTCAGCTCAGTAGGTTTCAGACTTTGTATGGAAGCTTGAACTAAATCAACTAGAATTTTGTTCAATATTTTCTTATAAGTCCTCATCCATGTTGTACTCCATCCATCATCGGTTGCATATGGGTCAATTGGAATGATTAGATCAGCTAAAATCATATTTATGGAATCTTTTTTAGGTTCTTTTAAATATTATTTTGAGATCTTTATGTTCTCATTCTTAAAGTTTCCTTCAATCTAGTCTTTAAAACTGAAATAGTCCTCTATGGTATGTCCAAACAATCAGTGGTATGACCAGTACTTGAAGTGATCTTTCTTTTTGACTTCCTCTGGCTTCTTCAACTCACGCAACCTAAACTTGAGCTTCTTAACCAGATTTCAGAACTTCTCCCTATTGCTTCATCCTTGAAAGAGTATACCCNAGATGATTTCAGAGGACTTATAGAATGTTTTTGGCCATGGATTCAAGCTTTTGCATTTCCTCTTATGTGCTCATCATGAAGGTGAGTATGGAGACAAGGAAAACCTAGGGAAGGCTTTGAGGCCATTGGCATGGTGTTGAGGTGGATAATGGACTAGGGAGTGAGATGGCTTGACCACCCATGCTTATTCCAAATGGATGTAGGGTAGAGGCCATGTAGGATGCCATGTGCCCTCCCTGTCATCATGACTTGGACTAAGTCAAAAATGTAGGCTTGATGGGTTTTTAATAGGCTCTTTATGTAATGGTAGGTGTCATTGGGTCATGAATGAGCCAAGAAGGATTGACCGTAGAAGAATTTGGGCTTGGGCTCCATGGGTTGGTTTGGTAATTTTATTTAGGATTGGGCTTGGATTAGGCCCATCATGAAATTCCTTTTTAATTAATTAATTAAATAATTAAATCAAGGAATGTATGGAAATTAACCCTATAGTGGTTCATTTGACCATATGGCTATTGAGTTGACCATGTGGACCCATATGGATATGGGGTTGATCCTATGGTTATGGTATTGACCATATGTGCATGAAGTTGACCCCATAGTCATGATGTTGACCATATGGACATGGTGTTGACCACATGGTCATGGGATTGATTTTATGGACATTGTCATGATTATATTATGTAAAGGATAATTTGAAGGGTAAGTGGTCAATTGGTTAATTGTTGTCCAAATTAGAGTTAAGCATTTTTTTTTACCATCCTGAGGTGCTACTAAATTTTGGGTTCAAAAAGATACATTTTTGGTCTATTTTTTATAGTTTGGTGGGTTAGGGAGACCCCTAGTGAGGCTAGGAATCAAGTTGGGTAGATCCCTCTCCTAAAGTGGATTTGGTGGTCTCTAGGGATTTGAATGGGTTCATAGGGTCTTAGGTTGACTTTGGTAACCCTAAGCATGTCTTGCTCATGGAGACCAATTTAGGATCCTTAATCAAAACCATAAGGCTAAAGGGTTTGGGATTGCCCTAATAGGGTCCCAAAAGTCATAGCCCTAATCTAAGGTCATGAGCAAAATGTGGGGTGAGTCCCCATAAAAGTGAGGTCAACAGTAACCCAATTCATTGATATATTTTTTATTATTGATGAACTCATCGTGGTTTTTTATGATTTGAGAATTATCATTAGAATTGCGTTCAAAAATACATTTGTTGTTATCGGTTATGTTATCATTAGAGACAGCCAAAACGTAGCCACTCTTGGCCTTATATAATCCCAAAGGGACAAACAAAAAATTTTATAGAATCAACAGTTTGAGGGATTTCTCACCCAAATATAAAACTACCAATCTATGAAAAGTAGTCCCTACTCTACTCTTCAAATCATTGGTCATTACTTCTTTCGTGATCTTCTTTGTCTCTTATCGAGATAGCTCTTCTAACACAATTGAAAGTGTCAGCTCAGTAGGTTTCAGACTTTGTATGGAAGCTTGAACTAAAGAAACCAGAATTTGGTTCAATATTTTCTTGTAAGACCTCATCCATGATGTACTCCATCCATCATCAATTGCATATGGGTCAATTGGAATGACTGGATTGGCTAAAATCATATTTATGCAATCTTTTTTAGGTTCTTTTAAATATTATTTTGAGATCTTTATGTTCTCATTCTTAAAGTTTCCTTCAATCTAGTCTTTAAAACTGAAATAGTCCTCTATGGTATGTCCAAACAATCAGTGGTATGACCAGTACTTGAAGTGATCTTTCTTTTTGACTTCCTCTGGCTTCTTCAACTCACGCAACCTAAACTTGAGCTTCTTAACCATATTTCATAACTTCTTCCCTATTGCTTCATCCTTGAAAGAGTATACCCGATTCAATCCATCTATTTAATATGGCCTCTGCTTAAATGATTGCTAACCATACTACTAAGGACTCTAGTAGGTCTGCGAGGTTATTCAACTTGTATCTCTATTGGATGCTTTCCCTTGTCCACTACTGCCACAGTTCCAGACTTCTTCTCAAAAGTTCTTATTGTTTTGCTTCTCAGTTCTTTCTAGAAATAAAAGTTGTTTTGATTCTTCTTAAAGACCTCAACTTTGCTGAGTAGCTTTTCAAAAGTCTTGATCATAAACTCTTTGAGTAGAAAAGCCACATACCCATGAATAATCATCAACATAATCTTGTTTGCATGTTATTCTTGGGTCTGCAGCTCACATTTCATGCTTAGAATTCTCCGTTGTAAAATTTCGCCCACCAATGTCTCTGTCAGCTTCTATTTTCCTAGCACAATATCACCTATAGTGACGTGGTGCTGAGCTCTAGAAAACCATTTAACAAAAATATTTTCTAATTCTGTGAATGTTTTTATTGTGCCCTTAGGCAAATCCACATGCCATTCAAAGGTAACTTCCAAATGGTTGCTCACAAACTGATGAAACAACAGTGCTTCACTACCCTCTGCATTGCAGCAAATTGCTCAAAAGTGTGTATATGTTGTCGCGGGTTACCAGACCAATCAAAGGTATTGAACGACGGTGGTACGAAACCTTTGGGATATTGTAAGTGACGTAGACTTCAACTTCCTCATACCATGTTCATCATAGTGAGACAGTTGAGGAAGTGTGGTAGCAATATTGTAGACATTACCCTCTCTTGAGGTAGTAGACAGTGGGTCAAACCTATTCCCTCTGAGAAGTTGTGAGGTCTCATGTAATTCTATTCTCTCCTGAAGAGGGATTTCAGTAAAAGGACTAGTCTTATCATTTTTCATTCTCTTTTCCTTAAGAATCATTTAGCTCATATTCCTCCTTTGTGTCTGAGTAAGCAACACAAACCTTGATTAGACCTGATTTCAAATATAAATGATATTGAGGTGAAGGCAGACCTCGGCTAAGCTTCATGCAAAATCTCCTATCCTTTAGACAACGGCTGTGTGACAATAGACATAGTAATAATAAATTTAGTAGCAGTGACAGTGACAAATCTGCTATCAGCAGAAAAGACAAACCTAATGGGCACTCTCTCAACCTTTGCCTTCTTAAGAGAAGGGAACTTCTGACTAAACTTTACGTCAAACTCAGTTAAGGGCTCTTCGATCTTTGCGGCAGTCATCTTCATTGCAACCTAGAGCGTTTTGCCAACTATTACTTTGATCTCATCAAATCTGGCTCCAAATCTAATCAACGACCCTTTGTACACGCATTCTTGTCTGCAGGTAAGTCTAACCCTCTGATGAATAAGAAGATTAGCTTGGGGGGCAATATTTCTCTGTTATCCAAGAATTTTTGTTCATTAGTGGCATTCTATGCTCTATCTTTGTTGTAATAATTTCAGTATAAATATTTAAATTAACGAATAAGTGGTGAACATGTAAATACATAAACAAAAGGAGGTAAGCATGTAAATAAACAGAGCGAAGAGAGGTGGCATGAATGTAAATTTATTTATTTTTTATAATAGGTTAGACATGTAAATACATAAGAGGAGGGTGGTATGCATGTAAAGCTCTTTCTTCTTATGTGAACTCATCAGAATTGGGTGGTCTGCATGTAAATTTTGCCCCGCCCTTTTTTTTCTTCAAATGTTTTAAGCATGTAAATATGTAAGCACTAGTGACATGCATAAATGTGAGAGTTTATATGGTAGGCATGTAAATCCATAAGAAAAATATATGGAATGTATGAAAATATGGAAGCTTAGATAATGATAGACATGTAAATCCATGAGAAGAAAGTGATATACATGTTGATGGTGCTATTTAGATGGCTTACATGTAAAACACACAATAAATGATATGCATTTGAATAATGAAAAGGAAGGAGGGAAGCTTACCTTGGCTTTTATGGTTCACGTTTTTGTGAGAAAAAAAAAGGTTGGAGGCAACTTGAGGTGTTTCATGATTTTTTTTATTATTTTTTTTTATGGAAGAGAAGTGGGGATACCAGCTGCTTGGTGGGAGTGAAGTGGAGGAAAGGCTCACGATAAGGAGGAGGTGGAGTGGGTTGTTTTTGTTAGAAGGTGAGGAAGTTTACAGTTTGGATGGGAAGGCTACTGCAAAACTAAGCAAAAGACTAGAGGGAGATGGGGCCATCGTTAGTTGCAGTGGAAGAGTGGAGTTCACAACAAGGGAGGAGATGGAGAGCTTTGGTTAAAATTCTCAGCAAGGTGGAGAGGGAAGGCTAAGGTGGGAGTGCTTGGGTAGGTGTGGAACAAGAGGAGGTAGTTGTTGTGTTAGGGTGACAACTGCGTAAAGGAATATAGGGTGTCTTTCATGGCTAGGAATGGTAAGAAGAGGGAGTGGTTTTGCATGGGATTTATGTGAACAGAGAGGGAGAGTGGAGCTTGGGTTGAACAAAGAAAGAGTGGGGAGCTTGGTGTGAGTGCACGGGTTGGAAGAGAGGAAGTGTGGAGTTCTCTTAGATTATATTGATAATCTTAAGAAATAAGGAATCAGATGAAAAGATAGGGCAAGTAGTAATAGGAACAAACGAAAGAAATATGTAGGGAAATCTTTCTTGTGGAAAATATTGCAAAGAGGATTCCAAAGTGTTAGGTTTTGGAAATAGTCGCACAAGGAAGACCACATAAAAAAACCTTATAACCAGATATTTTGGTAATAATATCCATTTTGGGTTTCTTTCTCCTCTATAAGTGCAAGCTCTTATAGTTAATTGTACCTTTAAAAGTTGAAACCTATCTAAGAAAAATCTCAATTATGGTTAAAATTTTTTCTCAAAGATAAAAGTGTTTTCACAATGGAAAATAACATCAAAGTCCTACGTATGGGTAGTAGACCCATAAGGATTTAATATTATCCTGTAGTTTGTTTTGTCATGTTGTTTTGTTTTGTTTTATTTCCTTGTTTTGGGGGTATATTTTAATGTTTTGTCATTTTGTTTTATTTTATCATTTAGAGTTTTGTTTGAAGTCTTATTTCATTGTTTTGAAGCTTCATCCCTGCAAAATAAAATTAGCACATCCTAAACATGTAAAATAAATCTAGGATGACTCTTAATTTTTGTCTTCCGTGACCCTGCAAAACAAAGTTAGTAGAAACTTATACTTTAATTAATTTATTTAATTTGTTTACCTTTTTATTTTTAGACAACCCGATCAAGATGTCTATGACTCCATCATCTCAAGGTTATGAGTTACATTGATCTACTTAGTCTGAGAGGTGATTAATCCCACTTAAACTGAAAGATTCTTATCATTAATCACAGATTGTGTCATCCAAGAAATCTTCATAAACTCAAGTAGCTGGGTTAAAGTTGCGTTTGGTGATCTTTGTTCAATAGGGTTTCATGTAAGTTTTAATGTTATTTTTTGATTTTAGGTGATGGAAAAGTTTAGGTTGCTTAACACTTATTAGTAGATTAATTTTTTTGTTATTTTATTAATTTCGTTTGGGATGACTTAATCAAGATCCCATGGTTCTGTCATCTCGGGTCATTAAATTTTACGGTTTGATTAGTCACAAATGTCTGGAAAATATTTTGTTAGCAACAATGGGCCACCTCCTCCGAAATATCTACTTGAAAGAAGTTATATTTCAAGGTTTAAGTTTAAGTTTTAAAGTCTTTTAAGGTGGATTTATGCCATTTATGTTAGTTTGATAATTTACCCCAAATTGCCCCTAACCAAGGCTAAGTAAGCTTTTACTTCCATACGAGGAGGCAAAACCCTACTTAACCTTCAATCATCCTAATTTAAGTTTAGATTAGTTTGTGTTGTATTGAACTGATCTAAAGCGAGACTCAAAATAATTTGAATTAACCTAGATTAAGTTGATTTTATCTCAATTTATCGTTAAACTTATTAAAACAACCACAACTTAATAGGATTAACCTAAAATTAATTTGATTAAAATCAAACTAATTTCTACTTAATTTTATTTGACTTAAAAAAAGCCAAATCAAAATCAAGTTGGCTAACTTAAGATTAGATAAAGTTAAGATGAACTAATTCAAGTTAAACCACTGGGTTATATCAAGTTTAATTTATTTAGATTTGCAAGAAGTTTGAATTAATGTATACTTGATTTTTCTTTAATTCTGAGTTAGATTGGACTTAAATTAACTCTTAATTAATCTGAGGTTAAGGTTTCGATCAAATTTAAATTAGGATCTCAATTTGGGTTAATCTGACAAGGGTCAAGCTGACCCAAAGATTGAGATAACCCATGTTGGATTGAGTTAACTCAATGGTTTAGTTAATTTGGTCTAGATCCAAGTTAAGTTTGACTTAGACCAAATCCAAATACAGTATGAACAAAGTCTAAGCTAGGTTAGACTTAGCTTAGATCTAGATTAAACTATATCTAAAAGGAATTCAACTTGAACCAAGTCTAAACTAGATTAAACTTAAGTTAGATCTCGATTGAACTAGACTCGATGAAGGTTCAACTTGAACTAAGTCTAAGCCAAACTTAACTCTTTACGCATTCCTTATTATTCTTAAACCTGGATGGTCGTGAAATTTGTTTGAAGGCAGAGATGCGCTTTTATTAGTTAAATCCAATGTCAATTATCAAGGTTAGATTACAAATTGAATATCATGGTTGGTTGCTGCATGCAGTTCACTAACAGAATGGTCTCATCATTTACTGAATCTGGTTTATTTGTTGAATTCCTTGTTATTGGCTGAAATTAATTCACTTGTTGAATCTAATACCATTCACTGAAATCATTTGGAATAATTTTAATGAGCATTGTATCTCAGATTTTGAACGGATCATATGGATGAAATTATGTGCTCATATACTTGTTACACAAACTTTGAGTATTTACATACATACCACTCGATTCTTTATATATTTATTGAATTTTTTTAAGGCATAAAAAGGAGCATTCATTTGTTGTTTATACGTTCTCCAAAATAAATGTGTTTGAGACAATCAAAATTTGAAACATTTTCGATACTTGACTCTTTTTATAAACTCTATTCGAGACATATTCAGGTAGCTTCTATTTGTTTTGGTGGCTCAGTTTTACTCCTTATGCTGCTATTCTTGCTCGAATACATGTTGGGATCCATTCTAATGCTGAGGAAGTTGTTTTTGGGGTTTAGTTTTGACTCTTTATAATTGCTGCCCTGTTTAAAATATGTGCTGAATGAAAATTCCAGATTAATGCTTCGAATTTCTTTACTTTGAGACTGGTGGTTTCCCCTGATTCTTCTTGGCCCGTAAACATTCAATTTTGATCCTTTTTGGTGTTAGCTGGTGGCCTCCCCTTGCTGGCCTCGATTTTAGCTTGGTGGCGACTTGACTTATGGTCATTTGTTGGGTTCGATTCTTGCCCTCTTGGCTGTCCTTATTTATGAATATGTCAGCTGGTAGCTTCTTCCTTTGCTGTCCCTATGCCGTGAGCCCTTGTTTGTGTTTGGTTGGTCCCCTTTGCGTACCTGTAATTGAGAAATTATGAAATATATATATATATATATATATATGATTCAGTACATTTTGATTGCTCGGATGGGAGATTGGTTACTACTTTTCATGACACATGATCTAATATTTATGTTAGTAGCATATGATTTTTTTATTCCATGCTGGACATTCAAAGCTTGTGTACTATGTCAAATCTAGTGATGATCCATATTAAAAAGTTGCTTAAACATTTTTTATCCCGAGCCGTGAAATATAATTTTTTTTTTTGAGGAGCAAATGACAATTCATCTTCTGATGGCGATCGAGGTGACAACAGAGAGACAACAGAAGAAACTTCGGCTGGATTTTGATAGATTTAAAGGATGTCAAGGTAGTTTGTCTTGCATGACGTAAACTCTCACACTATCTTTTAGGACTTTCTACGATTTCATATCGTACGATATAAGTCCTAACTTTTTGGGATTCTGAGGTCGTCATTATGTACTACATAAATCCTCACATTTTCTCGGGTCATTTACATATGAAATGTAGATATAAGCCTTGAAAATCTAAATAATTTGTAGGACTGAAACATCAAATAATTTCTTTTTCAAAGACGTAAAGCCAAACCATAGATTATTTTGAGATGTCACTGAATCTTCTTCAGTATCTTCAACATCTCTTACTTTTCATTCCTTTAGATTTCAAAAATAACTATTCTTACTTGAACCTATCTCATTTGACTTTTTCTATAATCAATCACGGAAACCTAAACGTTGAATTCTTGAAGACAAAACCCTGATCTTAATCGAGAGTCTTCTTAGGTGACTTCGATTGTCTAAGATATAATTAACTATAGGGGTTTGCCTCTATAGGGAACTAAGAACCCAGATTAATCTAAACTCTGCCTAATATGTGTATTAGATAGGGGAATTTGTCGGCTATAAATTTACAGACCAAAATAGAGTAATAAACTTTTAAGTTTAGATAGTTAAGCCTACTAATAAGTGATATGTTCATTCTTCGAGATGATATATCATTTATGGTATTATGCTCAACTATTTAAACTATTAAATATATGAGGTATANTGACCCAAAGATTGAGATAACCCATGTTGGATTGAGTTAACTCAATGGTTTAGTTAATTTGGTCTAGATCCAAGTTAAGTTTGACTTAGACCAAATCCAAATACAGTATGAACAAAGTCTAAGCTAGGTTAGACTTAGCTTAGATCTAGATTATACTATATCTAAAAAAAATTCAACTTGAACCAAGTTTAAACTAGATTAAACTTAAGTTAGATCTTGATTGAACTAGACTCAAGGAAAGTTCAACTTGAACTAAGTCTAAATTAAGTTAGACTTAGGGATCGGGTTCAAAGTTAGGTTCAATTTGGGTTGAACCTAGGGTTTAGGTTGACTTAGGTACAATTTAGGTTGAACCTAAGGTTTAAGTTGATTTAGGTTCAATTTGGGTTAAATCTAAAAATTAAGTTGATTTAGGTTCAATTTGGGTTGAACCTAAGGTTTAAGTTGACTTAGGTTTAATTAGGGTCGAAGCAAGGTTTAAGTTGATTGAGGTTCAACTCAGGTTCAACCTAAGTTTTAGGTTCACTTAGGTTCAATTTAGATTGAACCTAAGTTTTAGGTTGGTCTAATGTAAATTACCTTAAACAAGGTTAAAGATTGATTAAATCTAATTTAAGTAAGACTTAATAAGTTAATTTGGTCTTATATTTGTTAGACCTAATTAGTTTTATAGGTTAATTAAGTCTAATATAAGTAAGAAATAATTGGTTAATTAGGTCTAATATAAATTATACCTAATTAAGATTAAGATTTATTAAGTCTAATTGAAGTAAGACGTAATAGGTTAATTAGGACTAATATAGGTTAGACCTAATTAGGTTTAAGGTTTATTAAGTCTAATTTAAGTAAGAATTAATAAGTCAATTAGGTATAGTATAGATTAGACCTAACTAGTTTTAAGGTTTACTATGTTTACTTTAAGTAAGACTTAATAGGTTAATTAGGTCTAAGATGAGTTAAACCTAATTGGGGTTGTGGTTAATTGAGTCTAATTTACGTATGACTTAATAGGTTAATCTAGTCTAATATAGATTAAACCCAATTAGGTTTAAAGATTATGAAGTCTAATTTAAGTAAAACTTAACAGGTTAATTAGGTCTAATATAGGCTAGACCTAATTAAGTCTATGGTTTATTAAGTCTAATTTAAGTAAGATTTAATAGGTTAATAAAATATAATATAGGTTAGAACTAATCGGGTTTAAGGTTTATTAGGTTTAATTTTAGTAAGACTTAATAGGTTAATTAAGTTGATATAAATTATACCTAATTAGGTTTAAGGTTTATTAAGTCTAATTTAAGTAAGACTTAATAGATTAGTCAGGTCTAATATATGTTAGACCTAATTAGGTTTAAGGTTTATTATGTCTAATTTAAGTATGACTTAATAGATTAATAATTTCTAATATAGGATAAGGCTATT
>NEWO01000099.1:137349-171690 GCA_003013225.1 Phalaenopsis aphrodite
CTAATTAAGATTAAGATTTATTAAGTCTAATTGAAGTAAGACTTAATAGGCTAATTAGAACTAATATAGGTTAAACCTATTAGGTTTTAGGTTTATTAAGTCTAATTTAAGTTAGATTAGGTATAGTATAGATTAGACCTAACTAGTTTTAAGGTTTACTATGTTTACTTTAAGTAAAACTTAATTGGTTAATTATTTCTAAGATGAGTTAAACCTAATTAGGGTTATGGTTTATTAAGTCTAATTTAAGTATGACTTAATAGGTTAATCAAGTCTAATATAGATTAAACCTAATTAGGTTTAAAGATTATGAAGTCTACTTTAAGTAAAACTTAAGAGGTTAATTAGGTCTAATATAGGCTAGACCTAATTAAGTCTATGGTTTATTAAGTCTAATTTAAGTAAGACTTAATAGGTTAATTAGATATAATATATGTTAGAACTAATCGGGTTAAATGTTTATTAGGTTTAATTTTAGTAAGACTTAATATGCTAATTATGCGTCTGTTTGGGGCAGCTGCAGCTTATCCTGATAATCTGCTGATGAGTAGCTGATCCGGATAAGCTGTCTGACTGTTTGGTTTGTGCGTCTGGAAAACAGATGATTCTGGAGAAATGATCATTCTACCCCTGATTTAGATAAGCTGTTTAGCTGTTTGGTTTGTGCGTTTTGTAAACAGCTTATTTATAGTTGTTTTTGGAAAAATGACCATTTTACCGCACGCAGTCGAGCTGTTTGCGACAACAATATAATGACCAAACTCATCTCAATTTTTGAAAGAGAGGCTTTTAAAGTTCAAAGATAGCTTTCTGCGTGCAGATTTATGTGATTGATTTGAGAAGTTCCATGATTCTGCAGAACAGGGATGACTGATTTCTTAATCCGTTGCTGCAAAAATGTTGAAATATCGAATCGCTACGGGCTCGATCGAAGATTTCAAGTTCAACAATTTCCTCCCTCATCCATTCCATGCCCAAAGTAGCCTCAACCATTTCCCGATCTCCACTTCTCTGGTTCATAAAGCTGAATCCGAAAAAAGCTCCGAGCTTTTCTCCGATCTGGTCCTCGATTACATCAAGGAGATGCTCATGGAAGAGGACATGGATGATAAGTATGAAATGCTTCAATTCCACCCAGACCTCGAAGCTACGGAGAAGCCCTTCTACGAGCTCATCGGAGAGAAGTACCCTCCTTCTCCTGATCAACCCCCTCTTTACTTCAGCTCCAGCCCTGAAAGCTCCGATTTAAGCCAAAACCAGTTCATTTCTCTTTCCCAATCTTCCTCCAGCTCCGTCAATGACAGAACAGTGCCTTTGTCGGAATTCATATTACCTCAGAGGAAAGAAAACGAAGGAGTGTCGAAGGAGGAAGAGGCAGAAGAAGGAGTGTCGATGAAGGAAGAAGCAGAAGCAAGGTGCGCCGACGAAGGAAGAAGCAGAAGCAATGTCAAATCCGGGAAGAAGAATCGCGAACGAAGGAAGAATCTGCGGCACTGGGAGCTTCCTTTATTCCCGAATCGCGAACGAAGAAAGAAGAATCGTGAACGAAGGAAGAATAAAACATCGCGGGAAGGGGCAACATAGTAATTGGGGTTAAACACGATAAGGAAACGCGGATCGCGGGTCTAGGCCCACTATCCGCATGTAATACAAAATAGGAAACATAGTTTTGATAAACACATTTCTAACGCGCAAAACAAACGGTGAGGCAGCGTTTTGAAAACGCCGCCACACTTATAAGCTGCCCCAAACGGGCCTTAAGTGGATATAGATTATACCTAATTAGGTTTAAGGTTTATTAAGTCTAATTTAAGTAAGACTTAATAGATTAGTCAGGTCTAATATATGTTAGTCCTAATTAGGTTTAAGGTTTATTAAGTCTAATTTAAGTATGACTTAATAGGTTAATCATTTCTAATATAGGATAAATCTATTTAGGTTTAAGGTTTATTAAGTTTAATTTAAGTAAGACTTAATAGGTTAATTAGGTTTAAGATGGGTTAGACCTAACTAAGTTAAGGTTTATTAAGTTTAATTTAAGTAAGTTTCAATAGGTTAATCATGTCTAATATGGGTTAGACCTAATAAGGCTTTGGAAGTTAATTAAACCTAATTTAGGTAAGACTTAATAGGTTAATTAGGTTTAAGATGGATTAGACCTAATTAGGGTTTAAAGGTTAATTTAGCCTAATTTAGGTAAGGCTCAATAAATAGATTATGTCTAAAATGGATTAAACCTAGTTAGGCTTTAAAAGTTAATTAAGCTTAATTTAGGTAAGGCTAAATAGATTAATTAGGTCTAAGATATATTGGACCTAATTAAGTTTTAAAAGTTAATTAAGCTTAATTTAGGTAAGGCTCAATGGATTGATTAGAACTGAGATGGATTAGAGCTTATTGGGGTTTAAAGGTTAATTGAGCCTAATTTAGGTAAGACCCAATAGATTAATTAGCCTAAAATAGATTAGGCCTAATTCGAGTTTAAAAGTTAATTAAGCCTAATTTAAGTAAGGCTTAATCTCAACAAATGAGGTTTAGTTGATTCTAATGTGACTAGAACCAACATGTAAGATTTGGCTTATGTTTGGTTGATCCCATGATTTTTAAGTTGGGTTTACTGGGATTGGGTTAGGTTCAAATTGTTTGAGCTTAACACTTGGTCTAATTTCATGTTCAAATTAGACCAGACCCTAATCATAGAGCCGTGTGTCCTTGATCAGCGAGATGACCATGTTATTAGCCTCCTAAGGTTAAAGTCAATTTGGGGCTTAAAGTATAATTTTCCAATTTCTCTTTTTTTTTACCATCCTACACCCCTTAAATTTCTAAATTTTTATTTAAAAATTTTGAAGGAATAACAATTATCATTTTAAGGTTAAGTTTATCACCCTGAATTTTTGAACCAATTTCCATTTTGAATTTCCAATTTCCTCATTTTTTTAAATATTTTTAAGAATAAATTTAAAAGTCGTGAAAAATTGATCTTTTTCATTTTATGGTGATCACTTAATCTTGAAAAATCAAAGAAAATTCCCAAGAGTGTGGGGAATAATCCATGCAAATTTCATAATTTTTAGATTTATATTTAATTTTTAATAATTAAAATTCTTTCTAGAGTATTTAATTAATTAAAAATTAAATATAACTTATTTATTATAAATTTTTTTATTATTTTCAACTTGTACTTCTGTGTTCAGAGCTATTTTTATTTTATTTTGTGATTTTTCTAGGCAGAGAGATGTTTTTTAAAATTTATATGGATTTTTTGAATTTATTTAATTAAAAAATGTCAAATTTTCTATTTATCCTACGCTGCACTTATTGGATCCTCGAAAGCTCCGAATGCTTGTTCNATCACTTAATCTTGAAAAATCAAAGAAAATTCCCAAGAGTGTGGGGAATAATCCATGCAAATTTCATAATTTTTAGATTTAGATTTAATTTTTAATAATTAAAATTATTTCCAGAGTATTTATTTAATTGAAAATTAAATATAACTTATTTATTATAATTTTTTTTTTAATTTTCAACTTGTGCTTCGGAGTTCAGAGCTATTTCTTCTTTTATTTTTTGATTTTTCTAGGCAGAGAATGTTTTTTTAATTTATGTGGATTTTTTGAATTTATTTAATTAAAAAATGTCAAATTTTCTATTTATCCTACGCTGCACTTATTGGATCCTCGAAAGCTCCGAATGCTTGTTCATCGAACTTGGATTGGTTACACTTTCCACGCTGTCATCCAAGCTAGCCCACAGTTTGGTTTAACATCCTCCCATTGTTTGATGGTGTGGGTTAATCGGTGTCATCCATTTTTTATGCACGAAAATGGATGACATCCATTCATTGCCTCCAAAGGGCAATTAACCAAAGAACATTCGTGATCAACCTGTAATATCTCCACCGATTTTCCACTAAATTGCACGAGGTTTGATCCTAAAGCTTCATCTAACCTAGAGGAACACATCTATATAATTTATCGAGAATGGTGTAAACATTCTCTTCATAAAAGACCAAATCCAAGGCAAATATTAGGAATTTGGATCCATACCTGGTCCCAAGAGGTGTAGCCTCAATTAGGTTTGAAGGAAACAATCACCTTGACCTCATGGAGCTCATCCTTAGTTTAATTTGAAGTGAAATTGGCTCTAAAAATAAGCTAGGCCAAATGGTCCCACGATTTGGTCTTGGGATGGGCTTAAGTGTGTGTGGGAACGTTCAACTTCAATTGGAGGAGTGTCTTAAAGACCTTTCGAAGCTTTTGGAATGCATAGGGCTGAGGTTTGGTAAATTTCATGTTTCTCCCAAAATCTATCCTTCTTTTGAGGCAAAAAATTATGGCTTCCTAATAGATTTCAAAGGCTGAGATGATGGGGGATCAACTTCCTAGGGGGTAAGGAGTAATTTTGTTGTTGAGTACCAATAAGTTTTAGGGGTATATTTGGAGTTTTCTCATATGTGGGAGCTCTCGGGTAAGGTCTAAAAATAGCTGTTAATGGCTATGGGAGAGCTCTGGATTAATTGGAGAAGATGGGTGGTGGCTAAGAGGACTTTAGAGGAGCTGAGGGGATAACTCCAGCCATGAATTGTCAAAATTTTCCCTTCCCCATGGTGTGCTCATCATGAATCCAATCTAGAGGAGAAGGTGGCTTGGAGTGAGGTTTGAGTTTGATTGGAGGGGTGTTGAGGTAGATAGGGGGGTTAGAAGATGGTTGGCTTGACCATCCTAACCTAGTTTAAAGAGATATGATATGGAAGCCATGTAGGATGCCATGTACTGCCACATTTATTATGACTTGGGCAAAGTTAAATATGGTGGCTTCATGAGTTGTTAAAAAAGTTACCCATGTCATGCTAGGTACTAATGGGTCATGGGTGACCAATAATGATGGCCCATGGATTGGATTTGAGCTTGAGCTCCATGGAAGAGCTTGAATTTTCTTTTGGAATTGGTTTTGGGCTAAGCCTTCAATGTAATTTCTAATTAATTAATTAATTAAATTATTGATGCGGGATTCTGAAAAAATTGATATTAAATTAATAATAATAATGCAATGTAACCCAAACAATTATGTAACCTTAATGAAAATAATTTATCTTTAAAACCTCTTTTAAAGTCCCAATTCCCTTTTACATATAACACAAGTATACGTATCGTTCAAGTAATACAGGGTTCTAATGGAGTCCTAGATATTGAAAGCACAAGGAAACTGGAAATATATATAAGCTAGCTGTTTTTATTCTATTATAAACTAAAAATAAAAATAAAGTAAAGTACAAAGTTTGAAGTTAAACTACTTAAGTGAAATGCTACTAAATATTCAGATGTACGACTATAACAAATAAATTAAACTAAATGCTAAACTTTCAATAGTAGTTTACTGAAATAAAACAAAGGTTTTTGTTGACGAAAAGTTCAAGTATGAGAAAACATCCTTCCCCTTTACGATGAAAATATGAATTGTGAAGAAATTGAAATCAGTTGAAAAATATATTTAAAAACTGTTTTGTGCCAAATAGGAGCAATTCTATTCTCTACCTTCTCCCGAGCGCTATAAAGAACATTAACTAATCCAAAGTTTGGTCCTTAATTCCATGGTTAGGCTGGGAGAATACCGGCTATCACTCTAGAGCTCCCACTACTCCCTCACATGAGGGCTAACATGCTCGCATTAGTTTCTAATCAACTGAACCAAATTGGGGATTCTAATCTGTCACCTTAAAGTCTTCCAATTATACATCCAACGAAGTTTATTTTTCTATTTATTTGCACCCAATCCCATGGATGAAATACTCTCCCTTGAAATCAAATGTGATTCTCCCTTTGTTGTAGAAATCATATCCCCTTTTCAGAACATATATTTCTCAACACATTTTAACAATTCAATTGGTCAGATCAAAAAGTAAATGAAGATTGGAGTTTAAATCATCACAAATTATTGACATTTAAAATCGTAGAAAAAAAATGAATTCTTCACAAAATCATTTCTTTAAAGTAGGGAGAAGGATAAAGAATACTACTCAGAATTCATGAGAAGGATGCGATAAAACACAGATTCCATATATAAAAATAAGTTTAGAAACAAAAGAAATGAAAAATACAACATAAGTCACAATCCTTCCCAAGAAAATTCCTAGAAGTTCTCTCCAAGTTTTCCCCTTTTTACAATCACTCCCAATTCTCTCTTAGAAATGTAATGAAGAAGAAATCTCTCACCTTCCCTCTCCTCTTACAACCCTAGAAGAAAATCTCCCCTTCTCTCTCTCTTCCTCTCATCACACTCTAAAAGTCCCCCTCCTTTTGGGCTGCTTCCTCTCAAAAGAGTTTCAATTTCCCTCCAAAATTTAAAAGTCAAAACTTTAAATTTCAAAAGATGTTCCTCCTTGATCCAAGAGTCAAATCCCTTCAAATTGGAAGCTTCCATAGTGTTTAAATGCATTGAATCATTTCATGGGGTGCATAGAACAAGTGTCCCTTTAAAAATTTGTGCAAAATTCGTCTCTAATAGCCTTAATTTGAAAATTTCACGCCTGGCGCATCATGTGCCAATCTGAAACATCATGCACCAGTGCTCTGGATTTTGGCGCATCATGGGCCAAACCCCAAAATTGACTGTTTTTGCTTCAACTTTTGCTCCTTTTGCCATATTTTCTCCAAATGCCTGATATAACTGCAATAAAAACACAAAAATACCTTTTTTTAAAGTGCAATATCACCAAAAATAAGCATAAAAAGGGTACTTAAAACAATATATTATTTTTGTGCATGAAAATCCCTAAACTTAAATGTTACTTGTCCTCAAGTGACACTTTTATTACACTTTTAAAAACATATGACTTTAGGATAGAGATTAACTTTTCACTTTTATACCTTAGTTCAATAAATAGAATAACAAAATTTAAGAAAAAAAATTTAATAACTTAGGTTCAAACTCCAAGTCTAGGAATATTTAGTAATCAAATTTAAGATTTCTGAATCTATATTCTTTTCAAGAAGAATTGCAATTTGTCATGCTAAGGACCTTTAGAACATTCATATGAAAATGAACTTCATAAAAACTCTACTCGAAATGCTACTAATATTTCAATACAACTTTAGAAAGTGTAATAAAGCTCCTTCCTTAAGTTGATTCAAGTGAAGCCAATTTTTGATTAGACATCTCCTCAAGCTTCTCCTCACCTATTTTTTTTCTTCTCTTTTCATTTCTTTTTTTTTCTTTTAGGATCTTTTTAATCCTTTCTTTTCTTTTTCTTTTTTCAAATGAGGATTACTATATCTCGATAGCCTTTAATAGTTTTGAACTTCACTATCCTCTTCTTAAAGTCAAAACTCCATACCTCTCCTTACTTAATAAAGTCAATTTTGCCAAGTAGGGTCCCAAAAGATGTATCCTAGTTTAGGATCATAATTTTTTGTTTGGTTTTTGGTTTATGATTGATTCTTTTGAAATTTATTCTGATTTTGATTTAATGGTGAAGTGTATGTAAGTGTGAATAACACTGTCATTGCTAGTCTCAAGCCCGAATTTTAAAATTAGAGAGTTGCGTTAGGTAGTCGACAACCAGCATAAAACTAGTCAAAAAAATCATGACATGAATTCTTTTTTATCATTGTGTAAGTGCTAGGGCATCCCTTGTAAGCGACATGTTGTATGGTCTGGATACAGTAAATAGTGTGCAGGGGCCGATGCACCGGCATCCGTTGTAGTGTTAAATAAGTAAGGGTTCTCACATTACAGATGAATGCAGCTAAAGTAGTTGGTCCATGAAACTAGGATAAGATCCTGTAATATAGGAACTACTACTGATAAATTAATGAAATTAATTGATATTATGATTCATAGAAAGATAAATATCTTATGTGTTCAATAAACTAAATGGGTTGGAGAAAAGGCTAAGGAGATTGATAACTTAGGTTTTAAACTTAGTATTCAGGTAAGAGTCACACTAGAAATGGGTAGGTGTAATTATAGATAAGAATTTGAAAGATAATGTTGTTAAAATTAATAGAGTTGAAGATAGAATTATAGCCCTTAAGATTATTGTTGACAATAAGTTTTTTAATATTGTAACTGTGTATACTCCTTAAGTAGGTTTATATATAAGTTCTATAGATAAATTCTAAAATACTTAGAAGACTTAATACAAATGATACCTTATGAAGAAAGAACTTTTATTGTGGGAGATTTAAATGTACATGTCGGTACAGTGGTAGAAGATTTTAGAAATATTCATGGCGGCTAGGGTTTTGGAGTGATTAATGAAGAAGGGAGAGTTATATTGGATTTTGCTTTAGCGTGTGATTTTGTTATTGCTAATGATTTATTCAAGAAAATATATGAGCATACTATCACTTATAATAATGGAGCTAATAAAACACAAATTGATTATTTTCTTAAGAGTAGAAGAGATCATCAAGAATGTAAAGATTGTAAGGTCATTCTATGTGAGAATTGAAGTACTCAACACCGATTGTTAGTTTTAGATTTTAAGATGAAGAGTTGTAAAATAAAGAATACTAGGAATCATTATCGTAGAATTAGATGGGGGTACCAAAAAGACACAAATAAAACTATTTTTATCTATGAAATTCAAATTTCTAAAATTTGGAATGTTCATGAATAAGTAGATTCTATGTGGGATAAAGTAACAAAAACTATTAAACAAGTGGCAGAAGTTGTACTTAGAGAATCAAAATTTAAGAGTTTCTATAAATAAAAATTGTTGGTGGTGGAATAATAATGTGCAAGAAATGATAAAATATAAGAACTTTTGTTATAAAAATTGGTTTAAAAGTAAAAGCTTAGAAAACTGGGAAAAATATCAAACGACCCGTAGGGGGTCTAAGAAAATATGTTGTGATGCTAAGAATTCTGCTTTTAGTGATATTTATAATAGATTAGAACCTAAAAAGGTAAAAAATATATGTATAAAATAGCCAAATAAAGAGAAAATAAAAGTAAAGATTTAACTAAAACAAAGTGTATTAAAGTGAAAATCAAAAATTGTTTTTCTTAGAAAAAGATATTCAAAATAGGTGGGTGGGATATTTTGATAAGCTTTTTAATGAAGTTTGAAAAAATAAGACCAACCTTAGTGATCTTAATAATAATAATAATAATAAAATGTCTCATTATTAAAAAAGAGGTTGAGGAGGCTTTAAGAAAACCAAGGGTGGAATGTCTGTAGAATCTGATGATATCTCAATTGAAGTGTGAAAATATTTAGGATATTTGGGAGTTTATTATCTCCCTAAACTCTTTAATATTATTTTAAAAACTAAAAAGATGCCTGAGGAGTGGAGGACGTTTATTTTGGTCCCCATGTTTATGAAAAAATGGGATGCACAAGTGTGTGCCAATTATAGAGGAATTAAGTTGATGTGCCATACTTTAAAATTATGGGAGAGGGTAATTGATTCTCATAATCAATATGGATTTTGGCTGGGTAGGTCTACTATGGAAGCTATACATTTATTTTGTGGTTTATTGGAGAAGTTCAGAGATAATAAGGAGGATCTGCATATGATTTTTAGAAAAAGCTTATGATAAGGTTCCAAGAGATATCCTTTAGAGATTTATTGAGAAGAAAGGTGTCGATATGAATTATACTTAAGTCATTAAAGATTTTTATATAAGAACTATTACTTGTGTTCAAACAGAAGGAGGATTGACCAAATATTTTCCTATTTTTGTTGATTTACATCAGGGATCGGCTTTAAGGCCATATTTTTTTTTACTTTAGTTATGGATGGTCTTACTGAACACCTACATGAGGATGAACCTTAGTGTATGCTTTTTGCTGATGATATTCTTATTGTGGATTAGACGAGAGAAAAAGCTCATGAAAAACAAGAATTATGGAGGCCTACCTTGGAGTCTAAAGGCCTTCTCTTAAGTATAACTAAAACTGAATACATGGAATGTATTTTAGTAGTAGTAGCTCTAGTGACAGAAATGTAACTATGGGTGATCAAATTGTTAGAAGGTGTGTACGCTTTAGATAACTTGGGTCTATTGTTCAATGTGATGGTGAGATTGATGGGAAAGTTATTTATAGAATTCAAGTTGGTTGGTTGAAGTGGAGGAATGCTTCGGGCCTATTGTGTGATAAAAAAGTCCCGCTTAGATTGAAAGGAAAATTTTATGTGTTTGTGGCGAGACATGTAATGCTCTATGGCGCTGAATGTTGGCCTTTAAAAGAGAAGCATAAAACTAAGTTATGTGTTCCTGAGATGAGAATGATTAGGTAGATGAGTGGCTTTACACTTAGAGACAAAATGCAAACTGGATATATCCATGATATGGTTGGTGTAGCTCGAGTGAGGGACAAAATCAAAGAGATTCAACTTAGATGGTTTGGTCACATTAAATGTCAACCATCTGATGATCCGATTAGAAGAGTTGACGTTTTAGATTCAACTTATTTTAAGAAAGGCAAAGTTAGACCTAGGATGACTTGGGCATATTGTATAAAAATGATCTTAATTTATTAGGATTACATGAAAATATGACACTAAATAGGATGCAATGGAGAAAAAAGTATTAATGTAGCTGACCCCACTTAGTGAGATAAATGTTTTGTTGTTGTTTTTGTATGTAAGTATGAATGTGGGTGTGATGTGAATTGTGATGTTTCAAAAATTTAATTCCTAAGTCTAAAAGGTCTCCTCAGGGCTTCTTCAATCCTTATGGGGACTCATCTTGAGTTTCAATATGTCGGTCTCAATTAACTCAACTAAATGTTGAGGATTCAAAATCGTACACATGAGACAACAAGAAGTCAAAAGGTGGTTTGAATTTCTAAGTGGTATAGGTTCCAATGCTAGTTCTCTAGGAGAGTGAGTAGGGAAGTATTATAGCTTGATCCTAGACTCAGAGGGGGACAAACATCACCAAATATGAGATCAACAAAGGCCACATATATTTTCATGAAAAATAAACCCTAACCACAAAAATTTGCATAACACATAAACCACCACAAAAAAACTTAACATAAATTAATACCACCAAATGAAAATTTATTTTATTTTTTTTGGTGATTATTATTATTTTTCTTAAAGGAAGTATGGGCTTGAGTTGGCTAAGGGTGACAGAGAGAGTGAGGATTTAGGTTTAGGTTTTGGGTTGTTTGGTTCAGTTAGGGTGAGGAAGGTGGAGTGGTGAGTGTTCCATTCAGTGAGAGGAGAAGGAGAAGAATTAGGTAAGTGCTTGATTTTGGGTGGGAAAGGAGGGAATGGGAATGAGAAGTGCTTGATCATGGTGTGAAAGGACGGAATGGGATAGAGAGTGCTTGTTTAGGGTAAAAAAAGCGGGAAGGTAAGAGGACTATAATCGGCCTTCGTGAGAAAAAAAAAGGATAAAGTGAGGGTTAGGACTAGCCATGGTGAGAAAAGTGGAAAAAAGCTAGAAATAAGCTAGTTTATGAAGAAAATGAGAAGGAAGAGGGAAATGAGGTCAGGTATGGTGAGAAACATGGGAGGGAGGAAGTGAGAATTAGGGATGAACATGTTAAGAAAAGTAGGAAATAAGGTCAGTCAAGGTAACAAAAGAGGGAGAAAGTGAGAAATAAGCTAGGTTATTGAGAGAAATGGGAATGGGAAGGGAAATAGGAAGGAAGAGGGAGATCCATCACTTTTTTTTAGTGTACATCATCCAAAAATGTATTAAAATGAAAGTGAATGGAGTGTTACACCTTTGCTTGAGGGATCACTTAATTGCTTTGGATGAAGTGTCTTTGCATGTTTGTAGATGTTCTTGGGTTTGGTATGAGATTGTGAGGGAGAGAATGATTGGAAGAGGAAAGGGAGAGAGGCATGGTTGTGGATATGAGAGAAGAAGAGGGAGGTTAGGGCCCAATTTGGAGCGAAGAAGAGTGAGAGGGGGTTTCAAAAATATTTATTGTGGGGAAGAGTATGGAGGGCTTGGGTGTGAGGGAATAATACGGGCGATAAGGGGTGATTGGATGAGATTTTAAGTGGGTGGAAGAAAGGGAGGAGAAATTAAAGAGGAAAGAGAGGGAAATTTGAATTTTGGAGGGAGGGAAATTTGAATTCAGGAAGGCAGTTATGGTGGTTAGGGTCAAAATAACAAGTATGCTTCATTTGAAAGAAAGAAAATGTAAGGGTTCTAATGACGCAAATGATTTTAAAAAAGGTTGCCTCTAGTTTAAGTTATTTCAATTTGAAGTGGCAAGGTGGTTATAGGGTGGTCATGGCCAAAATTTTGACCTTGGCCGATTTGGTAGAGAAAAATATAAGAAATTTAGCTGTGCAATTATTTTTGATCAAAGTGGGCCCCATCTCAAATATTTAAGGTCAAAGTGTATGCCTCACTCTAAGAGAAAATTTTAGTTATTTTTTAGTAGGGGTTTTAAGTTGATTTTAATGTATTAAATTAAGTGGTTTTAGTGCATATTCATTTTAGTTGAAGTTTGATTTTGATTTAAGTTTATGTTGAGTTAATTATTAGGATTCTTTTTTTATTATTAAAATTATCATCTAAATTATCATAGTCTTTAAGGGTCCCCAAATGGAGTCCAATTTGGGCACAAATAGGTTCATTTAAAGGATTTCGTTGATATAGATGTGAGTAGTCTTTTTTAAAACAATAATGATTCTTCGTAAAAAGTTTTACGTTGAATAATTTTTCATGCATGAAAATAAAAAAATACAAAAAATTTAAGTAAAAATTGTGAAGAAATGCCTAATAATCTTATTAAATTACTCATAGAGCTTAAGGATTATTTTTAAATAAACAAGAGGTTAATGCCCTTGTTCAATACTAATAAAGTTTAAGGATTTTTTTGCCTGAAGCTATGAAGAATGTCAGAATTAGCTCTCAAGGTGGGAGTTCATAAATTAAAAATAAAACCTAATGTCATGTTAGTTAAACAAACCCCTTGTGAATGCGGGTGGATATTGAACAACATGTAATTATAGAAGTGAAGAAATTGATTAAGGCTGACTTTATTAGAGAAGAAAAATATCCTTACTAGTTGGGCAATGTCGAACTAGATAAAAAGAAGAATGGACAAATTTGCATATGTATTGACTTTCGAGATCACAACAAGGCATGTCCCAAAGTTAAATTCCCTCTGTGCATACTAAAATTATTGGTTGGCATCACCTTATGCACATAATCTTCTCATTCACAGAAGGACCTTTGGGCTATAATCAAATCAAGATAGCTTCCAAAGATGAGAAAAATTCCAAGTTTTGAACACTAATTGGAGTTTACTGCTACAGAGTTATGACATTTAACCTGAATAATGTTGGTTTTACCTACCAACAAACCATGATAAATATCTTTGACAAACACATCCATAAATAAGTGAATGCTACATTGATGACCTGGTGGTTAAGAGTATAGAAAGAGAAGACCATTTATATGATGGTGAATTGTTTTTAGATGTTTACGGATTACAAGCTTAAGATGAATCCATTAAAATGTGCTTTTTGCATAACATCTCTGAATGTCCAGCGGTTCATAGTACAACATTGTAGGATTGAAATTGACCTGATGAAAATTAAACTAATAATAGAAATGCCACCTCCCAAAAGCCTAGCCTAATTGAGATCCTTCCAGGGTAGGCTGACATGCTTAAGATGCTTTATTTCCAATCTCATTAGTAGGTGTCGTCCATTTTCTTCTTTAAGCAAGAAGAACGTCAAATTTCATTGTGACAACAACTGCCAATAGGCTTTTGAAAACATAAAATAATGTCTAATGACGCCTATATTAGCCATGTCGGTTGTTAATCTTTTATATTGTTGCTCTATATGAATCTCTTGTGCCTTATTAGACTAATCCTTTGAGACAAATAAGGAAAATGCATTATACTACTTGAGTCATCAATTTATCCCATCCAAAGGAAACTATCCCTGAATTTAAAAGCACTATTTTGACCTTGAATTTTATAGCTTAAAAATTTAGACATTACACGCTCTCTCGTAAAATCAATCTTAATTGCATAAAATTACACTAAAATTGATTAGATTCATATATGAATATCTGTCATTCTTTTATTCTTCTTACAGTAACCCATCACAAAAATAAAGGAACCGAAAAAAAATATTATATGATTAATTGATCAATGTGGGCCCCTAATAGAATAAAAGCGCTTTTGTGGACCTATCCTTGACCAATGGATCTGTGAAGGATCACACGGTTTAGAGCCGTCATCAATCTCATTATACACCTCGCCAAATCCATTAAACCTACCAGCTAGATTAACCAAGTTGATAGACCGTGCGGATCGACTTGCCGGATAGAAATACCAACATTGCCTTCCTAGGAGTTGCAATGCTCCTCGAAGCCATCTACTGAGTTTGCCTCGACAATTGATCCTCGGGATTAACTAATAACCTAAGTATTAAAATTAAAGGGATATACATTTGCTCCATTATCAATTATGAGTAGCCAAAAATTTACATAATGAACTTTTTAACAAGACACTGAGAATAGATTTCATTCTATATGACTCACAATTTTATATTATTTTCTGTCTATATAATGAACAGAGAGTAGCCTCTGAGGTGAATAATCGATCAATTGCTCTCTCACACACACTCACACTCACACTCACACTCACACACCACACATTTTTTGGAAGGAGATTAAATCACCTCCTTCATTTGGAGGGGGATCATCGGACAATTCTTATCCGAAGACCTCCTCTATCCTCTTATTTCACTCTCTATGTACAGTCTCTTCTTGGTTGTATAAATCGACGGATGTATATCCTAAAATAATTAAACTATAAAATATATATTTAAAATTTTTAATATTTTTTATGAATAAAAATGAAATAATATGTGCTTGTCATATCAAGACGATGTAATGATGTTGGCTAGATCACATAAATAAACTATTATTTGTGATTTGGATGAACTACACTTCATAAAGCAAATAAAAATAAAAACCTATATTATTGAGATGGACAGAAAGTCAGAGCAAAAGTCACATTGAAAGCCACCAAAGTAAGGCCCTTTAGGCTTTCTTCCCTTCTCCTTCGCAACTTTTTTATCTTTACCGCCTGCCCGTAAACAGAATTCCTCTCGTATGCTCGGTAAATTCATTTAAAAGTTAGATAAAGGAAAAGCTTTGTAGTACTGTCAGAACAATAACCTGAGCCCCCTCGTTCCGGAATGATGATTGCCTTGAGTTCATTAAATCGAATCGAAGATGGGAAAGACCCCATCTTAGTTTAATATATTAGAAATTTAACTTTCATCATGGCGTTTGATTTAAATCAATCCTGTATGCATGTTTACATAATTGATAAGTGATAACTAAAATCGCTTGAAATATCAAAAATTATGCAGAAGAAATTAGTATAAAAGAGTCTCATGCCATACTTGATAAATTGACCAATATTTCAGCTAACGTTTACGACATATATACATATATATATATATATATATATATATATATATATGTATATGTATAATATGTATATGTATAATATGTATGTATCTTGTGGCTCCCCTTGGGTCATGGGATCTATCCTGTCTGATTGCATTTGTCTTATAGCGCGACATCGAATGGTTAGACACATGAGGTTGGCTGAGGCTAGTATCATAACCTCTAGTCATTCCTTAAATAAATATATATATATATATATATATATATATATATATATATATATATATATATATATATATATCATATCATAGTTAATGGAATGGAGAATAGTTTTATTTTAAATAAATACACAGCTCAGATTTTTAATACTTTGCTACAGTCTTTTAGAAGATTATGTTGCCTTGACCCAAACATTATATTTATCAGTTGTTCGCTTATAAATCACAAGCATCATCTGAATTGATAAAATTATAATGAATTTTTCCAATTTCGATATAGATTTAATATCATAAATTAGATTGCTGAGAAAAATATGAAATATAGTCTTAAATTTTTATTTGTGGCTCATGTTTATTTTAATAGCTTATGTTTATTTTTATAACTCCTGATAACATAAGTTATTTATTTTCTTAACTCATAACTCTTATGTTATAATTTAAATTATTTATTTTCTTAACTCATATCTTATGTTATAATATAACTTAAGTTATTTATTTTTATAAGTCATGATAACTTAAGTTATTTATTTTCTTAACTCATAACTTATGTCATAATAAATGATAACTTAAGTTATTTATTTTTATAACTCATGAAAACTTATGTTATTTATTTAATAACTTATGTCATAACTTATAATAACTTATGATATTTGTTTATGTAACTCATGTAACCCATAAAATTAATAGAGATTACTAACTTATGTCATTGATTTTAATAATAAAATTAATTAATAAATTAAATTATCATAAATCTTATTGGTTAGTAACCCCATTGATAGATGGTGGTTAAATAGAGCACAATTCAGAGAATGAGTCATCTTTCTTCCTAACACACCCCGTACATTTCCCTCCATCAGAAAGTACAGAAAGTTTCAATGGAATAGAGAGAAAAACTCTATATCTTCAAGATCAAAATTTATCATCATGAATACATGTATGTGTTACTTTATTGTGGATATGTAAAAATCATGAATTTAAAAGATTTTGGCTAGTATGTATATTTAGAATTTGTGTCATAAATTTCAAACATGAATTTCTAACATGTGGTATCAGAGCCTCGATTACTAAATTTATAATTTTTTATATTATTTTATTTATGTTAATTGTATTAAATTTTTGTTGTGAATTAGATCATGAATTGATCACTAAAGTAAATTGATGTGATTAAAATTAATATTTATTTAATTTTGATGTTATGTTTAATTTGTTAGTCACCAAAGTGACCAAATTAGTAAGTTTAATAGATGTTAAATTAAATTAATTCAATTACTTATGAGTATGTAATGCGTGTTATGAAATAGTTTAACTTTTTATTATAAAAATATTAAAATTACTCGATAATAAAATATTTCTTGATCGCCCAAAGATTGGACATTTGTTTTATAATCTTTGCATATAATTGTAGTTTATTTATATACTTGGTTAAGATATGTTCATATATCCAACAATAATAGACATGTCTAATTTGAGTATAAATAATTGCCAATTATATTAAATTTAAGTCAAGCATCAATTATGTTTATTATCTTGTATTGTTATATCACTCTGAGAAGATTTTAATACATTATTATTATTATAATTATTATTTTAATTTGATTTTATATGAATATTTATGTAAGTTTAATGTTTGAAGCATTAATGTACAAGTATATTTTATTTATTTACAGTAACTACTCCTGTTTCTCTTCATTCGCAAGCTACATTTGTTCACTTTTTCAATGGTCTTAATTTCTCTGAATGGCGTGAGCAAGTTCAATTTCACCTTAGTGTTTTAGATCTTGATTTGTCACTCACGACTGAGAAACCTTTTGCTCTTACTGATTCTAGCAGTACTGAGTAAATATCTTTCTATAAAACTTAGGAAAAAATCAAACAAATTGAGCTTAATGTTTATGCGAATGACTTTAGCAAACAATATAAAGTGTACATTTTCTAACACTGAAAGTGCTGAGTTTATGAAATTTGCTGAGAATTATTCTCAGGCTGACTTTGTTGATAAGTCTCTTACTGGGACACTATTGAGTATGTTAACCAACATGAAATTGATGGTTCTCATACTATGCATGAGCATGTCGTTGAAATAACAAACATAGCAGCAAGACTTAAGACCCTGGGAATGGAAGTGAATGAAAATTTCCTTGTGCAATTTATCATTAACTTCTTGCCTTTTGAGTATGGTCCATTTCATATGAAGTACAACACTATGAAAGATAAGTGGAATGTGAACGAACTACAATGTATGTTCATTTAAGAGGATGCAAGGCCTAAGAAAGGAGCAAATCACTCCATTAATCTCATGGGTCACCAAAGAAGAGTTGTAAAGAAACCTGGAAAGAAGAATGGAAAGGACAAGCAAGGATCACAAAAGATTAATGTGTTGTCTGTCCCAATTCACAAAGAGGAACATCAAGGAATTAAGTGCCACTTTTGCAGAAAGTCTGGACAGTATCAAAATGAATGTCAAAAGATTGGTTCAAACAGAAAGATAAACCTTGCGTTTTTATATGTTTCAAATCAAATTTAACAGAAGTTTATTATAATATATGGTGGATTGATTTTGGTTGTATCACTCATGTTTCTAATACGATGCAGGGATTCCTTACAACCATAATCATAAACCCAAATGGAAGGTTTTTCTTCATGGGAAACCGAGTCAAAGCACCAGTAGAAGCTTCTGGAACCTATCATTTGATTTTAGATACCACACATCATTTAGACCTTTTTGAAACACTTTATGCCCCTTCTATTTCTCATAATTTGATTTCATTGCCTAAACTTGATTCTATCTCTCTCCCTCTTTCCCTTTTTCTTACCCTCTTTCTCTTACCCCTCCCTCTTTCTCTCTCTCCCTCACTATCCCTTTCTCTTTTGGAGAGGGAGCTAAAGAGAGTGATAGAGACATAGAGGGACAAAATGAGATGGAGAGAGGGAAAACATCTTCTCTTCTTTTTAATTTCATTATTTCTCTCTCTTAATCACTATCTCTCTCCTTTCTTCTCATGTTCTTTTTTTTGCACTCTCTTTCGCTCCATCATTAGAGAGATAAATAAGAGAAGTTGAGGGATGAGAGAAAGTAATAGGAGAGATAACAAAGAGAATAGAGTTTGAGAGATTACACGAGAGAGTGTGAGAGAGTTAGAGTGGAAGAAAGAGGAGAGAGGTTAGAAATGAAAGATAGAGAGATTGATTGAGAGAGAGAGCGAGACAAAAAAAGAGAGAGAGAAAGGGTGAGGATGCATTATTCTCTCTCTCTCTCTCTCCTCTCTCCTTCCCTCACATCTTAATACTCTCCTACTCTGACTCTCTCATGCATTCTCACTTTTTCTAAAAACTCCCTCTCTTTATCTCTCTTGCTCGATCTATCCATGTTTTCTTTTCCTAACTCCTTCCCTCCATTCCTCTTTCACAAAGCGAGAAAGAGATATATAAGACAAAGTGAGAGTGAGTAAATGAGAGAGGGGGATGCGAACTTTGGAAATGGTGAGTAAATGGTTTGTTTAAGCACAATCATCTCATACATTATTATATTCTTTGTGATGGCCTATATAAACAAACTTAAGCTTAATAACTTTTTTTGTTGAGACTCTGATGACATTGCATCATAATATTGGTACTAAATGTGGTTTTATGAATGGAATTTCAACTTATTGGTGGCATTAACATTTGGGTCATATATCTAAAGAATGAATTGAAGGATTAGTAAAAAAAAGTGAAATCCTTAATGAATTGAATTTTACTGATCTTGGCATCTGGGTGGATTGTATTAAATGAAAGCACACAAATCACACACTTAAGAAAGCTACCACAAGAAGCACACAACTCCTTGAAATTATACACACTGATATTTGTGGACTTTGGATGTTCCATCTTTTGGTGGAGAGAAATATTTTATCACCTTTATTGTTGAATTTTCACGTGATGGGTATGTCAACTTATTGCGTCAAAAATTCTCAAGCTATAGATGACATAAAGGTGTATATAACTGAGGTTGAGAGACAGTTAGACAGAAAAGTGAAAATTATCTGGTCTGATAGAGACAGTGAATATTATGAAAGTTACAATGAATCTAGACAATGTCCAGGTTTTTTTGCTAAATTCCTTCAAACTGATGACATATGTGCTCAATACACTATGCCACAAATACCACAACAAAATGGTGTTGCAGAAAGGCAAAATCATACTCTAATGAAAATGGTTAGAAGTATGATGAGTAATTCTTCTTTATCCTCAACATTGTGGATGCATGCCTTAAAGACTGCTGCATATTTGTTAAACAAGATTTCTAGTTAAGCAGTTCTAAAGACTCCTTTTGAACTGTAGATAGAAAGGAAACCTAGTTTAAGACACCTCCATGTTTCAGGTTGTTCGATAGAAAAAAGGATATATAATCTATATGAAAAGAAACTGGACTCAAGAACAATAAGCGTTTTCTTCATTGGTAATCCAGAAAAATCTAAAGGGTATATTTTTTATTATCCTAACCATAGTACAAGAATCATTGAAGCAGGAAATGCTAAGTTTATTGAAAATGATGAAGTTATTGGGGGTTTTGAACCACATAAGATGGAGATCCAAAAAATTAGGGTTCAAGTTCCTTTACCCAAAATTTCTTCTTAAGTTGTTATTCCTAAAGTTTTTGAATAGTTTGACAACTTACAGAAACAACAAATAAATGATGAAACACCCCATAATGAAATTATCACTAATGGACATGCATTAGATGAACCACATGAAGTAGCACCTATAAGTCTCAAAGACAAAAATTGTCTACTATTTATGATGATTATGTGGTTTATCTACATGAGTCTGAATTTGACTTGGGAGTCAATGAAGATCTAGTTTCATTTTCACAAGACATAGAGAGTGTAAATTCTTTTAAATGATTAGATGCAATGAAAGATGAGTTGAAATTGATGTATTACAAAAAATTTTGGGATGTCGTTGAATTGCCTAAGGTTATAAAAGAGTATGGTGTAAATGGGTCTTTAAGACTAAGCGCGACTCGAACGACAATATTAACAGATATAAAGCCAGACTTGTTGCCAAAGGTTTCACTCAGAAAGATATCATCGACTATAAAAAAACATTTTCTACAATTTTTAAGAAATATTTATTTAGAATTATCATGACACTAGTAGCTCGTTTTGATTTGGAGTTACACCAAATGGATGTAAAAACCGTCTTTATGAATGGGAATTTAGATGAAGAGGTCTACATGAGTCAACCCGAAGAATTTTTGGTTGAAGGAAAGGAACACATTGTGTGTAAACTTAATAAATCAATATACAAACTTAAGAAAGCTTTCCGACAATGATATTTTAAGTTTAGTGATACCATCACATCCTTTGGATTTAAATAAAACACTGTTGATCGGTGTATATATCTAAAGGTCAGTGGGAGCAAGATCATATTTCTCATTCTGTATGTTGATACATCTTGCTGGCTACTAATAATCTTCGCTTATTATATGAAATTAAGAACTTTCTCTCTAAGAAATTTGAAATGAAAGATATGGGTGAGGCTTCCTAGGTGATTGAAATTAAAATATTTTGTGATAGATTACAAGAATTGTTAGGGCTGTCTCAAAAAACATATATTGAAAAAGTTCTTAAGAGTTACAATATGGAAGCGTGCTCAAGAAGTGTGGCTCCAATTTAAAAATGAGATAAATTTAGTCTTATGAAGTGTCCAAAGAATGAGTTGGAACATAAAAAAATGGAAGAAATTACTTATACATCTATTGTTAGAAGCTTAATGTATGCTCAGAATTGTATCAGACCAAACATTAGCTTTGTTGTCGGGATGTTGGGCAAGTATCAAAGTAATTTAGGAATAGATCATTGAAAATTTGTAAAGAAAGTTTTGAGGTATCTACAAGGAACAAAGAACCACATGTTCACTTATAGAAGATCTATGGAACCTAAAGTGATAGGATATTCAGATTGAGATTTTGTTGGATGTGTTGATACCAAAAANAAAGGTCAGTGGGAGCAAGATCATATTTCTCATTCTGTATGTTGATACATCTTGTTGGCTACTAATAATCTTCGCTTATTATATGAAATTAAGAATTTCTCTCTAAGAACTTTGAAATGAAAGATATGGGTGAGGCATCCTAGGTGATTGAAATTAAAATATTTTGTGATAAATTACAAGAATTGTTAGGGCTGTCTCAAAAAATATATATCGAAAAAGTTCTTAAGAGTTACAATATGAAAGCGTGCTCAAGAAGTGTGGCTCCAATTCAAAAATGAGATAAATTTAGTCTTATGAAGTGTCCAAAGAATGAGTTGGAACATAAAAAAATGGAAGAAATTCCTTATGCATCTATTGTTAGAAGCTTAATGTATGCTCAGAATTGTATCAGACCAAACATTAGCTTTGTTGTCGGGATGTGGGCAAGTATCAAAGTAATCTAGGAATAGATCATTGAAAATTTGTAAAGAAAGTTTTGAGGTATCTACAAGGAACAAAGAACCACATGTTCACTTATAGAAGATCTAAAGAACCTGAAGTGATAGGATATTCAGATTGAGATTTTGTTGGATGTGTTGATACCAAAAAATCAACATTTGACCATTTGTTCCTTTGGCTGAAGGAGAAATATCATGGAAAAGTGTGAAGTAGACAATCATAGCTGCTTCCACTATAGAAGTTGAATTTGTGGTTTGCTTCGAAGCTACAATTCAGGGTTTATGGTTGTGAAGTTTTATTTCAGGACTTGAAATTGTCGATAGTATTACCAAGCCGTTGAAAATTTATTGTGATAAATCTGCAATAGTCTCCTTTTCCAAAAATGACATGTATTCCAAAGGTGCTAAATACATTTAATTAAAATACCTTGTCGTTAAGAAAGAAGTTCAGAAACATAGGGTGTTAATTGAGCATATTAGAACCAATCTCATGATTGCAGATCCTTTAACGAAAGGGTTGCCACAAAAGAAATTTAACGAACATGTCGTGAGAATAAGCATTACCAAAACCCTTTATTAATATTATGCTCTTTGTATTTTGACACTTCGGGCTCAATTTTTCTTGTTTCTGATATTTATAAATCTTGTTTTTATCGTAATGTACACTTTATATTGCATGATGTTCAACAAGAATTTTCTTTTAATATACATTATGGTACTATGATGTTAATTCTCATTATGCAAAGTATTTAATTGATATTGTGATACATAGAAGGAACTATGTTGATAAATTGATGTGCAACTACCATTATTCATATTAATTTCATACTTATTAAAAATTTGTAATCTAACCACTATAAATAAAGATTTATCTTACATTTTGTGCAGTATGTTATGTACTATTAAAATTAAGTGGCCAAGTGGGAGAATATTAAATTTTTATTTGTGACTTGCATTTATTTTAAAAGCTTATCAGATTTAATTTAATTATTTATGTCATTTTTTTATAACTCATGATAACATAAGTTATTTATTTCTTAACTCATAACTAATGTCGTAATAAATGATAACTTAAGTTATTTATTTTTACAACTCATGATAACTTAAGTTATTTATTATTTTAACTCACAACTTAAGTCATAATAAGTGACAGCTTAAGTTATTTATTTTTATAACTCATGATAAATTAAGTTATTTATTTTCTTAACTCATAACTTATGTCATAATAAACAATAACTTAAGTTATTCATTTTTATATTATTTATTTAACAACTTATGTCATAACTTATGATAACTTATGATATTAATTTTTTTAACTCAAGTAACCCCTAAAATGAGCAGAGGTTACAAAGTTATGTCATTGTTTTTAATAATAAAATTAATTAATTTATTAAATTATCAAAAGTTATATTGGTTAGTAAACCCATTAATGGATGGTGATTAAACAGAGCACAATTCAGAGAATGAGTCATCTCTCTTCCTAACACAACCTGTATATTTCCCTCCATCAAAAAGTACAGAAAGTTTCAAGAGATTAGAGAGAGAAACTTCATCTCTTTAAGATTAAATTTCTTCAAGATCAAATTTTTTCATCATAAATATAGGTATGAGTTACTTTATTATGGATATGTAAAAATCATGAATTTTAAAAAACTTTGTTATTATGTATTTTTAGATTTTGTGTCATAAAGTTCAATTATGAATTTCTAACATATAATTTTTTCTTTAAAAAAATAATAGTAAATCTATTTATAATAATGACATTCAAATTTCAAAAATGATAAACAAATTTTAATAAATATTTTTATATTTATTGAATTTTGATTCATAGATCATGTAGATACATGAATTTCATGCTTCATCTTAAATTTATTTTTTTCTCCATTCTTAAACAATATATTTGATTCTTCTCTTGTTCCCATTAGAAAATACCGTGCCTCTTAATAACATGTTAACAATTCAATTTTGAGCCGGCTTGAAATTGAAATGATCTCTAAGTTAAAATGATCTAGCTCAAATTGAATTATTGGTATTCGTTCTAGCTCGAAAGCAGCTCATCCTACACTGAATTAAAACATGCTGACCCAAATTGAGTTGTTTGGATCCATTGAAACTCCAAATCAGCTTGTGACTCAAGCCGATTTCAAGCCTGTTCGAGCTAACCAATATATGGCTCAAACTTGGATTGGAAAAAGGTTAGACAAAGTTTCAATTCTTTTATTTTGATCCGATCTCAATCAAACTAAAACTTGAATTGACTTATATTGATTAATGATCTCCAAGCTAAATCCTTGAGATTTTAATGGGAGATTTTTAGGGTTATTTTCTTTAATCACAGATATTTTTTTGATATTTTGAAAAATATTTATATGTTTATGATTTTAATAATTTTATGTAAATAAAAATATTAGAAAAAAATATTTTTAATTTCAAATCCCATTTTTTTTTATTTAGGTCCCTCTAAATTTATGAACTCATTAAACATCATTTCATATTTTTCTGACTTCTTTTTTATTTTTTAGAATTATTTAAATGAAAAGAAGTGATTAACATAGAAAATTAGGGCTTTTAAGGTTAGAGGTGTTTTCTTACATTAGAAAAACTAGAGAACATCTCTAATCAAGTAAGGAGTCAACCTTGAAAATTCCAAGTCAAGATGAGCAACATTTAGTTATTTATGATTTAAATAGATTTTAGAGTTTTTAATTAATTTAAAAAATATAAGAAATTTTTTTTGTTATGTTTTTCATTAAATTTCCCTTTATTCTTTAAGGACAGATGTATTTTTATTTTATTTTTTTGATTTTCTGCTCCAAGATATGATTTTTTGAAGTAATACGTATTTACATAAATAAAAATACCATAATTTCCTACTTAACCACGTCGACACAACGACATCCTCTACTATGTTAGAGGCTTCGAGAGAGGAGGATTTTGATTGAGGGAGTGGTTTTGAGGTGTGGGGAAGCTTTTAGGGCAATCAATTTTAAGTTTTGCAGAGTTTGGCAAAGTGAGCAAAAAAATTCCAGGTTTTGAGATTTAAAATTAGGGTTTCTTAGTGGGAGAGAGTGGCTAAGGATGGTGGGGAAGACTTCATATAGCCTAAGGAAGAGTTTGGAGAAATTTAGGCAGGATATCACCAATGTTGGTGCAATTCTCCATTTTGGACCTAAGGGAGGTGTATTTATAAGCTTGACCATGGTGGTCAATTGGCCAAGTCAAGAGGTCCAAGGGTGCATTTATGTAGAGGGAAGACGATGGTCAAAGTATAATGGGGGTGACCCTCATTGAAGTGATTTAATTTTGGGTTTTGGCCACGGGTGGCCACTTGGGTTTGGGTTTCTAGCAGCTAAGGTGGCCAGCCAAGCCATGGGTGGTCACCATCCACATGTAGGAGCTCAAGGGTGAAGTGAGGTGAAGTCAATTGGGTGATGATAAATGTCCCAGTGTTAGATTTTAATGGAATGGGATTTGGGTCACTTTGGTCAACCCATGGGTGGGTTTGGGTCACTTCCAAGGTAGTTAGGGCTGATATTTTTCATGAGAATGTATTTGGTCATGTCCTTATCCACAAGAGATTAGGGCTGAATTTTCGGTTAGGTGTGTCATGGGGAAGGTTAAGTGCTTTTTGGAGAGATTGGAAAGAGTTTCCTCGTTTTGATATTTTTGGAGTGGTGACATGGCATGGCTCATATGACTTACATGTGGCTTGGAGGTGGCTTCATGGCTTGCATCTGGCTTGGCTAACTTTCATGAAGAGGGATTTTAAAAATATTGTGTATTTTTTGAGGTATTTGTCATGGAACCAAATTGGGACGATTTTGATTATTATATTAGGACTTAGGATTTGATTTTGATTAAGTGAATGATGAGCGATTTTTTTATCATGAAGGAGTGGGCTTTTAATTTTAAAAGAATTTGCGGAAAGGGTTTGGTTTGGTGGGATTTTAAAATGAGTCATGGGTAATTAAATTGGGCTTGGATTTGGTGAGGATTTAGATCAACCATGTGTTTGGTGAATTTTGGAAATTGTCATGATAAGATTTAGAGCATAGGCTTGGTGAGATTTGATTTGACTTATGGGTTAAATTTCAAGCTCACTTAATCCTACCACCAAATAAAATTAAGCACAATTCCTATAATCCAAAGCTCAAATTTCAAAGCCAAATCTAATTAAACGAACCCAATTTTTAGCCTAAGCTATCCTAAGTCCACCATGAGCCAAATCCGAAGCTATTAACCCCTCTTGACAAGTCAACAACCAAGACAAAAGGTAAATTCACCAACTTCACATGATAATTCACATCAAGCACACCCCCATGAATCAAGCCACCTCCAAAGGACAAAACACATGCTAATCCAATCATTAGTCAATGAGGGGTTAAATCGTAAGCCACCTTAAGCCCAAAAACTAAGCCACTGTAAATAAACCTCATGCTCCTCCTCATGACAAGGTGATCCAAGGGAAAATGCAAGAGTGCTCATCCATTCATGATTCATGACACCAAAAGCGTGAGGACCAAGCTAGCCAAAACTAAAACTCAAGGGACTAAACCACTATACCCAAGCTGAGCAAACCATCATGCCCACCCACCCAAATAGACATGACAAGCTCCTCTCCAAGCTCTAAGAGACCCAAATATTCATAGAAGTTGAAAATACTCCTTCTCCTTGACCAAAAGCTCTGTCATAATTCTAAAGCACCAAGAAAAGTCTTCTAAGCCATTCTGTATCATTCTAAAGGCTTCCTAAGCTCCACACTGCCATTAAAGGTCCCTAACATGAGATCACCAAGAAGAGAGCATACTCACCATTAACTTGGCCAAACTCTAAAATTTGTATTCCAAAACAGTTAGGAAATCCCTTAAAGCATTTTTTTACCATCCAAAGCACAAGTCATTTTCTCCCCTCCATCACTTTCTTAAAGTCGCACAGGGATAACTCTTAGACTCCTACTCAAACTTGTCAAAACCGTAAATTGACGACTCCATTAGCTTCCCTAAACACTAAAGTCATCACCCTAATCAAAATCTCCCACTTTTGAGTCCTTCAAGCCCATCCTTAACCAAATTGTACTACTAATTGGTCAAGCTTATACATAGACATCAAATAAACTCAAATTTCAACTTGGAGGAGGTGTGGGAGCTTAAGGTGATCTTTATTAATCCTTTCAATCGATGCATCCCCTCTTAAACCTAGTTATAGGATCAAAACTTCATTTTGGCCATTTGTAAAAGAAATCACTCATGCATAAGTTTCTATCAATTTAGATGTGAGCATTTGGGTTAGATGATTCTTTTGGATGATTTGGATTCTAATTTGACCCANAATCCAAAATTCCCAAATTTAGCCCCAAATTGGCTAAGTCCCCAAATTTCACCCAATTGATTGCCTTAACCCCCAAATTGGCATCCAATTCATGTTGAAACTCTTAATTGGGTCCCTATTATCCATTTACAATAATCAATTTGTAATTAACCCAAGGCTAGCTCAAGCTAAACCTAAGCCTAGCCCAAAATGACCAAATTGATTAAATTTCAAAATTCCCTCAAATTGACCCTTCAACTGAGCTCAAAACCACTTCCATCCTTCACCAAAGTTGTTCATTATGATCATCTACACCAAATTTAACATTTATTTTGGCCAATTGACATGTCTAGCCTAAACCAAACCCAAGACTTGGTCATTTGCACCCACTTGTACCCCTGCACTAAATATGACCCAACCACTCTAAAGAAACCAAATTAACTCCACCCCAGCCATTAGTTGACCCCTAAGATATAACCACCTAAATTAAGCCATGGACCAAGGGTCTCCCAAATTAATGGATCTTATTCCCAAAAATATACATGCTTAAGATATCCTTGCCAAGTCAAAACACATTTGCATTAAATTATTATGATGGATTCCTCTGGATGCCCTGAGCACCTAGCCACCTCCCCCTGGTTGACTGACCAGCCTAGTGGCCAAAAAATGGCCAAACCGAGAGCCACCCCCATGGAGCTTCATCCATATCAAACCTAGAGGCCAGCTGAGCCAAATTGAATTGTAGAGCTCCTCTGCCCTCCACCTAAGCACCACATTACACCCTTTAATTGGCCATGACAGCCATTCCTTAGCCATTTTTAGAAAAAGCACCTACCACGGCCGTGGAAACTGGTGCCAAAAATTTATTAGAGAGACCTCCCCAAATTGACCATAGAGCTTCCCTAAGATCCCCTCAGTGCATCCCAACTACTTTCCCTCACCAATTTCCACTGTCGGAGTTCAATTTTGAGCTTGAAACCTTGCCGGAAACCAGAATAGAGCTCATTATTCTTCCACACTCCACCAAACTCAAATTAACTCTACTCACACATTCACAACAGTGAAAGAAGCCAAAGCCCCATAAAATCCCCCTTCCACAGAGCCTCTACCATAGCTCTAGACCAACACCCAAATCCGGTCATGATCAAACTTCTACTTAGACCTTACACCACAGCAAGAGGCTTAATCCCTAGCCTCTTTGGACCCTAACGAACATGCCAAGACCCTCTGATTGAAGCTTCACTTCTTAGAGCAAATTTATAAAAGTTCTCTCCCTTCCGAGACTATTTTGATTCTACATTTGATTAGACTTAATTTAATTGCATAATTACCATATGGATGTGTTTATCTTACTTAGATGAGTCCATAGGATCAAACTCGAAGTGATTTGGTCTAGTCTAGGCTGAGATCTTAGGGTTTTGGTGTGGACGGTCACGGGATCATTCTATCGGGGACAATGACGGGGAGCCGTTTGATCAAATGGATAGAGCAGATCAAGCTACACAACACTTCGAAACATAAATCGGGGGCCGAATCAGCAGCTATGTGGATGGCGGCATCCAACCTAGGATCTAGTCAGCACACTGTTTAAATAGATAAATAGGGATTTTTCCTATTTATTTAAATACCCCTAACTTCAAAAATTCATAACTTGGTATAGAAAAATTATTAAAATAAACTAAAAATACCCACTTGCTCAACGAACAGAGGAGAATAATGTGGAATAAATTTCAAGTCCATTTGATGCATATTTTATTTTTAATTAGTTAAACACTGATTTGAATTTTTTGATTCTCCATGCATGTAGACTTATCACCATAGCTTGAATTTTTGGCATGTTGGAGCCTCTGTTAGGAAGAATATCCTCTGATTTTTCCAAAGTCAGATGAGGTTCCTAGATAGAGATCCATATTTTTCAAGTTCATGCACATTATTTCCTTAAAATAATCATGGAAATTAGCATGTTGATTAGAAAATTCCAAGAAAATTTTGGAAGNAACACTAATTAATCCAAATCATAAAAAGAATTATCAAATTAAGATTTACAACAATTTAAAAATAATTTAGTAAATTTAACAAATAAGATCAATAAATTTTTAACAAAAATTGAGAAAAAACAGATAATTACTAATTTAACCTAAGAGCAAATTGAACTTTTTTGAAACTTTAAAATTTGTAAGACTCAATATTTAGTCATTAATAACATATGTAACAATCTAATTGGAATGAATAGCATAGTTAAAAGTATAGAGCATGTCAAAGTTGTAACTTTCCCAAAATTACAAATATGCCCTTCCTCATCTTAAACATTTAACTTGAACACTTGAAGATTAAAGCCTATAAAATTTAAACTTAAGAGATTGCTAATTAATAAACTAATAAAAATATAATAAATTTTGACTAATTTGAAATCATTAAAGCTACAACAAAATTTTAAATATGCCTTTAATAACTTTCGAATGTTTAAGGTAAATCCCACAAACTTAAAACTTGATAAAATTAACTTGAAATCATTAATTAAAGGCCAAAAAATAGTCAAATATTAAGAAGCATATGCTTAAAGTGAACTTGGGTATATTTATGACTTTCCCTCAAAATTACAAATATATCCTTTTTACTTTCAAACTAACATGTCACAAAAATTAAAAATATTAACTGATCAATTCAAATTACTCATTAATAAACATTAAGAGATACACAATAACTTTTAATTTGAAATGAAGTAGTTAAAGTTAAAACAACTAAATTTAAAAATACACCACTTTGAGGCAAAACTTTAATAACTTTATTAATAGATCTACAAATGAAATGAAACATTCACCAATGAACTAAGTGAACAAAAGGAATCAAAATATACAAAAATCAAATCAATTAAATAATATTTATATAATAAAATCACTAAACCCAAATGAAAAAATCAAATAAAATCCATAAAATTTGGAAATCATTAATTCTAAAAGTAAACCATAAAATTCATAATAAAATTCACTAAAACTTTAACTTAAACCTAATTAAACAAATCTATTCTGTGAGATATCCTTGGATGAGATAACCCATGGTTGCTAAAAGGAATTCTGTAGTTATTTCTAACTAATTGGGTTAAAAACATTAATGATCCTATGATGATGGAATAGTGGGATCTTGACCAGGTTCTTCATAAATCAAAATTAAAAGACAATCGAATTAAAGATCAAAATTAAAAGACAAAAATATTAAAATTAAAAGAACATTAAAAACAAGATAAAAGTTGACAAAACTCATAAAAATTCAAAGGACATTAAAACTAAAACTAAATCCTTAATGAACAAATAAGTAAATGTAACTTAAAAAATAGCTCCCCCCCTCCATAAATCTATGAATATTCTTGGACAGCACAACCCATGATTGTTGACAAAAATCTTCCAATCAAACTAGGCTAATTTCCTATTTTGACCGAGTAGAACATGGACCATGAAAACCCAATATGATGGAAAGCCATGGGCATCTTGACCATTTTTGTCTCCATTTTAATCTTAATAATATTTAAACATCATAAAATAGGATGATGAGGTCATTTTGTTGTGCTTATGCTAATTTTCTTGCTATACATTTGTTCTGATGAGTAAATAGTTTTATTTTTGGCATAAATTTTCCTTGCATGTTTTCAACATGCCATAGTAAGCTTAAGATATGCTAACTTTATTTTGTAGGGCTGATGTACNATTATTTAAATGACTTGATTTTTGATTTCCACTATTATTTATGATCCAGAGTACTCACCATAAAAATTTCAAAATATTTTGAGTATATTTGATAACTTAAATTGATTTTTAAAGATAAACATCATTTTTGACATTTAAATGATTTTTTTAAAAATCAAAATATAACTAAATAATTTATAAAAACTTATTTTTTTAGTTCTCTGTGATCAAGGAAATTTTTTAAAAATAAAATGTTATTTAAAATAAAAACTTCATTTTTAGCCTATTTTTAAATATTTAAATAATTAAAAACTCCTAAAAATCACAAAAATAATAAAACTAATGGAAATTTTCTAAATTACTTTCTAATCACTTAGAAACAATTAGAATATTTTTTCTGGTTTTTTAAATAAATATATTGAATTTTAAAGCATAACAATGATTTTTAAAGGCTAAAAATTAGTTTTGATTAAAATAATTACAATAAATCAAATAGAATTTAGAAAAAAATAAAATCTTCTCCTCTGAGTTTTGTGACCTTAGGGATACTTTTCAAAAATACAAAACTTAATTTTCTCCATTTAAAATATTTTATGTTTAATAAATACCACAGAACTTAAAGTAATTCTAAAATTCAAATAAAATTCCAAAAATTATGAAATTTGGTCCAAAGGCTTCTCTGGTCTAAGTCTACCTCGAGTAAAAATCTCAAGGGATTAGAATTTACCTTGGTCAAATTAGAAATTTTCCTTGAAAAATTCTATTTTATCATGAAAATAATTATATAAATTAATATAAATTTTAAAAAATCACATTTTCTCCTCTAGTGTCTTAGATGACCCATGAATGGGGTAAGATAAAAATTTCAAAGTCATTTGAATTGAATTTGATAAATTATGAAGTGATAGAGCCTTAGGGGCAAATGTGTAATTTTGGAAAATTAGCCTTAATTAACATTTGGGCTTAATTTAAGGAGGGAAATGAGTAACCTATGATCTTAATTTGGATGTTCGAAACATAATGGGTTAATTGGTAGAAACCAATAACACATTCTTAATTAAGTTAATAAATTTCTAAATTATTAAAATTTGGAAGTTTTTTAAAATAAAATGAATCCAGGACTTAGGGGTATGACTTTTGAAGTCAATAATTAATCAATTTAATACACCTATTTTGATTTTCCAATAAAATTCAAATTATGAATCATAATCACCTAAAGCCTAATCTCTTCAAAATTAATTAAGCTACTCACCTATGTCTTAAGGGCTTAGCAGTGACTTAGGCTAAATCAAGTTTCACTTGAATGAGGATTAGAAAAGTAAATATCATTGAAAATTAAAACATCTTTCAAGCACTACAAGCCCAATTAGGGTTAAAATTTGGCTAAGTGTTCCAACAACATTAACTTACCTCTTTAAGAGTCTTCACCCACATAAATTTCAAAATTAAATTACAGATGGTAATTATCCCACTCTTAGGGATAATTGAGACATCAATATTTATTGAGCATTAGGGTATTTACAGGATGAATTATTAAGCCAAAAAATAAGTTTAAAAGAACTCGAGATTTTCCACCAGACAGCGAGAGAGTAGCACGGACCTGCTTCTTTCTCTAGATTTGTTGGATATCTTAAAGATCTACTAACTTAATATGCTTCGCTTAGTAAAATCATCCTTAATTAAACTCCTAAAAACCCATCAAGATATGACATAGGGTTTGAAAAATTACCAAAACCTGACTTTTTGCCTCTATATAATCTGCTCTAACATGCATTTTGAGTTTCAGGTGATGGAACGAGAAGACTCGCCAGGTACTCTTCTTAGAATTTTCAGCATTATATTCCATGTACTTTTATGCTATACTTTTGTGCTTATACAAATTTGCATGGAAAACTAAAACTATCAGGATAGCCATAAAACCAAAACCAAAACCAAAACTAAAATCAANTGTTTTCCTTATTATTTTTTTTCATTTCTCTTCTTAAAGTTAGGATGTCTGTCATACTTGGTCAACTAGTGGCATTCAAACCATCCAAATGAAGATGAATATGAAAAATAAAAGATTAACCTCAACTAAACCAACAACGATGTTCAGATAACAAGGCTTTGTACCCCCTTTTTCATCTTTTATTGTCATTATTATTTATGCTTGATAGGTTTGACTAAATTTTAGGTCAACAATTTATTTAGTTTTTTTGCCTGGATTATCAGTAGGCTCATTTAATGATTGTGCTTTCTAATTGAATCAAATAATTTTAAGTTAATTTTTAAAATTAAATGAAACTCATAAACTAAATAAAACTTGAACAAAGCATTAAATTCACACTTTAGAAACATCATGCATTTAGAACAACAAAATTGATAATAAATAAAATTTGAGAAGTAACCTCTTTGTGATTTATGAATAACCACAAAAAGAATACTTTAGGCACAAAGCATTCTATATTTTATCTGCTCCTTATTTTCAAGCCCTCACTTATTACACGAATAGGGTGACTTGTCATTTGAGAATCATTGTTTTATAGATTGACATACCATTTAGCATCATGAATAGATCTTCTAAAAATTTGTCATCAAGGACTTGCATACCATATGCATAATTTGTGTTACTCATATAACAGTAAATGTTAACAAAAAAAAAAAAAAACTTCAAAGCGATGAGCTTTAAATTCCAAATTTTAAATTATAAAAATATGTCTGTAATAGTCTTAAGATATTATGCATCTCATTTATACTTAGACGCTTGATTTTATAGTCAAGTTGTATGATCTATTTTTCCTAATGAATAACAACCTATCATATTATGCATTCATTGAGACGACCCAAGAATTTTACTGCGATCAGGTGGTTTAGATGGCAACCTTCAAGGTAGGGTAATAAATTCATTATATTTTGCCTGGTATGCTTTTTTAGGCTATGGTTTAAAGGTTCACCCCTTTTAGTGAAGTCACCTTTAGCCTTAGGATTCCAAGAAGGATCATCTAGTTATGCCATAAATTCTTGCTTCCTAGGCTTTCTTACGATCATATGTTGATCTAAACCTTATACTTATAATAAAATGTCAAAATAAAATATCAAATAAATCTTATTCAAAATTGCTAAAGCAAAGAATTAGGATAGTTGAGATGCTACTAAGTATTTCTCAATATCTTTGACATCTCATACTTTTCTTCCTTTGAGTTTCATAGATAACTATTCCACTCTTGAGCCTCTCCCATTTAATATTCATAATGACCAATTATGGAAACTCAAACTAGAAGATAAGACCACATTCTTTATCTAGAGTGTTCTTAAATAACTTTAGTAGCATAATATTTTATTAACTATAAAGGCAAGCGCTTTTAGGAAATTTTAACTCCA
>NEWO01000099.1:178861-195796 GCA_003013225.1 Phalaenopsis aphrodite
ACATATATATATAAACTATCTCATATCTCCTCCCTCTCCAACCTGATAGCACGAACAAGCCGCCAGGCGTCCGCAAAACCCGCTTTGTTGCCCGAGCTCGCCGCCGCCGAGCCCGCCGTCTCTTCCCTGACGCTGGCCAACCTCGCCGGACAGCATCCTGCTTCTGTTGGCCAAAGCCTCCTCCTCTCTCCATTCTCCCTTCTGCTCGACGTCGGAGCTCGCCGTCGCCGGATCTCCACTTTGTAGGCAGTCTGTCAGTCTCCTCCAATGCCGGCGACTAGATCCGAACGACCTCAGCTGCTTTCTACATAGAGATATGACCTTCTCACCTCCTTCTTCTTTGAGGCCGACCGAGCCTTCTCCTTGTCGTCGGCATGTCTCACCGGCGTATCTCCGAACGCCGCGGGGCTCGCTAGACCTTCCTCTCTGAGAGTTTCTGCCGCCGACCCTACTTTCCAGTAGCAGTCCACCACCAATTTTTTTGGGCTTTTCTTCCTGTTGGCCAGCCAATTTCCGACCTCTCTACCTCGCCATCGACATCCAGTTGGTCTTCTTCTTTGCCAGCGCTGAGCTTGCGGCGAAACAACCCAGCTACTATGTGCAGCCCTGAATTCACACTCATCCGCACACTCGACATTTTTATTGTGTGTCGTCGGCAAGCTAGCTCCTCCACCTCGTTGCCCCGTATCTCTGACAATCGGAAACCTCATCGGAGCGAGCCACCGTCAACGGACAATGAATGTACCGCTGTTTGGAGAGGTGTGGATGTCTTCTCCTTTGCAAAGAAAGGCTCCTCCCGGGGTTCGCCAGTGTCGAGTGTCGCTAAGGTGTACGTCTTGTTTGCATTTTTCTATACCAAAATAATTTATTTTGGTACTTTGCATACCTCTTGCCCTCACAGCCTCCTATTTCTTTTTGTTTCCATGTGCATGTTCTACGAAAAACGCTGGGGCATGGATCAGACACCGGAGAGCTTGGAGCAAGCAAATAAAATGCGTCTGCAACTGTCATGGTGGTGAGATTCCCTACCTTCTAGCCAGCTTTAGGAATAGTGGCGTATGAGTTTGATCGCCCATACGGGGTGTGTGCATCAGCGTGGGTCGGCGCGACGACGTTCCTGTGTGATGGATCGTTAGTTTTCCTAGAGTTAGCCTTTAAGTTAGGACTTCCTGTGTGTGGCCAAATACCCCCGTAGAGCCGAGTGTCTCCCCTCTTGTTGCAAGCCTTAGCACAAGTCTTAATGGGTCAGAGTCTCTCACCTCCTTTGCTTTGGATTCCCCAACTTTACTTGGAAAAGTTGGGAGGTCGAACTTGGTGAAATGAGAGAAGTTTTTTAGCTGGCTCGCTTTGTAAAGTATGGAGGTGTTCGAAAAATAGGAAAAGCTTAGTAGCTATCCTATTTCGCGATGTAGTGGAGAGTTTTTCCCTCGGGAGATCCAAAGAGAAATTCTCCATATTTCCTCACTAGAGCAAGAGGCGGAGATGCCGCATATTTAAGGGTCTAAACCTTAGGTCTCCTAGGTGAGGTCATTGGCACGAGCCCGGTTTGCTACCTGCACGTTAGCTTGTTGCATATTGCATTTTTTCTTGGTGAATGTTGCATTCACTTCGCTCCAACCGGCAGCCCCGACCCGATGAGCATTTCACTTCGCTCTAACCGGCCGCCCCGGCCCGATGAGCATTTCACTTAGCTCCAACGGGTAGCACCGGCCTGGTGAGCATTTCATTTCGCTCCAACCGACCGCCCCAGCCCGGTGAGCATATCACTTCACTCTGATAGGTCACTCCGACCCAGTGAGCATGGTTCGACCGACCACCACGGTTCGATCGACCGATCACTTGCATGTGTATGCTTCTACATCTTATTGCCTTTTTTTATTCTCATCACATCATATGCATGTTTGTTTGCATGTTCACATACCTTCTCCATATCCTCCGGGTCACTACCTCCATGGAACACCCATCTTTCGGGCCCCTGTCGCCACGACAGTCCCATCACTTTTGGCCACTGTCATCTCGGCACACTTTCTTCGTGCCGCTGCCTCCACAACACGCCCACCCTTTGGGTCACTGCCGCCCCTATACACCTTCTTAGGGTCGCTGCCTCCATGACACACCCACCCCTCGGGTCACTGCCGCTACGGTACATCCATTTGTTCGGATCGCTGCCTCCACGGTATGCCCATCTTTTCCCGAGTCACTGCCCAACGGTATACTCATCACTTCTATCACATGACTGCCTGCATTTGCATTTTCATGTTTGTATGAGTAGCGAGTCAGGCTTGTTAGGAGAGTGACCCCGTGTCAGTCGCGACGCCTTAACGAGCATTGCTTGCTGGGTTGATCCCGGTGAGCAATGTGAGTTAAGTCATTGGGATTGACACGAGTATGACTGTGCTAAAGATCTAGTAGATCTAACTCGTATCACCACTCTTCGTGACACCCTTTAGATCCTTCGGACCTTTAGAATGGGGTCAGTATGAAGACCCTATCAAAGTCATACTATACACAGACCTACCCCGCACTTAGATACTAGATTGACACACTTTTTGTTAGATGGTGTGCAAGGCTAGGATATAGGGTGCTTAGGTAGCTTTTTTGATGCTGGCTATAGTTCTCTGTTTGATTGGTTGCCCTAGCCAAGTATCTTTCTTTTGCATTATACTTATGGTGTGCCTGCATGCTGCATATATATGGTAGTGTGTTAGGGCGTTTTTTTGTAGGGAGAGCCATGCTTATTTATTTGCACACACACATGTACCACTATGGGAGAGCATGTGATGATTTCCAACCCTTTTGGTTGAAGGTGCTATTTAGCTCCCCCGCTTTTAAGGCGTGACTCATGATACGTTATTTGCATGTAAACTTTCCCGCTGACACTTGTTTTCAAGCAGGCTTGAGTCTTTTTCTTATGTACTTTTAGAGTCTAGGATAGTCTTGTAGCAGAAATAAGATATGGGCACGGGCAAGGCGTTAGCGCAGGAACCACGTGGAAGGGATCAGGAGCAGTTGCTCGTGCCCCGTATCTTAATTCTGCATTTTATATTTATGTATAGAATTAAGACCAGACATGTATATGCAGAGTCTGACCGCCCTTTTCTTTTCTGGGATATGTTGCCGACCCATCAGCATTGGCCTGTTTTATTATTTTAATTTGGCTTGCTTTTTCCTGCATCATATTGTATGTTTGCACTTGCTTGTGTTTTTCTTGTTTTTTTGTGATTTATTTTGGATTTAACGATATAATTTAGGCTCATTAAGGACTCTAAAATTGTAATTTTCTATAAAATTTTAAATAAAATATTCAAGATAATTAAAATTTAGGATTAAAATATTCAGGATCTAAAAATTGCAATATTTACTTTCCTGTATATATTAATAGGGCCTCCACATTATTTAAGGACCGCTCTAGATAACTGCATTCATATTTGCATGTCCCAAGGAGGAGCCCCCGTGCTTATTCGACCTGACTGGCCCATCATACCTCTTTATAGGTGGTTGTCTAGTATGCTTAGGGTGTTAGAAGACTCCCTGACCCAAACGGGGTATATGTCCTTTTGTTTGGAGTGTTTCCAACTTTGTAGTTGAACCTCCACTTTCTTTTCTTTCCTGAGGCATCCTAGCAACTTTAGCAGGTATAAGTCCCACCTCTCGGAGCTCCAGCTTTTAGTCATAGGATAGAGTTTCCTTCCTTTGACCTTAGGGCTACCGAGGTTCCCGTAGACGACGCAATTCACGGATTGCTGACCGGGGATCTTAGGACGTGTTGGCTCGACTACCTTCATGAGCAGGTAGACTTTGGGTTCTAGTAGCTGTGTATGACGGGTCTGTGGTACCTCGACTCAGTTACATCTACCTCTTTAGGATTATTATACCTTCCTGTTGTTGAGCACCTTTGAGCCCTATCGCTCCTTGACTTCGTTGATATCATTTTGACGACCCGATGCCGATGAGCTGTCGCCCATTTGGGATACGATGATTTTTCATCTACCCTGATGGCTTAGACGTGCTCTGACGTATTGGAATATCCCTATTAAAATGATTTAGGTTATTTCGTGGGCCCCGTGTGTCGATGAGTCGCTACCTATTTGGGATGTGAGAGACTCACTCTCTGTCCGAGTGCTTAGCACGAGCTTTGAATCGTTGGGACTATTCCCACACGGAATAACCTTCCTTTAATTTCCTATTGCCCCAGGTTCACGATAATCCAAGTGAAACTCCTTTTATCGAGAGTATTCTTGGGTACCCCCTAAGATGTAATTAATCAATTGGGATACGCCCCTTGGGAGTGCTCTTGACCCCAAAACAGACACCTACACCTGACTCTCTTGTTTTGGGTAGTCTACGTAGGTATTCTTTCACGGATATTGTTTTAAGGTGCTTTCGCCTGATCCAGTTTGGGTGGAAACTCTTAACCTATCCTTGCGAAGTTTACAACGCATAGGCTTTCCAATGTTTTGTGTTTTCTCTTGTTTGTCGTTTTGTCGTATGTCCATTTTTATTCGGTTCCTCTCCTCTTCAAATAACTGATCTGATTTGAGACGGAGATTTCTTTGAATGAGGGAAGTATATGACGATCGAAAAGTTGGCGACTCCTTTTAAAATAAAAGAGAGAAAAACAAACGAAAACACCTATGTTTGCACTTTCGTAAGTTGTGTCCCTCCTTGCCCTCTCTCCTACACATCACCAAAAATCATGACCACTCATTTTAAATAAAAAATCCACACTGAATCCTTGCCATCCATTCCATATAACCATCGTTCCCTCCAAAATAACCACCCCACTACTTCATTATATGGCCAAAACCCCCAAAATCATCTCCCTTAATTCCATTCATCACTCTCCCTCATTTTGTTCCTCTCCCCCTCTCCTCTCCATTCTGTCTTCCAAGTAAGGTACATAGGGGCCCCTTTCTCTTACCCAGGGAAAAATTGAGAAACGCAAGGAGGCAAGGAAGACAAAGTAAGAAAAATCCCAAGTAAATCAACATCAATACAAAAAATATCAATGGTATAAAACATCTTTTCTCATCTCAGTTGAAGTTTCCACCATGTAAACTTAAAAGTTGTTTCCTCTTTCACATGTATGCATAATTAATTTCAAAAATTCTTCACATGAATTTAAAGTTCTCTTCCTCTTTTATATCCTTACATGTTTCATTTTAAATACACCATGACTTTTTCAAAAAAATTTCAATTTCATCCATGTTATATATTCAAATCTAGGGCTGATACATTAATCACATTGTTTAATGTTTATGTTGTGTTACTTCAAGCAATTCACATGTTTATGTGCCTTTTATGTTAAAACCAAAACCAATCATCAATGTTCCATGCATAAAACATAGGGATTTTGTTTTAAATTCATCATAGGTTAATTGAATGTTATTACATACAATCAATATGTTTTATTGCCTGTTTTGTCAAAACCAAAATGGATTGTTCATTTTTCATGCATAAACCATAGGGTTTCAGTATGATTAATGTTTATTATTCAATTGGCATGTTTTCTTCTCTTAATTGACAAATAACTAGGCCCTTGAAATCATTAAAACCGAGCATTAATGTTTTAAAAACCTACTAAGTACTTTCTAATCCCATTAATCAAGACTAATCACCTACAAATTGCTCTTGATTACCCTTAGATGAACCATTAACCCATTAATAACTTAAATATCCTATATAATAGCCTACCCGAATTTTAAATCCTCTCTAATTAATTTAACTAACTCGTTAATAATTTAATTAACTATTTAAACTCTTAATTAACTAAATAATAACTTGATTAAACCATTAATTAACATGATTAATTCATTAATAATTTAATTAACTATTTGAACTCCTAATTAACTAATTTTAACTTAATAAAACAAATAAATAATTAAAAATAACTCATTAATAACTTAATTAACCATTTAAACTCTGAATAAACTAATTAATTACTTTATTGAACTAATAAATAAATTAATTAACTCATTAGTAGCATAATTAACAATTTAACTTCTTAATAAGCTAATTAATAACTTATCTAAAAATTAAACTCCTTATTGCCACATTAAACACTATAGGAATTTTGGCTTTTTTTGACAAACACAATCCATTGGTTATAATAATAAAATCATTGCTTTTAATGTTACCAAAAAATTTAAGCTCGTAAGAAAAATGTTAGTTGGTAATTCCAAAACTGACTGATATTCCAACGACCTAAATTTACTGGTATCCAATGATTTAAGCTCGTAGTTTTTTTCAAGAAAACTTTATTCATTGGCAATTTTTTGTTTGTAAAATCAACAGTTCATCCATCGATAATAGTGTATACATGTCAGAAAAGTGTAGCTTCCTTCAGTTTTTTGAAGCAAACCAAATCGTCGATTATTCATCATTTATTCATTGTTTTTTATAATTGACGGGTTAACTTTTTGAAAATTATCTCACATATCAGTTTTTTATGCATGTAAAACCATCCGTTTAGCGTTGTTTACGTGTCAATTTTCACAACTGACAGGTTAACTGTCAGACAAGTGTGTTGACCTCACTTTTGTTGAGGTCTAGTCTTTCTTTTTTGAAAGTCTAGGATCTAGCCACTGGACTTTCCCGTTGACTATCTCGGAGGGCAGGGGAGTAGTAATGGAGCCCTACCCCATTAAGTACTCTAAATACTTTTTACTTTTCTTGGAGTTCCACATGTTTGGTTCTGGCCTCTAGCACTTAGTAGGATGAAACTAGCATGGGGGAGCTCAAGATGAGTCCCTATAGGATTGTCTGGCCCTTAGGGTTAGCCCTGGGTAGTGTGGTCTTGGTCATTCTTGCACACACACAATTGGACCTCTCACCTTCGCTCACAACCTATACCTTTAACTGAGCATGTTTAGACTGATTTTTTACTCCTTTGGTAACTCATGTGGGTGGTCTTCCAAACCCTTAGCTTTTGACTAGGATGGTTAAGACCAACACATGAAGGATCTATAATGAGGTTCCTTTGTTATCATTGCACCATAAAAGTAGTTTTGTGATTAGCCTTTCCATTGAATCATAATTTTACCAAGTTACCAATTTTTACATTTTAGCCGCAAAATTTCCCAAATTTATCAAAATACCACTAGAACCCTAAATTTCCAAAAACGACCCAAATCCTCAAATTTTATCTAAAAATCATCCCAAACCATTTCAAACCACTCAAATTGCCCAAAACATCCCAAAATTTTCAGAATTACTAAAATACCCCCAAAATTTCCAAAATTACTAAAATGTACTTCATTTTAAAAAAAAATCCCAAAACTTCCCAAATCATTCCAAACCTCTTAAGCCAATCATAACAACCCACTGAGCCTAATTTGACCAAATTGACGCATTTTGACTAAAATCCCAATTTTACCCTTGAAGGACCAAATTGATTTTAAACTCTCCAAATTTCAAATCCAAAGAAAATTTCATCATGTGTCAACCCAACTAAAACCAAATTCTATCCCATTTGAATCCAATTTCAAGTCAAAACCCCAAGCCTAATCCAAATGCCCAAAATTTTGCCTAATTTCAAAATTCTACCAAATTGAACAACTTAACCCATTTAATTCCACCAAATTCACTTCCTACAATCTTCATAACATCCCCTTAGACCAATTTGAACCCTCAATTATCCTAGATACAAACTCAAACCTAGCCCAAATCCAATACAAACCAAAACCCCCAATTTTGCCCCAAAATCCAAATTTCTGTAAATTGAGTTTCATAGCCTCCCAATTTCAACCCAATTGATACTTGAATTCCTCATGACAGTCTTCTACACCAAATTGGCCAATCAATTGACCTAGATCCAAGCTCTAGCCAAGGCCAAACCCAAGTTCAAGTCAAACCCCAAGTTTTGAACCCAAACCCAAAATTAAACCATTTGGCTAGCCCAAACTTGGCCACCATAGCCACAAGTTAGACCCTGAGGACCAACCTAGATCCACCTAGCCCACCCTAATGGTGCTATGGAAAAAGGGTCCCTTGATTTGGCAGATTTCTTCCTAAAATTGGCTAAACCAAGGGGATCCTTCCTACCAGCCTTCCCAAGCCTCCAAACCATCACAATTATACTCTCCTGACTCCCCTTACCCAGCTACTCACCAGCAGCCCTGGTCGGCTGATCTAGTGGCCAGAAAACACCATGCCAAGAGGTCCAAAATGGATCAAACCCAAAATTGAGACTCTTTGAGATGGCTCAACTCTATTGGCCAATTGTTTCATTTATCCCTCCACATAAGGGTCCTCTCTGTCCCCTGGCTTACCTTGGTGGCAGCCATGACTCCCTCAATTAAATGAACACCCCTCATGTTTAAGAGGAGAGATCATCCATTTCCCTAGGGAGACTCTATCAAAATCCCTTTAAAGCCTCTCCAAGTCTCTCTGAGTTCAATCCTACTACCTTAAGTCATCCATAACCATTGTCTCTCTATAATTTTTAGCTTAAAATTTAAGAAATTTTTTTGTTATTCCAAAAAGCTTCACCAAACTTTCAATTAACTCACACATAAGCTTCCTAAGACCAAAATAGGAAGTTTGCCACTAAAAGCCCCATCCTTTGAGCCCTCTAACCCACTCTAAACCAAGACCTCACCACCTATTGGTCAAATTTTGTTACACCAAAAGTATATGTTGTTTTAAGTATATACTTTATACTTATTTTTGATGATATTGCACTTTAAAGAAGGGTATTTTTATTTGTATTTTTTTAGATATATCAATTTTAGGCAATTGGAGCAATAGTAGCAAAAAAGGACAAAATTTGCAGCCAAAACAGCAAATTTTTGAGATTTTGTCGCTGGAAGCTACAAAACTAGCGCCTGAGGTGCCATTTTACAGAGAGCGGGCACCTGAAGCACCAGAATTGGTGCCTGAAGTGCCATTTGACTAAGAGCTAGCGCCTAAAGAGTCAAAACCCAGAACAGCGCAGACTTAAGCAAATTGGCGCCCGAAGCAACATAAGATGACTTTTTGCGGATTAAGGTAGTTTGGGACAAATTTTGCATGAATTTCAAAAGGGACACTTGTTCTAAACGCCCCATGGAGTGATTCAATGCATCTAGACACTTTGGAGGGTTCCTTTATGAAGGGATATGTCTCTTAGATCAATAGACATGTCTTTTAAATTCAAAAGGATTGACTTTTGTATAGAATTTTGGAGGGAATTCTGAATCCTTTTTGGAGGGAGAAAGCCTCTAATAAAAAAGAGGGAAGTCTAGGGCTAGTGTGTGTGTGAGTACGTGAAAGGGGGGTTGTAGAAAGAGAGAGAATGTTAAGGGCTTGGAAATTTTCTTCAAGGATTCTAAGAGGAGAGGAAATGTGAGAGATTTCTTCTTCATTACATTTCTAAGAGAGAATTGAGAGTGTTTGTAAAGAGGGAATGTGCTTGAAGAGAACTTCTAGGTATTTGCTTGGGAAGGATTGTGAGATAAGTTGTGTTCTTTTATTTCTTTGTTTTGTAAACTTTTTTTCTATATGAAAGCTATTTTTTGTTGGATCCTTTTTATAAATTATGAGTATTATTCTTTATCCTTCTCCCAACTTTGAGATATGGTTTTGTGACGAATTGATTTTATTTTATACGGTTTTAAATGTGAATAATTTGTGATGATTTGAACTTTGATCTTTATTTAATTTTTTATCTGACCAATTGAACTGTCAAAATGTGTTGAGAAACATATGTTCCGAAAGGGCTATGATTTCTACAACATCGGGAGAATCACAATTGATTCAATGGGAGAGGATTTCATCCATGGGGTTGAGTGCAAATAAATAGAGAAATATACTTTTTTGGATGCAAAATTGGAGATTTTAATGTGACAGAGCAAAGTCCCCAATTTAGTCGAGTTGATTGCAAACTAATGTCAGATTGTTAGCCCACATGCGAGGAAGTAAAGGGAGCTCTGGAGTGGTAGCTGGTATCCTCCCAACCTAACCACAAAATTAGAGACCAAACTCTAGATTAGTCAATGTCTTTTATGAAAGAGGGTAAATAATAAGGTTGCTCCTATTTAGCACAAAATAATTTATATATATATATATTTTTTCAAATGATTTTAATTTCTTCACTATTCATGTACTCATTGTAAAGGGGAAGGATATTTTCTTAAATTTAAACTCTTCACCACAAAAAAAATTATTTAGTTTTCGTAAATTTTACTTTTGAAAATTTAGAAATTAATTTAATTAACTTAGTCATTTAACTGCATTTTATTTAGCATTCACTTATTTACTTTAGATTCAAATTTTGTACTTCACTTTTGTAGTTTATATTATAATCTTAAGAATTTACTCATAAGCATTTCCAACATCCTGTAGGGTCTATATCTAGGACTTCATTAAAGCCTTCTATTACTTAAGTGATATGTATACTTGTGTTATTTTTAGGGGATTTCACATTTTAAAGATTAGTAAAAGATAAAACTATTTTCACTAAAGTTATTTTTGTTGGGACTAAATTGCATATTTACTATTGTATCTGTTGTGTGTATTTTGTAATATCAAAAAAATATTTGCAAAATCAACACACTAAATCCACCCACATCAGATTCCTACTCAGACTCTATACCAAAGGAAAGCAACACTTTGAGGAGGTTCGTTGGACTCTATTGAAGCTTCCACAAGAACCCAATCAAGGCCCTACGTCTTAGGCAAAGGTATATTTTGAAATCCCTAATTTTAGGCTTGATTTCATCAATTGTGAAGTGGACTTGTGTTTCTTGCTTGATCAACCATATAGATAGGTTATCCTTGACTAGATGAAGCAATAGGAACAAACCCCATGTGATTTGGTTGAGTATCGAGCGAGATCTTATGTCTAGAAGTTGGGCGGTTCTCGGGTTAGAATAGATGGGGACATTGAACGGATGTTGTCCATTCGTGTGTATATTGATCCAACGGTGGAAGAGAAGTCGGATGAGGGATATGTTCATAAAGCACGGGTCAAGTTAGCGCTGACACGGAAGGCATCGTCAAATGGAAGTGCGAGTGTGGAGCTTTGGAGCCCCCTAGGATGAGCTAGCCCCCGCGTGTATAAGTAGAAAACTAAGGTTTTTTTTATTAATTAAATTCACAAACTTTAAAAATTTATAACTTGGTGTATAAAATTCATAAAAATAAATAAAAATACTTAATTGCTCAATGAACAGTGGAGAAAATTATGAACAAAAAATAAAAAAATTATTTACCTTGTATTTTATTTTTAATTAATTAAATACTCTAGGACGTGTTTTAATTATATTTATGAGTGTTCTCTGATTATTTACCATGGCTTGAAGTTTGGAGGGTTTGTTCCTCATGAGATTAAGAGTGTTTTCTGATTTTTCTAAAGCCAGAGAACATCTGTAACTATAAAACCCCTAATTTTCAAGGTGAAGTCCCTATTTTTGTTTAAAATAATTACATAAATTAAAATAAAAATTCGAAAAATGTAGGGTTTTTTTGTTAGGTTCTCTGTAGTCAGAGGGCTCTAGGAAAAATATAATAGGGATTTGAATAATTATGTACATTATCATGGCTAATTAAATCATTAAAATTCATAAAAAATCAAATAAAAACAATATAACCCAAAAAATATAAAATTATTTCATGCTGTAAATAATGTTCATTTGAACCCTCTGTAAAAAATTGAAACTCATTTGAATTATATTTAATATCAAAGTATATTTTTTATGGTAAATGGGATTTTTGCTTTAAAATAATTATAATAAATAAAATATAATTAGAAAAATTATGAAAAGAGGTTTTAGGTGTTTCTTGTGATTAGGAGCACCTAAGAAAATTAAAATTGATATTAAAATAAATAGTTCAATTTAGGTTATTTTTAAATTTAAAAATAATTAAAAATAACTAAAAATTGCAAAAAATATAAAAATGCACTAAAATATTCCAAATTATTTCCTGATCACTTGGGACCTTTTAAAATGTTTTCCCTAATTTTTTCTAATGTAGTTATGTATTTTTAAATGCTAAAAACTTTTTTCTTTAATTTTTCATTAAAATAAATATAATAAATAAAATAAAAAACATAAAAATAGAAAGTTTATTTCTTTAAGTTCACTGAACTTAGAGAGATTTAATAAAAATATAAAAAGTTATTTTTGAAATTAAATTATAGTTTCTATTTATTTAGTCACTCAAATCAATGAATAACTATAATAATTAAAATATATTTAAAAAAACATGAAATTTGGTCCAAGTTTTTATCTAGCCTAGTTGAACCTCTAATAATTTTCCCAAGGACAAAAATTTTATCTTGAATATTCAATGAATTAACATTAAAACTCCTTATTTTTTGAATAAAAAAAATTATATAAATTAAATAATTATAAAAAATTCATAATTTCACCTCTAATATTTTAATTGACCTATGAGTAATGTACTTTAAAAATTTAAAATTCATTTGAGATCAATTTAATAAGTTATGAAGTGGAGAGCCCTAATGACAAAATTATATTTTTTGAGATTTTGACGCCCTAATTAAATTTTAGGATTAATCAGACGACAAATGTGTAATTTTATCATAATAAACTCTTTTGGATGTTTGAAACATAAGGGTTTATGAAGTAGAAACCAATTTGTCACTTTTTTACAATAAAGGGTAAAATTATAATTTTTCTAAATTATTGTGACTTGAAAGTTAAACTAATCAGAGCAATGCTTGATAACTAAACAGAGCCTTAAACTATATCAAGCAAAGATAATGCAAGCTCATGACAAGTTAGTTCATCTAAGAATATTCTGGGTTTGTTATTTGGTACTAGTTCTTTGAACGACATATTCTTACAGATCACAAAGTAGGTGATACATTTGAATCAAAATGAGAACTTCCTTTTGATGTATTCTAGAAGATCTTACTATTTTGTGGATTGCAAAGGAGAATGGCTTGCTCTCTTAGTAAATACATGCTATTTAAAAAAACACTAACACTCATGATGTACTTGTTTGTAATTGGGTCCAATTCTAAATAGTAAAATATGTTTTATAAATTTTGAATAAAACGTGCAAATTAATCTTTGTTCGGATTTATTATCTTTGACCATTCCAAATAAAATGAACAAATATTAAAGTTTTACTATAAAAATTAATACAATAAAAATATTGCTCAAAATAAAAAGCACATAATGAAATTTTCATTTAAAAAGATATAAATAATAAATGAAAGACAATAATATGTTGTATATAAAATGCATTAAATGTTCTTATTCAAATTCAACTCAGCACAATGACTTTCTTCTCGTAATTTCTTGCAGTAAAATTATAAGAGGAAGGTTGAACTTCACCTTCAAGAATGACATCAATCTTACATTGGATCAACAATATGTGGATAGAGGAGTAGGGATGAGGTTTGACATAGATTTCAAGTAGATATAGATGATATGTGAAGGTCAATTACTAAATATAGTGGTTCATAAAAGGTTCAGGACAAGAAGCAAATTTTGAAATTCAAGTCTCTGAAAGATAAGATTTTGATGAAGAAAGAAAAAACTTGAAAAAATTGTTAAATAGGAAGTTGAAGTCGCAATGGATCATAATTTCAAAAATTCAAAGGTTAAATCGATGGTTATAACCACTGCTGAAGAGCTCTTAGTTAGCAGTTTTTCTGGAAATTAAGATTGTGTTGACAGGAATCTAAAGAAGAAATCACAACTGATGATTTGAGAAGTACAATGAAAGAAAAGAGTAGAAGTTGAAAGAACTTAAAGATGATTCAGTACAGTCTACTCCTATGTATGGGTTTCTAGAATACACTCTTGAGGTGACATTTTCACGGTTTGTCCTGAAGGATAAATATTCTGAGTTTTTTTGTTACTACAAATTTCTAGAGTATACTCCTGATGCTATATATTCAAAGTACTTGGTTAAGGAGAAATTGCCCGAATATAGCACTTCGAGCACCAGAGCGCTGACACTTGTAGAATGGTGGCGTTGGCATTGGGCACTTTAGACTATTTGTATTTTTCACTAGAATTGCCTGCATTTAGTGCTAGCCATGGGCGTTGGGGTACTTTTATCTTGATTTAGCCCATTTTGTGCTCCAAGTGCTCCAAGCACAGAATTTTTTTTTGCATACTACAAATAATACTACATTAACCCCGGAAAAAAAACATACAAAATGATCCTTAAAGAGTATGAAAAATACATTAACATGTCAACAAATTTTATAAACATCACTTGAACATCTTCTTGAGGACCACCTACAAACTAAAAAATTAATTTTTTGATCAATTTATTTATCCCATTTATTAAATGGGATTCTAATTTATTCTCTTTATGTCATTTTAAATAGTTTACTTTTGTCTTGGGATGATTTTCTCCTTAGAGAAATAAGTTTTGTAAATTAGATTGTAATATTTTAGAGGTCTAAACTTATATTAAGCCCTCGTGTCAAAGTTCTTGAGTGGAAGTTTTAGACTAGTTTTTAAATTTGTGCTCTATCTGCCATCACGATAGTTCGTCTGCTTCTGATGTTTGGTATCCACAATGCAGTGCAAGCTTCTATGTATTATAGTTTGACTTTACTCCATCCTCTTTTAAATTCTTATATTAGTTTTATGCTCTTATATTCCAGGGCAATTCGGTATCAGCATATACAGAAGCTTCCCTAATTTTTAATTTCATGGAAAAACTCCATTCCCATTAGGTGAGCTTTCATTTCTGATTAAGTCATACAATTGATTGGGATGGTCAAACTGTTTCCCAACATAAATTAGTCTGGTTAAGAGAGAGAGAGAGAGAGAGAGAGTTTTCCTTCCACTTCAATGTTTCACTGTTGGCATAGAGAACTGAAAAAATTATGAATAAACCGCTTTCTGCATTGAATCTGCAATCAATTTTTCTGTTACTCATATTTAGACTCTGAAGAGTTAAGTTACAGATATCACATGGGGAGCTGAACTGGCAGCAAAAGGTCGATATTTGCAGTATTATTACTTTGATGTTTTTTAGAAGTTGGTATTAATGGAGTGAATTGGTGCAGTTCGATTGAAGGGAGAAAAATCACTCACGTGCATGAAAAATTACTACATCAGACTTTAGAGCTGTTTGTGGAGTTCAATCTCGAGCTGATGGGTGAAAAGCTCAGGCTCACTTGCATAAAAAATGAAAATAAGACTAAAAACATGCAACACGGTTCGACCGAATATTTCCTTGCGTTATTCTGAATATTTTTCGCGTTATTCATGTGTTATTGGAGTGTTTTGAGGTGTTATTCATGTCAGGGAATAATTTTGGAGTTTTAATGTGTTATTGGTTTGTTAATCATGACTAACACCTCAATGACACACCAATAACACATTAATAACACGAAAGAAATATTCCTATAACACGGTCGAGCCGGGTCGCGCGATTTTAATGTGTTATTGGTGTGTTATTCATTTATTATTGTTGTGTTAAGAGCAATAATATCTCAAAATCAACTCAATAACACATCAATAATACGAAAAATATTCAGAATAACGGAAAGAGAATATTTCTATAACACAGTCAAGCCAGGTCGTGCATTTTTATTCGGCAGGCCCGATTTTTTACGTATGAGCTCTAAATTAAACTTCACAAACAGCTCTACACGTGAAATCCTAATATAATAATCTTTCGACGTACATTTGTTAAGCATGTTATTTGCTACTGCTTCGAGACTCGATTCGTGGGACAAATTTTACTGTTTTTCTTGTGATAGTGGACGGATTTACTGTTCCTCATGTGATAGCGTGGGGTGGCGTAGGGAAGAGAGGAAGAGTACATGCGTACAGCTGCATTTAGGAATTTTTGGCTTGCTTTTGGAATCAAGAGGAAGCGAGAACTACGGGTTGGATGGACCAGAAAATATTACGAATAGAATTCGATACATTCGAATTTTATGTATAATTTTATTATATATATTATATGTAAATATATATAACATGAATATAAATATTATATTTTGAGTCCGAATATGTACGAGTTTCATAAGTAATATTCTTTCTGCATGAAATGATAGATAATAATAATAAAAATGTAAGATTTACATGCATACCACTCAATTCTTATGAATTTATAAATCTAACACATGCAGTTTAATATAAAGCATTTTCTTGATGTATGAATATATCAACTCATTTTTTAAGTTAAAATAGTGATATGTTTTATGCAATATGAAAATTTTAGGTGATATATATGTATAAAAAGTTAAAGTTAAGGTGCTTGATGTGTAAAATCATAGGAATTAGGTGGTATATATATGTAAAAGCCCCAAATAAAAGTTATTATTAACATTTCTGATTACAAGTTGACGAAATGCTATATTTGTTGAATACTACATATTTAAAAGATAAAATGCTAAATATTTTAGGAGTCACACTAGAAATGGTGTATGTGTAATTATAAATAAGAGTTTGAAAGATAAGTTTGTAAAAATTAGTAAAATTGATGATAGAATAGTAGCCAGAAAATTTATGTTGATACTGAGATTTTTAATGGTATATGTACTTATGCTTCTCAAGTAGGTTTACATAAAGGTTCAAAATAAAATCCTATAATGACCTAGAAGAATTAATACAATTGATAGCCCTTGAAGAAAGATTTTTTACTTGAGGAGATTTAGATGGACATGTTTGCCTGTAGAGTGGTAGAAGATTTTAGAAATATTCATCATGGCTTTGCTTTTGGAGTGATTAATGAAGAAAATAGAACTATTTAAGATTTTACTTTAGCATATGATTTTATTATAAAATTTTTTTTATCATTAAACTTCAAGATTTTAAAATTTGCAAAGTTCGTGAAGAATCTAATTCTATCTAAGATAAAGTAAGAAACATTATTAAACAAGTAGCAAAAAATGTATTTGGAGAATCAAATCTAATTTTTTTTAAAAAAATAAAAATAGTTGGTGTTGGGATAAAATGTGCAATATATATACAGATGCGCGCGCACGCACACACACACAGATATATA
>NEWO01000099.1:196507-221889 GCA_003013225.1 Phalaenopsis aphrodite
TAAAATTTGTTTACAAGTTAGAAGCATTCTCAAACATGGCCAACCAGTTAGCAGGACTGTTGCCCTCTCTATAGATAAAAGTAAAATGGATGAAAGGAGTCCTCAATGCCTTAATCTTCTTAAGCAAATGAGCAATGTGCTGAGGATGAGAATCTTGAATAGTGAGAACCCTCAAAAGTACTGAGGAATCCATCTCCACCTGTAAATTGCCATAGTTGTTCAGAGTTGCAAACTTAATGGCTAAAAAAGTAGTAGTCATCTCATCTACCAAATCATCCTTGATTGAAATGGAACAGTAGAAGAATAGAAAACACATGCCTGCATGATTCCTGAAAACACCCCCTATACCAGCACCTTGATCTGAAAAGCTCCCATCAGTATAGCCTTAATAAAAGGATGGGAAGGTCTCTCCCAAATCATCTGTTTAACCTCAAGTTTGGGGGGCGGGGGCAGTGATCTCGATGTATGCAGTTATAATCTTAATTTTTCCTTATAATTTTTACTTTGCAACGGTGCCATAAAGCTTGATCATCAGTAATAGCTTAACAAAATATTGAATTTGAAGCATATAAGTATACAATTATTATATTTAAATATGGGATAATATGCAAGTATATGTATCGTTATCAAGTAATATAAGAATTTTTTTATTAAGCCCCGAATATCGAACCCACAGAGATAAAAGAAAATATACAACTAAAATCAGAAAAAATTAGATAACAAATTCTACTTATCACAATATTGTTACTCAAACTTTAGATGCTATAATAGAAATAAAAATATGATTCTTTTTTGTAATTTTTGCTAAAATAAAGTAAACTAAACAAATGACTACACTTAACTAGATATTTATAAAATGAAGACAATATAAATAAAATATATTTTTCCTTATCATGAATCAGTGACAAGTATAGGAATTTTATTGTGGAAGTATTCAAATTGTGCTATGCCAAATAGGAGCAATAATGTTCCTTACCCATACTAGAGATGCTATAAAGGACATTGGCTAATTTAAAGTTTGAATAGTCTTGAAGACGGGTTAAATAGGGAAGATGCTAGCTCTCACTCTAGTGTTCCCTCTTCTCCCTCCACCTCGGTGCTAAAATCTCATATCAAAACCTAAAATTATAACTAAATCGGGGACTTTAGCCTGTCAGTCTAAAGTCTTCTAATTCTACACCCTTCAAAGTTTATTTTCCTACTTATTTACACTCAAACATATGAATTGCATTCTCATCCATACAATCTCATGTGATTCTTCCCACTAGTTGACTAAAACAATACCATCTCGGAATCTTACATGTTCTCACAACAAATATTAGCATCTTAATTAACCAAATCAAGAAGTAAATGAAGTAAAAGGTTAAAAATCATCACAACTTATTCCAACATAAAGATTAATACTTGAAAACTTCCATCCAATACTTAATCACTTATCATTTTAAGGAAAAAGATAAAGAAAACTACTAAAAATTCATGGAGAAAACACAACCACGCTTAAGTTTAAAAGTAGAAATCATGCAAACAAACAAGAAGTCTAAATTAAAACCAAATGTAGTCACACAGATAAAAACTTATCTCAATTTTTCTCCACCAAACTCTTGAATTTCCTGTGAATCTCTTCTTTCCCTTACAATACAAATTATAACTTAAAATAAAAAGAAAAGGGCGCGGCGGCGTGTGTAGAAATGTCTCTCAAAAAGAAGAAAAGAGAGATAGAGAAATAGAGAGTTCTTCAATCCAAGTCTTCTTTTATAATTTTTCAAAAGTTATCTTGCTATCTCTTTAAAATGTGTTCACATTCAATGAATCTTCTAAGAGTTGCCACCTTTTAAAAGCCAATTGAATGTATTTTCGTGTCTATTAACTATTTCCCACGCTTTCATCATGGGTTGATTCAAACACCGCTTAAAAAATTTGTCCAAAATCATTGAATCATCAAGTAACTATTTTTGGCGCTTAAGTGTGAGATACTTTGCACTTTGGTGCAGCCTTCTTAGATTTAAGAGCTAGTACTTGGTGCTTAGGCGCCATAGTTCTTTTGCACACCTTCGCACTTTTGCTCGAAATTTGATCATTTTTCACTCCTTTCAACATTTTTCATCCATTTGATTGTACCTGAAAGAAAAACATACAAATACCTTCCATTAAAATGTAATATCTCAAAAATAGGTATACAAATGTGTACATAAAGACTATATATTTTGGGTGTATCAAAATCCCCCAAACTTAAAATATTACTTGTCCTTAAGTGACACTCCAATCTTTCAAAACCAAAATAAGTAGATTACGTAAATGAGTTTCTTTAGAATATTCTAAAATTTTGATCTAGAAATATAGTAGTCCAATTAAAAAAAACATTTGTATGTTAGACCAACTTAGAGTTTAAAAAGTTTTAATGTAAAGAAGTATGAAAATATGAGTTTCTATCTAGTTCAGAAATATTTTAAAATTTCAAATATAGAGTTTAGGCATTTTATCTTTTGCAATTAAAAAATTGTTATTAAGAATAATTATACTTGTTATATTATATCCTTAAGCTTTAGAGTTTCTCAAGTCTTATACTTTAAAAAGATTAGACGTGGAACCAATTTTTTGTTAAGCACTAATCCTCAAGCTTCTCCTCCCTTTTTCAACTTTGTTTTTCTCTCATTTTTTAAGTGAGGATTACTATATCTGAATAGGCGTTTCATGATTTTGAATTCCACTCCTCCATTTATAAAGCAAAGATTTGAAATAAATTTTTTACTTAAAAATATAGTAATAATTTTGAAATTTATTTTTAATAAAAGAAATTTAAGCATTGAAAATAAGTGTCTAACCCTTATAAAATTTTCAAAAATACAATTTCTCCTACTAAATATAATTACACACTATTTATCATTTATACACTAAAAATTTTTAACTTTAAGTTTTTCTTCATTAATATAGGTTTCAACTAAATTCTCTTACTCATTTCTATATTCAAAATTTTACTTCCCTAATATAACTTCATATACATAATCATTTTTTTTTTCAAATCAAAATCAAATTTATTTGTAGTACATTTAAGAACAAATAAACTTCAAGTTTGAAAAAAACTTTTCTTCCCCCTCTCCCCCCCCAACTTAAATTTTTAATAAGATAAAACATTTTAGTATCATATTTATAAAGAGGCTGGAATGAAAATTAAAAATAACATGCTTACAAGAATTATTATATTCTAAATATACAAGTACACAAATTAAAAATAGGAGTAAGAATTTAATTGATCAAATTTTAATTTAACTTTAACATATAGAGATTTATTAGACATCTATGCAATGGAGGATGACATATAAACAAACAAACACATTAACACAAATTCACAACTGCAACATAAAGAAAATACCTGGTAGTAAATTGAAAATTAGACATGAAGTTCTAAAGTGAAAGTTAGTAATATTCTAAACCTTCCTAAAATTTAAGATTAAGTTCAACACAAAGTAAATACAATAGACAATGTAGTAATAACAATTACTACCACTTAAAAAAATATAACTACTTACAATAACAGAAATACATCATAGTAGTGTCCAACAAAACTAAACTAAGGTACTTAGTTTAATCCTCCTCCTCATCATCATCATGACTTTCATTGTTATCCCAAAAGGCACTAGGCTCATATGGTGGATATGTGGATATGAAGAGAAAATTGCACTTTAGTCACCTCTCATAGGTTTTTCAAAGATGAGTGAAATTTCAACTCATAATCACTATTTCTTCTAATATATCCATTCATATGGTCTACAAAATTCTCTAAATTTAATACTTTGTCCACAATATAATTGATGTTATCTAACATATTTTGCAATAAATGTGACTGCAAATCAGAACCATAGAGGCACCAAAACTGCTAAAAAATCCTCCTCTCCAGCCAAATATCGAATGTTGTGAATAAGACTTCACATTAACACTTGTAATGAGCTTTAGAGGTTGCAGTATCTCTTCCCAACTATCGAATCTAACACCTGCCTGCTCACAAATTGAAAAGATCAAGGATGTGAATCCCGAACCTGCAATAGTAGCAGTGACAACAGATTTGGTGATAGTCTCATAAATCAGAGATCCAATGTCAATAGACTTGAACTGCTAAATGCAATAATTCAAGGTAGCACTATCTCGAAGAACTTTGCAGAGGTGGTTGGTTAATAGTGGACAAGCACAAATAAAGTAATGCCACGCCTTCGATGTGGCATCTAACTTTGGCGCGGGAAAGTTGACTATTCTTTCATTTATAATCTTCCACAGCTCTCTTCCATCGATCAATGATGATATGATCCCATCCAAATACTCATCAGTCAGACTATAGTTTGAATAAAAACATAATGTACTATGGGCAATTGGTAGAACAAATTTATTACCTCAAGGGAGAAAGGCACTAATTTTCCTTGAAGCTTGACCCAATCTTCTTCAGCTTTAGGGAGATTAGTGTAAAACTCCTTAACAATAAAAATCACAGCCACAACAGATAAACAGAAAAAATGTTCCCACTGTCAGCAAAGAATCAAGTCTTCTACTGCTCCACCTGGACTTTTAAAACATCTCTCAGGAATCAGTTTCCTCGACTGCAGTGCATCGTTATATCTCTCTCAAGCTCTTGAGCTAACAAATTTGCTTGAATCAAAATGGGATTTCCCTTTACTCCTCTTCATTGTTGGGGCCATTTCTAAAAAACACATAAAATTAACACTAAATCCTAATCTCAAGTCTAAATCACTAAACTCAACTTTTAAATGCTTAAACTATCATTTCTATATACTTTCCATAAGTTTTTCTTAAATTTTCCCCATGAATAGTGATTTTTGATCAAATCCATAATGTGCTTAAAATACATGGTGAAAATAAAATGTTTTTACATAAAAGTGAAGCTCTTACCTCAGGAAGATCAAATCTAACAAATTTTGCTTGAATCCTCCAAGAAATCTCCACTTTCGAGGAAGCCCTAACACTCAAAATCATGAAAACTAGAGGAAGAAGATGAAGTCGGGGTGAAAAAGGGGAGTTTTGGCTCAATTTTTCACTACAAACCATTCGCGAGCTAATTTACATGAACTGATGCTTAAGCATGACTTGTTAAGTGCTTAGGCACCTGCCTCTCTGGTTATCGAGGGCTTAAATGCGGGGACTTGACACTTAGGCGCCAGTGCACAAATTTTGATATTTTTAATTGTAAGTGAAATGCACATCTAGCCTAAGTCAGCCAACCCTAAATGGTATTATAACTCTTTAATAACTATTTTCTTCCCCTTTAACTCTCCACTTTCTCAAATTTACCAATATTAACTAATTTGATTCAACACAAAATTTCACAGACAAACAAACAGTTTTATTAACTCACAAAAAATAACAAATATTTGCTATACTTAATTTCTCAATCCAAATAATTTTGAATGAGATAATTCCTAAGCACAAACACTAAACAAACTTAACACTAAAAACACATAAAAAAACTTAATACTAACAAACAAACGCCTAACACAAATGAACACTAAACTAAGAACTTAATTCCACTCTCCTTCTGATGGAAGAAATCCTGGCCTTTCATTAGTTTCTTCTTGGGCATTTGAACTATAGATCTGATAGAATGGGTGGTGGAGAAGAACTATGGTTGATTCTTTTTCAATCCATTTGTTTTTCAAATACATAGCCTTGTTCGCTTCTTCAATAAAACTTGTGTGGCTATATTGTATCTTAAGTTTCCATCGAATATGCTCCAAATGTGCATTGAGTTCCACTTTTGCTTCAATTGAAGCCACATCAACCTGAATTTTTGTAATTTTCACTGTTATTCCTTCTATACTAAGAGCTAGGAAACTGTTGTATAACTCTTGTGCACTTTGAATAATGAATTTCTTCTTCATAGCTTCCTCCTTTTTCTTCAAATCAATCTCCTAAAATGACATCTTTCAAAGATCTCTCACTCTTTCTTAGATTTTAGGGTTAAAACTGAAGTAGGGTGAGAATTCTCTTCATTCCGCTCTATTTATAGGCTTTAGACCAAGCCTAAAACAACTAGACACGTTCTCAAACCAGTAACCCACGTTAAAACCTACTAAACCATGTTTAAATCTTCTAGAAATGTAATTTAACATGTTTAGCAAACGATCGTGCTTTAGCACCGAATGTTGGCGTTTAAGCACCAGTGCTTAATTTAGCACAGATCCGCTTAACGTCCAAATATTCATTGCAACATGTCTAAGATATATATTAAAGTCTTAAAAACATTATTAAATCATTATATATACAAAATACTACCACAATTTTCTTAATCAAACACAACAACATAATATTCAAAACAGAAACACACACATAACTATGGGATGTCTCCTACAAAGCGCTTGGTTTTACATTGTCAGCCCAGTGCTTATTTTGGTTGACCCAACAATATAAGATCATTTAATTTAAGTTGATCCCCTAAAAAGTAGGATTTCAACCTATAATAATTCACTTTGAATATTTTCTTAGTTTTAGGATCTTTAATATTCACAGCAACATAAGGATAAACTTTCACTACAACAAATTGGTCCATCCTCCTGGACTTAAGTTTGCCTAGAAATAATCTTAACCATGCATTATATAGCAAAACTTGTTGTCTTGGCTCAAAATTTTTAGTAAGAATCCTCCGATCATGCCACATCTTCATCATTTCCTTATAAATCTTAACACTCTCATAAGATTCATTCCTTATCTCTTCAAGCTCATTTAATTGCTATAGTATTTTCTCACCAGCATCCTTTAAATTATAATTAAATTCTTTAATAACCCAATATGTTTTATGCTTAAGTTCAACTAATAAAAGACAAGCTTTCACAAATATTAGCCTGTATGGGTACATTCTTATAGAAGTTCTATATGCAGTCCTATAAACCCATAAAGCATAGTCAAGTTTGACTGACCAATCCATTTTTATTAGATTCACATATTTTTCCAATATTCTTTTAATTTCACGATTGAAAAATTCAGCCAAACCACTTGTCTGAGGATGATAAAGAGTAGTAATTCAATGGTTGAAATGACTTCCCTCATCAGTTATGATCACTGTTAGCATCCCAAATCTACAAAATATGTTCATTCCTAAAAACTTTTCAACACTTTGATCATCACATCAAGATAAAGCAATACCTTCAAACAATTTGGATACATAGTCTACTGTTATTAATATATATAAATTTCTTAAAGATTGTATAAATGGTCCTATGAAATCTAATCCCCAAACATCAAATATCTCAACTTCTTGCACATAATTGAAAGGAATCTCATTTCTTCTAGAAATATTGCCTACTCATTGACATCGATCATAAGTTTTGATATAAACATTAACATCTCTAAAGATAGCAGACCGACAAAATTCAGATTATAAATTTTTGTATGATGTTTTATCAACATCAAAATGTCTTCTAAAATTAGAATTATGACATATTTAAATCATTTTATAAGTTTCTTCTGAAGGCACACTTCTTCGAATAATTAGATCATTTCCTTATTTATGTAAAAATGGGTCAACCCAAAAATAATTCTTAGCATCAAATAAAAATTTCCTCTTCTGTTGGTATGTCATTCCATAATGTATAATATCACTAACAATAAAGTTCATAATGTCGGCATACCATGGAACACTCCACTCATAATTACTGAACATATCTTCATCTAGAAAATTTTCATTAATTTCTTTTTCAAAACATAGTGGTTTTTCTAATTGACGCTTGGAAAAATGATTAGTAATTTGTTTTTCAGCTCCCTTCCTATCTACTATCTCAAAGTGAAATTCTTGCAAAAGAAGAATCCATCGTACCAGTCTTGGTTTTGCATCGTTCTTTTTCATTAAATATTTAATAGTAGAATGACTTGTATGGATAACACATTTAGTTCTAATTAAGTATGATCAAAATTTATCTAAAGCATATAATATTGTTAATAACTCTTTCACAGTTGTGGTATAATTAATTTAAGCTTCATTAAGAGTCTTACGAACATAGTAGATTACTTTGAAAATCTTATTATGCTTTTGTTTTAAACAACTCTAATAGCATAATCACATGCATCAGACATTAATTCAAAAGGTTTTTTCCAATCTAGTGAAACAATGATTGTTGCAGTTACTAATTTTTCTTTTAATAACTCAAAAGTTTTTAGGCACTCCTCATCAAAATTAAAAATTACATCTTTTTCAATTAAATGACATAAAAACTTAGCAATTTTTTAAAAGTCTTTAATATATCGCTTGTAGAATCCAACATATCCTAAAAAACTCCTAATTTCTCTTACATTTTTTGGGTAAGGTAAATTAACGATACACTTGAATTTTTACAGGGTCTACTTTCATACCATTCTCTGATATTTGATATCCTAAAATAATTCCTTTTGCTATCATAAATTGAAATTTTCCTGAATTGAAGATTAAGTTCGCTTCTTCAGAGCGCTTAAGAACTTTCGATAAATATTTTAAACATGATTCAAATGAAGTTTCAAACACTGAAAAATCATCCATAAAAACTTCATATCCTTTTTCAATTAAATCACACAAAATAGCCATCATTCATCTTTAAGATGTAGTAGAGGCCTTACATAAACCAAAGGACATTCTTATAAAAGCAAATGTACTATAAAGACTAGTAAAAGTTGTTTTCTCTTGATCATCATGAGCTATTTATATTTCATGATAACCATTATATCCATCCAAAAAATAAAAGTATTTATGCCCAGCTAGTCTATCCACCATTTGATCTAGAAAGGGTAGTGGAAAATGATATTTCTTAGTGGCGAGATTTAATTTTCTATAAATAATGCATATTCATCAACCTGTGACTTGTTTTGTTGATATTAACTCATTATGTCCATTCATAGTCACAGTCAATCCTCCTTTCTTAGAAATATAGTGAATTAGACTAACCCACACACTATCTGAAATATGATAGATAATTCCAGCATCTAACCACTTTAAAATTTCTTTCTTAATAACTTCTTTCATAACAGGATTCAATCTCCTTTGAGGATTAGCCTTGGGTTTGTAGTTCTCTTCCATATGAATTCTATGCATACAAATTGAATGACTGATTCCTTTAATATTTGCAATTGTCCATCCAAAGGCTTTCTTATAATTCTTCAAAGTTTTCATTAAACCTACTTCTTCTTTACTAGTTAATTTTGAGGAAATTATAACCGGTAATGTTGAGGAATCACCTAAAAAGACATATTTTAAGTGTTCATGAAGTAACTTAAACTTAAGTTCAGGATATTTTTCAATCGATTAATAAAAAGATTTATCTTTTTCTGTCATATCCAAAACTTCAAAACTTTCTCAAACATAATTTGAATATTCTTTATAAAAGTATTCAAATTTATCAGATTCATCTTCTTGTTCACGTTCCAACCATTTCATCTAAGATTTCTCCTCAAAAGTTGTTTTGAAATGACATCCACTCAGATATCTTATTGCAACAATTCTGTAATATTCATCATCTTTACCTTTTGTAGGATACTTCATCGATTTTGAAATATTAAACATAACTGTTTAATAATTGATGCGCATAATTAATTCCCCTTTTGCTCTTCCTGTAGGTAGGAAAAGTCTCCCCAAATGATAAGTATCTCCTTATCTTCCTCCATATCTAGCACAATGAATTCAACAGGAAAGATAAATCAATCCACTTTCACCAAAACATCTTCTATAACTCCCTTAGGATCTGTTATTGAACGATCTGCTAACTGCAGAGTTACAGTAGTAGGGGATATTTTCCATAAATGCTTGCATCTAAATTACATAAAACTTTCTCATAAAATTTGTCTCTTATTTCACATGAAATTGTGAAGCTACCACGATCTTTAAGCTTTTCAGGAAGCTTTTTCTAAATTATAGCACTACACTCTCTACTAAGTGCAACAATCTCGTTATCTTCAAACTTCATTTTCCTGTTAAGAATTTTCTTCATAAACTTGACATAGCTTGGCATTTATTTTAAGACTTGAGCAAATGGAATATTAATTGTAAGCTTCATAAAGTTTTCTAGAAATTTTGAAAATTATTTATTAACAACGACTTTATATATTCTTAAAAATATAAGATTTAATTCCTCAGCAATAATACCGAAAACTTGACAAAGGTTATAGATTTGGTAAAGATGTATATATAAAATATTTAATAATGATAAAGTCACACTTACCAATGCAAGTATACATATCGCTCAAGTAATATAGGGCTCCAATGGAGTCTTAGATATCGATCGCACAGGGAGTAATATTAGAAGCTACAAACTAAGATTTTAGAAAAGTAATACTTAATCGCAACAATGGAATTCAAATTGCTTATCTGTTACTAATAGACAATTGAAATAAATATGTAATTTTAATAACTCTTAAATAACTAATTATATTAATAAAGATTTTAATGTGATATTCAATATATAAGAAAGCATCATTCTTCTTATCAAGAAATTATAGTGAATGGATAAAGTGAATCAGTTAAAATTGTGTTGTGCCAAATAGGAGCATACCTAACCCTTTGGTTCAGGCATAAAAAACATAGAGTAACCCTCGCTTGTTTACTGAATTTGCGGCTAGGTTGAGAGGATACAGACTCTCACTTCAGAGCTCCCATGTTCCCCTCTCCTGAGGGCTAACATCTACACTTTAGCACCCAAATGATAGGACCGAATTGGGGATTTTAGTCTTTCATTCTAAAATCTCTAATTCTTCGCCTGATAATTTTATTTCCCTATTTATTTAAACACAATTTCCAAGGGCTTTGAACTCACTGAATCTTTGATGTAATGTTCACTTTAGTTGTAAAACTTAACATATTTTAATAAATGAATTGGCCAGATTGAAAGTAAATTAAGATCGAAGTGAAAAGATCATCACAATTTCGTTAAAATTTTTATGGCTCAACCAATTCAAATCACTATTTCACAAATCTCAAGACAAGGAGAAAGACAGAGAAAACTACTCAGAACTCATGGGGAAGACACAACAAAATTTGGAATTCATATATAAAAGCAAAGTAAAACAAATTACAACAAGTAAATAACACTTGTCTCTAATTTCTCCCCAAGCAAACTCCTCAAAGTTCCTCTGAATCTCTACCTTTCTTTACAGCACACAGAATTCTTCTTCGAAGCGGTAAGGAGGAAGAAATCTCTCACTTTCCCTCCACTCTTACAATCTCTCAAATAATTCCTCACAATTAGACTCTCTACACTCTCCCAACACTTAACACCCCCTCTAATTTTGGCCAAAAGCATCTTTTAAAGTTGTGTATGAGTTTTCCCAAGAGTTGCCTAAGCATCCCTCCAAAATTCCTCCTCATCCAATGCATTGTTGGACATAACCGCCGATCTCGCCGTCGACAGCCTCGATGGCGTCGTATGTGGGCTTTCTAAATTATTAAATCTAGAGTCTCAAGAAATTCTCACCGTCAGCGTCGTTGGGCTTGTCGTCGGCGCCCTAGTTCAAATCTTTACATTTTGGTCCTTTTTGCTCCAAATTCGCTCCTTTTTGCATATTTTTGCTCCAATGACCCTAATTCATCATTCCTGCAACAAAACATCAAAAACACCTTTCTTTCAAGTGTAATATCATTAAAAACAGTATAAAATACGTATGAAAATCTCACCATATTTTCCTTTGGTCATTTATCCAACTTTTGTTGATGAAGTCTCTAGGAAATGGAGGTGGTGGTTTTTCTAAGTCAATTTTAAGTGGAGAAATAGTTCTCTCTAAACTATTTAGAGCTTTATCTTCAGGCTCTTCAATTTCTTCTCTCTCTACTTCAATCTTTTTTTGAACTCTACCTTCCAACTGTCTTCCACTTCCAAGTTGAGCATCTTTTACTTGCTCTTTATTCTGGTCTTTTGGATTTACTTTTGTATTACAAAGAAGTGTTCCTTGGGATCTATTACTTAATGAATTTGCTATTTGTTGATTCTCAATACTTCTAATAGTATCTCCATGAGTTTGTAACTAATTTCCCATCTGTAACACTACTTCTTCTATAGACAACTTTTTCTTCTTGAATTGTGGATTACAGTTAAAACTTGAAGGAAAAGTAGGTCTATATTTATTATTACCTTGTTTGTTCCACTTTTCTAAAGGGTTCACTTAATTTTTTCCCCATTACTGATTATTACCACCTAAAGTATTATTCCAGTTAAAGTTAGGATGGTTCTTCCAACCTAGGTTATAATAGTTTGAATATGGATTATTCTGCTTATTGTTTATGACATTCAAAATTTCTAATGACACTTGAGATTCTACCATTTGTCCTAATGAAATCTCTTCAATCATTGCAATTGGTTAAGAAAAATTCATTCAAAATTGGTTTAGCTTCCTTAAAGTTATAGCAACTTGATTTACTAACATTGTAAAAACATCAGATTTATGAATATTGGCTACTTTCTTAGGATTTACCCTCTCAAAAGGCCACTAAAAAATATTAGTACCCATACCTTCAATTAAGGCATAAGCATCATGAAATAGTTTTGACATCAATGAACCACCAACAACAACATCAATGATAGATTAAGTGACCCAACTAATCCATTGTAAAAGGTTTGAATTATTAAAATATTTGGTTTAACATGGTGTGGACACTTTTTCAGTAGTTCTTTAAATCATTCCCATGCTTCATAAATAGATTCCTTAAAACTGACAAAAATATGTAATATCATTTCTAAACTTAACAATATTTTATGGTGAAAAACATTTAGCAAAGAATTTCTGCGTTAAATCACCTCAAGTTCTTATAGATCTAAGCGCTAACAAATGTAACCATATCTTAGCATTATACCTCGGTGAGAAAGGAAAAATTTCAAGTCTTATAGCATCATCTGATACACCATCATATTTAAATGTAGCACAAAATTCTAGAAAATTGACATGATGAAAATTTGGATCTCAGTTGGTGCTCTTCCAAACTGATTATTTGATACCATGTGGATAATAACATGTTTCAGTTCAAATGAATTAGCCACTACAATAGGTTTTTGAATACTACAATGAATTTCATCCACTGTAGGGTTTGCATAATCTCTTAAAGGTTTAAACTCTTGATTAATTTCAGCATTTTGATGATTTTGGTTTGCCATTTCTTGAAATTTTTAGTATATTTGTGTATAGATTTTTAAAATTTTTTTTTAATAGTTCTTTCTAATTCAATATCATAGGGCATTAGTTCTGTAGAACCTGAACTACATATACATTACTACGAAACACATAAAATATAAAATCACACAAACAAGAAATTTATATAAAAACAACACTACAATATTCTTAAAAATTTATGTAAGAATTTCTAAAATTAGAAATTTTCTTTCTAAAACTTTTTCCAAACATTTTATATTTGTCTCCGACAATGACGCCAAAAACTTTATCCCAATTTTATATGACAATACAACATATGCAGTTATAATCTTAATTTTTCCTTACTTATAATTCTTACTTTACAACTGTGTCAAAAACTTGATCACCAGCAATAGCTAGGCAAAAAATTGACTTCAAAGCAAATTAAAATACAATTAATATATTTAAATATAGAACACTATGCAAGTATACGTATCGTTGTCAAGTAATATAAGACTTTTTGATTGAGCCCCAAATATCAAACCCAGCTGGACAAAAGACAATATCTAATTAAAATCAAAAGAAATTAGATAACAAGTTCTACTTAGCAAAATGTTCTTACTCAAACTTTAGATGTTATAATAAAAATAAAAATTCGATTCTTTTTGTAATTTTTGCTACATGAAAGTAAAGTAAACAACTAACTAAACTTAACTAAATATTTGTAAAATGAAGGTAATATAAATAAAATATATATTTCCTTGTCAGGAATCAGTAACAAGTATAGGAATTCTATTGTGAAAGTATTCAAATTGTGTTGTACCAAATAAGAGCAATGATATTATTTACCCTTACTAGAGATACTATAAAAAATATTAGTTATTTTAAAGTTTGAATAGTTTTAAAAATAGGTAAGGTAAGGAAGATAATAGCTCTCACTCTAGAATTCCCTCTTCTCCCTCCACCTAGGGGCTAACATCTCATATTAAAACCTAAAACTATAAACCAAATTATGGGTTTTAGTCTGTCACTCTAAAGTCCTTTAATTCGATACCCTTCAAAGTTTATTTCTCTATTTATTTATACTCAATCATATGAATTAGGTTCTCATCTATAAAATCTCATGTGATTCTTACCATTAGTTGACTGAGATAATATCATCTTGGATCTAACATGTTCTCATAACAAATGTTAACATCTTATTTAGCTAAATCAAGAAGTAAATGAAGTACAAGGTTAAAAATCATCACAACTTATTCCAACATTAAAGATTAATACTTCACACAACTTCCATCTAATACTTAATCACTTATCATTTTAAGGAAAAAGATAAAGAAAACTAGTCAAAAATCATGGAGAAAACACAACCACACTTAAGTTTAAAATTAGAAATCATGTAAACAAACAATAAGTCTAAATTAAAACCAAATATAGTCATAAAGATAAAAACTTATCTTAAATCCTCTCCACCAAAATCTTGAAGTTCCTTTGAATCTCTTCCTTCCCTTACAAAACAAACTATAGCTCAAAATAAAAAGAAAAGGGGGCGACGGCGTATGTAGAAGAGTCTCTCAAAAAGAAGAAAAGAGAGAGAGAGAGTTCTTTAATCCAAGTCCTCTTTTATAATTTTTCAAAAGGTACCTCGATGTCTCTTCAAAATGTGTCCACATTCAATGAATCTTCCAAGAGTTGTCTCCTTTCAAAAGACAATTGAATGTTTCATGTACAGTAACTATTTCCCACACTTTCACCAAGGGTTGCATCAAACACATCTTCAAAAATTTGTTCAAATTCATTGAATCATTGAGTAACTACTTCTGGCGCTTAAGCATGAGGTACTTGGCACTTTGACACAGCCTTCTCAGTTTTACTGGCGTGTAAGCGCCAGTTCTGTGCACTTAGTTGCCACGGTTTTTTTGTACTTCTTTATTTTTGCTCCATATTTGATCCTTTTTCACTTCTTTCACCATTTTTCATCCATTTTATTGTACCTGAAAGGAAAACACACAAATACCTTCCATTAACGTGCAATATCTCAAAAATATGTATAAAAATGTGTAAATTAAAACTATATATTTTAGGTCTATCAGCACTAGATGAAGATCAAGGCTGGCTCATAGGCACAATAGTTTTGTTTCGTAGGCGCTAGAGTCGGCTTCTAGAAGATCCATTGAATGAGGCCAAATTTTGAAGAGAAGTACGAAACAACCCTTAGTGATTTTCGAAGCTCTGTATATATAGCTTAATTCTACATGTCTAAGGAGAGTTCTAGAGTCGTTTTGAGAAGGGGAGGTACCCATCTAGAGTGGGCGGCTACCTTAGTAAGGTTTTGTGAGTCATGTGAGAGTCTATTGGAGTCGGAGAAGTCAGTGAACTTCAAAGGAGTGCTTGGGTAAACATTTCAATTAAGTATTTGTATCTTTTCTTTAAGTATTGTACTTTAAATTTGACTTTTATAATTATGTTTCGTATTGTTATACCCATGTGTTCTGAGTAGTTTTCTTCTTTCTCCTTACAATATGAAGTAATCAAGTCGTGGTTTTGATTTGATTATAACTTCTTCTTTTACAAAAATTTGGGATGTTATTTTCACTAGGCCTTCATTTACTTTACAATTTGGCAACTTGTATTGTTAAAATTTGTTGAGAAACTTAAAGACCTGAGAGGGCTAAGATTTCTCTAGCTAGTGAGTGTCAGATTTCACTTTGAAAAGAGCCATGGAGATCATCTGAGGGAGAAGTGCAAATAGATAGGGAGATAAGATTTAATGGGGGTAGAATTGATGTTTCTAGGGTGACAGACTAGATTCTTTTATCAATTTGGTCTAGAGATTGGAACTAAGGGTTGCTGGTAGGTTCTATAGAAAGAGTATAGTAGGTAATCTAGGAGTGAGTGACTAGAACCTACCCAACACTACTATACATGTCGACACCAACTTTAGATTAGCCAATATTTTTTATGCTCAGAAGAGGTAAAGAAGAAGTATGCTTTTATTTGTCACAATACCGCAATTAGACCTCTAAACATTTCAAATCATGCGCTGATTATGAATTATTTGTAAGGAAAAAGTCTCTTTATATATATCTTGAATTTTCTATAATTCTGCATTTACTTTTAACTTGCATTTGTTGAAATTAGTAAACTTTATTTCATTGCATAAACTACTTTAAAATTTTTTTGTTGTCTTAAGAAAAGGTTTTTCATAATTAAGATTCCTAAATTTACTTCTTTTCTTTATGTTTCCTATGGGTTTGATACTGAGGTTTTTAACAAAAACTCTATATTACTTGAAACGATACATTTAACTGCGTAGTAACCCTAGTAAGAAAACTATTAATCTAAATTTTATACTATTACATTGTTCTCACTAGCTGCTAAATATAAATTAGGTTAAGATTTTGGTCATATTAGGAAACATAAAAATCTATGTAATTGTGGGCCAGGTCAGTTAGACTTGGGTTGGGTGAGATCTTGCTTTTGGGTCAAGTTTGATTTGGTTTAGACCTAAGTTGGGTAAGGAATAAATTTCGGTTTAGGTCTAGGTTTAGGTTTAGGGTTTGGGTTAGACCTAGAGTAGGTCAAATCTAGGCTTAGGTTTGGTTTCTAACTAATTTAGTTAGTGTTAGACTGGGTTCGGGTCCATCTAAGGCAAATCCAAACCCAACCTAATCCAAGGCTATTGGATTGACCTAGCCTAACTAGACAGATAAAAATAAATTCTTAACTATAAAAAAAGAGGAAATATGGTTACCAAAGAGGAGGAGGAAGCTAATTAAAAGGGAGGAGGCTTGTCAGAGACTTCTTCCTCTACTTAGAGTAAGTGTCTGAGAGTTTGGATGCTCTGTATATGTGTTGAGGAGTGTCATAGGTAGCCTATTTATAAGCTCAAAAGGCAGTGACAGAGCATTTCATAGCTGTTCGATTGAGTGGCACATCAATAGCGGAGGCTAATTCGACGATTAGTGGGCCAAGGATTTCCACAAACAAAATGATTAACCATTCATGGCATTGATCCGTGGATGAAGACCACAAATATCTGGCATGTCAAGATAGTTTTCTTGAGCATCTTCATGCTTAGGGCTAGCGTGACCACTCTGAGGAACTTCTTGACATGGTCATGCTCAGGCCTAGCGTGTCTACACTATGAAAAAAAAGGGCAGGGCTTTTTAGCAATCTTTGTTCCATCGGACAACGAGATGATGTTTATGCTAGTCTTATGTAACAAAAAATGAGGTCAACATGCTTAATTTGGGTAGAAAAGTTAGTCTTTAATGAACCTACCAATAATCAAGGAAAAAATAAAATAAAGAAAGAACCTAAAATTTGGGCAGATCTATCAAGCACAAACACAATAATAAAAAAATAACAAATTGACAACTACAACACAATAAATGGGTAACCAGCCCTAGACCTATGACAGAATCGTTGATCAATTATTTCATTTGAATACCATTGATTATTCTTTGGCATTTAAGGTTCATCCTCAATGTTCATTCTTTGCTTTTTACATCCTTATTTGGATAGTTCAGATGCCAATAGTTGACAGATAGTTCGGATCCCAATAGTTGATGAACTATGACAAAAAAAACCTAACGCTAAAAGGAAAAGACTCTGTAAGAAAGTAACACTACATTCACTACAACAACCTAGCTTTACACTAGTGCTTTGCAAAATAAAGTTAGCACATTCTGAAGTTTCAATATCCCCTGCAAAATGAAAGTAGAAAATAGTAATATGTATAGAAAATTTCACTGTGCTTAAAGAGAGTCTATTTACTTGTCCTAAACATTCAGTCTAACAAGGATAACCCATCCTAAGAAAGCATTTATAACAAGAAAACAAAACAAATACAACAAAACCAAAAAATCTCACCTCAGCCTGATCCTAAAATTTGGTTAGCATCGGAAATAGAGTCTAAAGATAGTGAGTACACAAAGTGAGGGAGCCAAACTAGGCCTTATTGTTCAATTTGGAAATTTTTATTACTCTCTTCAAATTTACCAAAAAATAAGAATCAATTTAAATTTTACTATTTTTTGGATTTTTATAAATTTCATTTGAATTTATTTTAATTGTTTATTAAAAACCACATATATGTTTATCAAACAGAATTTATTGAATTTTTAATTTTTATGATTTATTTTTTTTAAATTTTCCTTAAATGTTTTAAAATTAACTTGAATTCATTTCTATACTTTGTTATCGTGTTCAAGATATTTACTTGTAAATTTTTATTGATTTGTTAGAATTATTTAAATTTAATGATATTTTTAGTTGAAAATTCATAATAACTTAAAATTTTCTCTAAAATCATTGAAATTTTCAGAGATGCATGGAATAGAATTCTAAATAATTACTTTTATTAATTAATTATTTATTTAAACATTATTCAAAATAATTAATTTTTATATATTTTGATTTCTTTCTATTCACTTAATTTATTGGTGAAAATTTAAATCAATTTGAAGTTTTCTTGAAAAAAATTATTTAAGGTTTTAATGTGTAGTTGTAACTTTACTACTTTTACTTAAATCTCTTTTATTTGAAAGTGAACATGACTTTTTATTTCATTTGTTAGGTTTAATAGTGCGAGGAGGGTATATTTGTAATTTTATAAAATTAAAAATGTGTCTATCTTTACTTTTAAACATATAAATTTTACTACTTTATCTTTTATTAATGATTTCAAATCATATTTTGCATTTTCTATGTTTGAAAGATAAATTTGGTGGTTCAAAAACAATAATGATATATTTGTAATTTTGAGAAATTAAAAATATATCTTTAGTTACTTGCAAACATAACTTTCTATATGAATTTGCTTTTCAAATTAAACTCCCTCTTAATCAACTCATCTCACATTAAATCATAGTATTACAATATGATAATATAATTCTTTATTTTAACCAAGATTTGGAAATAAAATGTAAAAATGCAAATGTTAAATTTATAAATATACCTTTACACATTACTGTTTTATAGAATGATGTATCGAAAACTAAACCATCAAACGGGACTCGAGAACCGTCTCTTCTTCATTCACCATCCTCTAAGGTTTCCTTCTACTCGAGCATTGCTTCTTCCTCATTCGCCATCGTCAAGATTTTCCATTGCGTGAACCATGTTGCTCTTAATAAATTCGACACTAAGGAGCCTAAGTAATTGAATTCTAAAGACCCTAAGAAGATGGAAATTGAAGAGTGTAAGAACATGGAAACTGAAAAAGCGTAAGAAGAAGGAAGTCAAACTACCGAAGAGTCAATCTACGTCAGCTTAATATTTTTGTTTGTGCTTGTACTTGCATTCTAAAGTATATTATAACCATGATTAGCATTGCGTCGTAGAGTATTTTCGTGCTTATTTCAAATTATAAAATGTATCACAAAAAAAAATCAAAATCACCCAATCACACCACACTTTCACGCAATCACACAACACTTTCACCTAATCACACCAAGATAACACGTTAATAAAAAAAAATTGAAATAAAACCAAAATAATAACATAGTAAATCCATAGTATTAGTAAAATCATATCAAACTAACACCATAATAATAACAAAATAATACTAATATAATACTAAGAAAAACACTGAAATAATAGATTAATAATATCAAAAGAACGCCAAGATAATACTAAAATAATACCATGATAACACCAAATCCCTATCATTAAACAAGTCAACAATGTGTAAATAAGATCTTAATAAGACCTTAATAATACCATATTAACACCTTAATAACACATTAATAACACAAAAAAACAAATTTGTTGGTATTCTATTACTCTGTGTAATTTTGTTGTTGTATTCATGATTTTGATGTATAGATAACAACATGACTATATTTTTTACATGTCTTTTTTGTGGAGGTTTATGAACCCATAGTCCTTCAAATGTAAATGTTGTCCATCTATAGTAAGAGAGGTCATTGATAAGGTCAGACCTACCCTATATGAGGAGACCCACAATAACCTCAAAGAATTGAATGTACATCAATTTATTAATCTCCCTCTATATTCTCAAGACAACGTTTTGACACTGCATATATTTAAATGTTGGGACTATGAATGAATGGTATTCATAATGGGTGGGAAATAGCTAAGTTTACTCCTTGATGAAGTCGCTCTTTTGATAAGCATGCCCAATAGAGGAGAAGCAGCAAGTTGGAAAAAGTTCCATATATTGAACGTTTCAACTGGGGAGTGTGATACACCTAAAATATATGGTATTTTTGTACACATTTTTACACCTATTTTTTTGAGATATTGTGCCTTATTGAAAGGTATTTGTGTGTTTTTCTTTAAGGTATAATCAAATGAATGAAAAATGATAAAAGGAGAGAGCCTCGCCTAAGCGTCAGGTACTCCGCGCTTAAGCGTTTGGTGCCCCACGCTTAAGCGTCAGAAGAAGTTATTTGATTATTTGTTGAATTTGCATGATTTTTTGAAGAGGTGTTTGAAGCAACCCTTGGTAAAAATGTGGGAAATATTTCAAGGACACCAAAATTCATTCAATTGGCTTTTAAAAAGAGGCAACTTCTAGAAGATTCATTGAATGAAGACACATTTGAAGAAACACTAAGGCACCTCTTGGATTTTAATAAAATAATGCATGGATCATCAAAGGGAAAGAGTCAATCCACATCCAACAGCCATCATTCATTCTAGTAACTGTCTCCGCTACCGCTAACCACCTTTCTTTTTATTTTGAGTTTTAATTGTGAGTGAAGAAAGAGAATTCAAAAGAACTTCAACACATTTGATGGAGAGAATTTGAGATAAGTGTTTATCTTTGTGACTACATTCGGTTTTAATTTAGATTTCTTTTTTGTGTGTATGATTTCTACTTTTAAACTAAAGTGTGGTTGTGTTTTCTCCATGAATTATGAATAGTTTTGTTTATCTTTTTCCTTAAAATCATAAGTGATTAAGTATTGAAAGAAAGTTGTGTAAAGTATTAGACTTCATTGTTGGAAGAATTTGTGATGATTTGAAACCTTACACTTCATTTACTTCTTGATTTGGCCAATTAAGATGTTAATACCTATTGTGAGAACATGTAAGATCGGAGATGATTTTGTCTCAGTCATAAAATGGTAAGAATCACATTGAATTTCATGGATGAGAATATAGTTCATGGGGTTGAGTGCAAATAAATAGGAAAATATACTTTCAAGGGTGTAGAATTAGAAGACTTTAGAATGAAAGGCTAAAACCCCCAATTTGATTTATATCTTTAAGTTTTGATATGATACGTTAGCTCCTAGATGGAGGGAGGAAGAGAGAACTTTAGAGTGAGAGCTAGTATCTTCTCTACCTAACCAGTTTTCAAAACTATTCAAACTATAGATTAACCAATGTTCTCTGTAGAATCTCTAATAAGGGTTAAGAAAATTATTACTTCTATTTTGCAAAACACAATTAGAATACTTCCAAAACAAATTTTCCATACTAGTAACTGATTCATGATAAAGAAAAAAATATTACATTTATATCGCCTTCATCTTGCAAATATTTAGTTAAGTTAGCTAATTGCTTACTTTATTTTCAATTAAAAAAAAATTACAAAAAGAATCAAATTTTCATTTCTATTATAGTATCTTGAGTCTAAGTAAGAATATTTTGCTAAGTAGAATTTTGTTATCTAATTTCTCCTATTTTGTAGAGTGCATATTATCAAATTTTCCCTATGGGTTTGATATTCAGAGCTTAATAAAAAATTCCAGTATTACTTGATAACAATCCGTATACTTGTGTAATATCCCATTTTTAAATATTATAATTGTGTTATCATTTGCTTCATAGTAGATAATTTACCTAGCTTTTGTTTTGGATCGAGTTTTTTGCTTTGTTACAAAGTAAGAATCATTATTAAGAAAATTAAGCATATAATCATATACATAGTATTTTACATATATATATAGAAAATTAAGATCAAGTTTTTGGCGCCGTTGCTGGGGAAAGTTACAAAATTTTCAAAAGAAGCTCTTCAAAAAAAAATTTCTATTTTTACAAAGTCTTATTTAAATTTTAAGATTTATTATAGGAATATAGTAGTGTTATTTTTATATAAAGTTCTTATCTGTGTGTTTTTATTTTATTTTTTATTTTATGTCTTTCATAGTAAGGTATGCATAGTTCAGGTTCCACGGGACTTGTCCCTTACGATTTATAATTAGAAAGAACTATTAGAAAAAATTAAAAAATTAAAAATTACTGAAAAAATTCAAAAATTTCAAGAAATGACAATTCAAAATAATCAAAATGTTGAAGAGTTTAGATCTTTAAGAGATTATGCAAACACTACGGTGGACGAACTTCATTGTAGTATTCAAAACCCACTGTAGTGGCTAAGTCATTTGAGCTTAAACACGTTATTATTCAAATGATAACAAATAATCAGTTTGGGGGAGCACCAACTGAAGATCCAAATTTACATCTTGCCAATTTTCTAGAATTGTGTGCTACATTTAAATATGATGGTGTATCAGATGATGCTATAAGACATAGATTATTTCCTTTCTCACAAGGGATTAGCCTAAGATATGATTACATTTATTATCACATGGATCTATCAGAACTTGGGGTGATTTAATGCAAAAATTCATTGCAAAATATTTTTCACCATAAAAAACTGCAAAGCTTAGAAATGATATTACATGTTTTTTCCAGTTTGAAGGAGAATTTATTTATGAAGCATGGGAACAATTTAGAGAACTCTTAAGAAAGTGTTTATACCATGCTATACCAGATTGGTTAATAATTCAAACTTGTTACAATGGACTAGCTAGATCTCTTGGATCTATTATTAATGCTGCTGCTGGTGGTTCATTGATGCCAAAACTATTTAATAACGCTTATGCTTTAATTGAAGAGATGGCTACAAATAATTTTCAATGGCCTTCTGAAAGGGTAAATCTTAAGATCATAAAACTGATGCTTTTGCAATGTTAGCAAATCAAGTTGCTACAATTTCAAAGAAGTTAGACCAATTTAGAGTGAATTTTTGTCAACCAATTGCGATGAATGAAAAGAATTCATTAGGCCAAATGGTAGATTCTCAAGCATCATTAAAAACTTTGAATATCATAAACAATAAGTAGAATAACCCATATTTAAACTATTATAACCCAGATAGGAAGAACCATCCCAACTTTAACTGGAATAATACTTTAAGTGGTAATAATCAGCAATGGGGAAACAACCAAGTAAAACCATTGAGAAACTGGAACAACCAAGGGAATAGTATTTATAGGCCTACTTATCCTCCAGGTTCTAACTGTAGTCCACAATTTAAGGAAAAAGAAGTTGTTTATAGAAGAAGTTATGTTACAAATGGGAAATTAGTTATAAAGTCAATGAGCTAAATTTAGAAATATTGAGAATCAGTTGGGACAAATAACAAATTCATTAAGTAATAGATCCTAAGGAACACTTCCTAGCAATACATAAGTAAATTCAAAAGACCAGCCGTTCAACTTAGAAGCAGAAGAGAAATGGAGGTAGAGTTCAAAAAGAGACTGAAGTAGAGAGAAAAGAGATTGAAGAACCAAAAGAAGATGCTCCGAAAGATTTAGAGAGACATATTTTTCCACTTAAAGTTCACTTGGAAAAACCACCACCTCCATTTCCTTAGAGGCTCCGATAACAAAAGATGGATAAACAATTTTAAAAAATTTTTGGAAATTTTTTAGAAGCCTACAATTAATATTCCATTTACTGTAGCCTTTGAACAAATGTCAAGCTATGTGAAGTTTATGAAGGATATTATTAATAGGAAAAGGAAGTTTGAAGATAACGAGAGTGTTGCACTTAGTGAGGAGTTAAGTGCTATAATTTTGAAAAAGCTTCTTGAAAAGCTTAAAGATCCTGGTAGCTTCACAATTCTATGTGGAGTAGTAGACACATTTTATGAGAAAGCTTTATGTGATTTAGGTGCAAGCATCAAACTTATGTCATTATCAATATTTAAAAGATTGGGATTAGGAGAAATATCCCCTACTACTATAACTATGAAGTTAGCAGATCGTTCATTAATCTATCCTAAAGGAGTTATAGAAGATTTTCTAGTGAAAGTGGATCGATTTATCTTTCATATTGATTTCATTATGCTAGATATGGAGGAAGATAAGGAGATACCTATCATTTTGGGGAGAACTTTCCTAACTACAAGAAAAGCAATGATAGATGTGCAGAAAAAAGAATTAACTATGCCCGTCAATGATCAAACAATTACATTTAATATTTCTAAATCAATGAAATATCCTGCAAAAGGTAAATATAATGAATGCTATAGAATGAATGTGATAAGATATTTAAGTGAATGTCATTTCAAAGTAACTTATTAAGAGAAAAATGAAATGAAATAGTTGGAACACGAGCAAGAAGTGGATTAGATCAATATGAAGATTTATATAAGGAAGATTTAAATTATGTTTGAGAAAGTTTTGAAGTTTTGGACACAACAGAAAAAGATAAATATTTTTGTCCATCAAGTGAAAAACCTCCTGAGCTTGAGTTGAAGTTAATTCCTGAACATTTAAAGTATGCAATTTTAGATGATTCCTCAACATTACCTGCTATAATTTCCTCAAAATTAACTAAAGAAGAATAAGAAAGTTTGATGAAAACTTTAAAGACTTACAAGAAAGCCTTTGGATGGACAATTGTTGATATAAAATGAATCAGTCCTTCAATTTGTATGCATAGAATTCATATGGAAGAGAACTGCAAACCTAGGGCTGATCCTCAAAAGAGATTGAATCCTATTATGAAAGAAGTTGTTAAGAAATAAATTTCAAAGTTGTTAGATGATGAAATTGTCTACCCTATTTCAGATAGTGCATGAGTTAGTCTAATTCACTACGTTCTTAAAAAACGAGGAGTGACTAAACAGAGGAAAATATGTTGAGATTTTTATACCTATTTTATACTATTTTTGATGATATTGCACTTTAAAGAAATGTATTTTTTATGTTCCTTTACAGGAATGATGAATTAGGGTCATTGGAGCAAAAAGATGCAAAAAGGAGCAAATTTGGAGTGAAATGGACCAAAATGTAAGAAATTAAACTAGGGCGCCGACAGTGCCATTGACCTCGCCGACGGTGAGATTTTCTCGAGACTCCAGAATTAATTCATTAAGAAGGTCCACCGATGGCGCCCTCGAGGTCGCCAACGGCGAGCTCGACAGTTATGCCCAATCAGGCTTTGGATAAAGCCAAATTTTGAAGGGATGCTTAGGCAACTTTTGGGAAAGCTCATCCACAACTTTAAAAGACTATTTTTGCCAAAATTTCGAAGAGCTT
>NEWO01000099.1:223139-245899 GCA_003013225.1 Phalaenopsis aphrodite
GATTTAGTAAACAAGTGTAGTATTAGTCAATGTTCTTTATGCCTGGACCAAAGGGAAAAGAATAAATATGCTCCTATTTGACACAATATAATTTGAACTGATTCACTTTATCCATTCACTATAATTTCTTGACAAGGAGAATGATGCTTTCTTATATATTGAATATCACATTTAAACTTTCGTTGGTATCATTAGTTATTTAATAGTTATTAAAATTACGTAATTATTTCAATTTCCTATTAGTGACAGATAAGCAAATTGAACTTTGTTGTTGTGAATAAAGTGTTGCTTTTTCTAAAATCTTAGTTCGTAGTTCTAATTTTACTCCCTGTGGGATCGATATCTAGGACTCCATTAGAGCCCTATATTACTTGAGCGATACGTGTACTTGCGTTGATAAGTGTAACTTTACAATTATTGAATATTTTTTTCGTCCATATTTATCGAATCTATAACTGTTATTAAGGATTTGGTGCAGTTGCTGAGGAAGTAAATCTTTTAGCAGCAGTATTAAATACTTATATTTTTAAGCATATATAAAGTCGCGGTCAGTGACTATGACTATTAATGAGCATAATGAGTTAATACCAACAATAGAAGTCCCAGGATGGTGAATATGCATTGATTGTAGAAAATAAAATCTCGCCATTAGGAAAGATCATTTTCCACTACCCTTTTTAGATCAAATGTTGGATATACTAGGTGAGTATAAATGTTTATGCTTTCTGGATTGATATATTGGTTATCACCAAATAAAAATAGCTTTTGAGGTCAAGAGAAAACAACTCTGACAAGTTCTTATGATACATTTGCTTTTAGAAAGAATGCCCTTTCGTTTATGTAATGCACCTGCTACATTTTAAAGATGTATGATGGTTATTTTTTATGATTTAATCGAAAAAGGGATTGAATTTTTATGGATGGCTTTTCAGTGTTTGGAAATTCATTTGAATCATGTTTATAACATTTATTGGAAGTTCTTAAGCGCTTTGAAGAAACAAATTTAGTCCTTAACTAAGAAAAATGCCAATTGATGGTAGCAGAAGGAATAGTTTTGGGACATCAAATTTCAAAAAATTGTATAGAAGTAGACCCTGTAAAAATTCAAGTGATTGTTAATTTACCTTACTTAACAAGTTTGAAAGAAATTAGGAGCTTTTTAGGACATACTTGATTTTAAATGGTATATTAAAGATTTTTCGAAAATTACTAAGCCTCTATGTCATTTACTTGAAATAGATGTAATTTTTAAATTTAATAAAGAGTTCCTAAAAGCTTTTGAATTTTTAAAAGAAAAATCAGTTACTGTACCAATTAATATTTCACCAGATTGGAAAAAACCTTTTTAATTAATGTGTGATGCAAGTGATTATGCTATTAGAGTTGTTTTAGGGCAAAAGTATGATAAGTTTTTTAAAGTAATCTACTATGCTAATAAAACTCTTAATGAAGCTCAAATTAATAATACCACAGCTAAGAAAGAGTTATTAGTTGTAGTACATGATAAATTTAGATTATACTTAATTGGAATAAGTGTATTGTGCATACTGATCATCATGTTATTAAGTATTTAATGAATAAGCAGATGCAAAGCTAAGACTGATAAGATGGGTTCTTCTTTTGCAAGAATTTGACTTCGAGATAGTAGATAAGAAAGGAGCTGAGAATCAAATTGTTGATCATCTGTTCAGGCATAAATTAGAAAAACCACTCTGTTTTGAAAAAAGAGATTAATGAATTTTCTAGATGAGGAATTGTTTAATGTTAATGAGTGGTGTGTTCCATGGTATGCTGACATTGTGAATTTCATTGTTAGTGACATTATACCCTAGGGAATGACATACCAACAGTAGAGGAAATTTTTATTTGAAGCTAAAACTTTTTTTTGGGATGACCCATTTTTATATAAACAAGGAAATCATCTAAGTGTTTGAAGATGTGTGCCTTTAGAATAAATTTATGAAAGTATCCAAAAGTTTCATAATTCTGATTTTGGGGGACATTTTTGTTTTCATAAACAACATACACAATTTTACAATCTGGATTTTATTGGCCTACAATCTTTAGAGATGTTAACGCTTATGTCAAAACTTGTGATTGATGTCAAAATGTAGGCAATATTTCTAGGAGGAATGAGATGCCCCTTAATTATGTGTTAGAAGTTGAGATTTTGATGTTTGGGGGATTAGATTTCATGGGACCATTTGTACCATATTTCAGAAATTTATATATATTGTTAGGAGTAGACTATGTATTGAAATGAATAGAAGTTGTTGCTTTACCTCGATGTGATGCTCAAAGTGTTACAAAGTTTTCAAGAATGAACATATTTTGTAGATTTAGGATGCTGAGAGTAATCATAACTGATAGGGGAAGTCATTTCAAAAATGCAATGATGGAGAAATTATTAAAGAAATATCATATCAACTATAGAATCGCAACTGTTTATCATCCTCAAACAAGTGGTTTGGCCGAATTATTCAATCATGAAATTAAAAGAATATTGGAAAATTCTGTAAATCCAACCAAAATGGATTGGTCAGTCAAACTTGATTATTCTTTGTGGGTTCATAAGACCGTTTATCATCCTTGAACAAGTGGTTTCTCTTTTTCAGTTTCCGTTTCTTTTTGTACTCTTGTCTCCAATTCTTTTCCACTTCATAATTGTATCCCCTTTATCTGTTCTATTCCTTGATCCTTAGGATTTGGTTCCACAGTACTAGGAAAAGTACCCAATGTTTGGTTACTAAGCATATTAGCGATATGCCCAAATTGATTATCAATATTCTTAATAGTAGTTCCTTGATTTTGTAATTGATTTCCTTGAATTTGTAATTAATTTTCTTGATTCTGTAATTGTTGACCCATGTTTAATATCAGCTCTTCCATAGATAACTTATTCTCCTTAATTTGAGTGTTACTGTTAAATCCTAGAGGATAAGAAGGTTTATAGTTAACATTTCCTTGGTTAGATGAATTTCCTAATGGGTTCACTGGTTTGTTCGCCCATTGTTGATTTGTAGAAGAATTGTTATTCTAATTAAAATTTGGATGATTCTTCTAACCTGGGTTATAATAGTTTAAGTAAGGGTTGTTGGGTATATTAATAGCATTTAAAGTCTCATATGAAGGTTGAACATCCACAAATTGCCCAGATGAATTTTCTTCCATCATAGGTGGTGTTGGAGAATAATTCAACCCATAATGATCTAAGTTCTTTGATATATCAATAATCTGCGAAGCTAACATAGATATTACATCAGAATCATGGATACTAGCTACTCTTTTAGGATTTAACCTTTCAGAGGGTCATTGAAAATTGTTGGTAGCCATCTCCTCTATTAACGAATAAGCCTCATCAAAAGGTTTTGACATTAAAGAACCACTAGCCGCAACATATATAATCGATCTAAGTGATCCCACTAATCCATTATAAAAAGTTTGAATTATCAACCAAACTGGTAACGAATAATGAGGGCATTTCCTAAGAAGATCTATAAATCTCTCCCAAGCATTGTATATCGACTCTCCATCAATTTGATAGAACGATGTTATGTCATTTCTAAGTTTAGCAGTTTTGGATGGAGGGAAATATTTTGATAGAAATTTCTGTGAAAGTTCTCCCCAAGTTCTAATAGATCCTGGTGCTAATAAATTTAACCACATCTTAGCCTTATCCCTCAGTGAAAAAGGAAGAAGTCTAAGTCTAACAGCATCGTTTAAAACTCTATCATATTTAAAAGTAGCACACAGTTCTAAAAAACTAGCGAGGTGTAAATTAGGATCTTCATTCGGTGCACCTCTGAATTGATTGTTTTGTACCATTTGGATAGTAGCAGGTTTAAGCTCAAATGAATTAGCAGCTGTATCAGGATTTTGGAAAGATAAGTGAATTTCACCTGCTGTAGGATTTGCATAATCTCGTAGGGTTCTAGGTTGGTGTTCAATTTCTATTATTTGATTGTTCATGTTGTTTTCCACAGTATCAGAATTTCTAGGTTCTTTTCTCAATCTTCTAATTTTTCTAACAGTGCGTTCTAATTCCAAATCGTAGGGTATAAGAGTTTCAGGATCAAATTTACACAAACAATTTGAAATCACTACACAGTAAAACAGTTAACTAAATATGAAAATAAGTTGCAATTCAAGTAAAAGTTTTCTAGTAATCCTAATTTGTCTGTTACTCTAACTATAATTCTTGTTTACTCCATGGAAACGATGCCAAAAACTTGATAGCAACCTTATATATGCTTAGAAATATGAAGATGGATGTATAAAATATTCAATAATTTTAAAGTCGCACTTATCAACGCAAGTATACGTATCGCTCAAGTAATATAGGGCTCCAAGTAATATAGGGCTCTAATGGAGTCCTAGATATCAATCCCACAGGCAGTAATATTATAACTACGAATTAAGATTTTAGAAAAAGCAATATTTTAATCGCAACAATGAAATTCAATTTACTTATCTATCACTAATAAGCAATTGAAATAAATATCTAATTTTTAATAACTCTTAAATAACTAATTATACTAATGAGGTTTTTAATGTGATATTTGATATTTAAGAAAGCATTATTCTCCTTGTCAAGAAATTATAGTGAATCAATTCAATTTGTATCATGTCAAATAGGAGCATACCTATTCTTTACCCATTGGTCCAAACATAAAGAACATTGACTAATCTTACGCTTGTTTACTGAATCTGCGGCTAGGCTGGGAGGATACAGGCTCTCACTTTGGAGCTCCCATGTTCCCCTAGTCTGAGGGCTAACATCTACACTTCAGCACCCAAACGATATGGCCGAATTGAGGATTTTAGTCTGTCACTCTAAAATATCATATTCTACGCCCGATAATTTTATTTCCTTATTTATTTGCACCCAACTTCCAAGAGCTTTGACCTCCTTGAATCTTGGATGTAATATTCACTTTAGTTTTAAAACTCAACATATTTTAATAAATGAATTGGTCAGATTGAAATGAAATTAAGATCGAAGTGAAAAGATCATCACAATTTCTTAAACATTTTCATGGCTTCATTAATTCAAATCACCATTTCACAAATCTCAAGATAAGAAGAAAGACAGAGAAAACCACTCAGATCTATTAAGAAAAACACAGCAAAACTCAGAATTCATATATAAAATCAAATTCATACAAACTACAACAATAAAAAACTTATCTCTAATTTCTCCCCAAGTAAACTCCTCGAAGTTCCTCTGAATCTCTTCCTTTGTTTACAACACATAGAATTCCTCTTCGAAGCGGTAAGGAGGAAGAAATCTCTCACTTTCCCTCCACTCTTACAATCTCTCGAAGAATTCCTCACAGTTTTTATTCTCTACTAAACACTAATGAAACCTTTCTAACCTCCAGGACCTCTATAATCTCTCCAATTTTTGGCCAAAATTTTCTTTTAAAGTTGTGGATGAGATTTCCCAAGAGTTGCCTAAGCATCCCTCCAAAATTCGTCCTTATCCAAAGCCTGGTTGGACGTAACCACCGAGCTCACCGACGACGGCTCAAGGGTGCCGTCGGCGGGCCTTCTAAGTGAATTAATTATGAGGTCTCGAGAAAATCTCATCGTAGGCGATGTTGGGCTCGTCGTCGGTGCCCTAGTTCAAATCTTTACATTTTGGTCCTTTTCGCTCTAAATTTGCTCCTTTTTTCATCTTTTTGGTCCAATGACTCTAATTCATCATTCCTGCAACAAAACATCAAAAATACCTTTCTTTAAAGTGCAATATCATAAAAAATAGTATAAAATAGGTATGAAAATCTCAACATATTTTCCTTTGCTCAACATGTTATACCATATTAGTTAATAATTCAAACTTTTTATAATGGATTAGTTGGATCTCTTAAATCAATTATCGATGCCGTTGCTAGTGGTTCATTGATGTCAAAACCATTTAATGACGCTTATGCTTTAATTCAAGAAAAGGATACCAATAATTTTCAGTGGCTTTCTGAGAGGGTAAATCCTAAGAAAGTAGCCAATATTCATGAAACTGATGCATTTACCATGTTAGCAAATCAACTTGCTGCAATTTCAAGGAAGTTAGACCAATTTAGAATGAATTTTTCTTAACCAATTTTCATGATTGAAGAAAATTCATTAGGCCAAATGATAGATTCTCAAGCATCATTAGAAACTTTGAATGCCATAAATAATAAGCAGAATAACCCATATTCAAATTATTATAACCCAAGTTAGAAGAACCATTCCAACTTTAACTGGAATAACAATTCAGGTGGTAATAATCAGAAATAGTGGAACAACCAAAGAAACCCATTAGGAAACTGGAACAACCAAGGGAATGATAATTATAGATCTACTTATCCTCCAAGTTTCAACAGTAATACACAGTTTAAGGAGAAGAAGTTGTCTATAGAAGAAGTGGTGTTACAAATGGGAAATCAATTACATAGTCAAGGAGCTAGAATTAGAAATATTGAAAATCAACTTGGGCAAAATAGCAAATTCATTAAGTAATAGATCCCAAAAGCCACTTCCTAGTAACACTGAATCAAATCCAAAAGACCAAAATAAAGAACAAGTAAAAGCCGTTCAACTTAGAAGCGGAAGAGAGTTGGAAGGTCTGAATCAAAAAGAAATTGAAGTTGAGAGAGAAGAAATTGAAGAATCAAAAGACGATGCTCCAAAAGATTCTGAGAGACCTCTTTCTCCACTAAAAATGGATTTGGAAAAACCACCAACTCCATTTCCTCAGAGACTTCATCAGCAGAAGTTGGATAAACAATTTTTAAAATTTTCAGAAATATTTCAGAAGCTTACAATTAATATTCCATTTACTGAAGCCTTAGATCAAAAGCCAAGCTATGTAAAGTTTATGAAGGATATTCTCATCAGGAAAAGGAAGTTTGAAGATAATGAGACTGTTTCACTTAGTGAGGAGTGCAGTGAGATAATTCAGAAGAAGCTTCCTAAAAAGTTTAAAGATCCTGGTAGCTTTACAATTCCATGTGCAATAGGATTTTATGAGAAAGCTTTATATGATTTAGGTGCAAGAATTAACCTTATGCCATTATCAATATTTAAAAGATTGGGATTAGGAAAAATAACCCCTACTATTGTAACTCTGCAGTTAGCAGATCGTTCGATAACATGCCCTAAAGGAGTTATAGAAGATGTCATAGTGAAAGTGGATCAATTTATCTTTCATGTTGATTTAATTGTGCTAGATATAGAGGAAGATAAATAGATACCTATCATTTTGAGGAGAACTTTCCTAGCCACAGGAAGATCAATGAAAGATGTGCAGAAAGGAGAATTAATAATGCAAGTCAATGATCAAACTGTTACTTTTAACATTTCAAAATTAATGAAATACCCTGCAAAAGGTAAAGATAATGAATGTTATAGGATGGCTATTATAAGATATCTAAGTGAATGCCATTTTCGAACTACTTATAAAGAAAAATCTGAAAAAAAATATTTGGAACACGAGCAAGAAGAGGAATTAAATCAATGTGAAGATCTTTTTAAGGAAAATACAAACTATGTTTGAGAAAGTTTTGAAGTTTTGGACACGATAGACAAAGATAAATCATTTTGTTCATCTATTGAAAACCCTCCAGAACTAGAGTTGAAGTTATTTCCTGATCATTTAAAATATGCCTTTTTAGGAGATTCCTCTACTTTACCAGTTATAATTTCCTCAAATTTAATGATGGAAGAAGAAGAAAGGTTGATGAAAATTCTGAAAAATTTTAAGAAAGTCTTTGGATGGACAATTGCTGATATTAAAAGAATCAGTCCTTCAATTTGTACGCATAAAATTCATATGGAAGAAAACTGTAAAACCAGGGCTGATCCGCAAATGAGATAGAATCTTGTTATGAAAGAAGTTGTAAAGAAAGAAATTTTGAAGTGGTTATATGTTGGAATTATCTACCCTATTTCAGATAGTGCACGGGTTAGTCCAATTTATTATGTTCCTAAGAAAGGAGGAGTAATTGTAATTGTAAATGAACATAATGAGTTAATACCTACTAGACAAGTTATAGGGTGGCGAATATGCATTGATTATAAAAAATTAAATCTTACTCCTAGGAAAGATCATTTTTCTTTACCCTTTCTAAATCAAATGTTGGATAGACTAGCTGGGCATAAAAAGTTTTGTTTTCTGGATGGATATACTGGTTATCATCAAATTTAAATATCTCTTGAGGATTAAGATAAAACAATGTTTATTAGTCCTTATAGTACTTTTGCTTTTAGAAGAATGCTCTTTGGTTTATGTAATGCCCCTACTACATTTCAAAGATGTATGATGGCAATTTTTTGTGATTTAATTGAAAAAGGGATTAAAGTATTCATTGATGACTTTTCAGTGTTTAGAACTTCATTTCACTCATGTTTAGAGCATTTATCCAAATTTCTTAAGTGCTGTGAAGGAACAAATTTAGTCCTTAACTGAGAAAAATGCCAATTTATGATAGCAGGAGGAATTATATAAGGACATCAAATATCAAAAAATGGTATGGAAGTAGATCCTGCTAAAATTTAAGTGATCGCTAATTTACCTTATCCAACAAATGTGAGGGAAACTAGGAGTTTTTTAGGACATGTTGGATTCTACAGACAATATATTAAAGACTTTTCAAAGATTGCTAAGCCTTTAAGCCATTTACTGGAGAAAGATGCAATTTTTAATTTTGATGAGGAATGCCTAAAAACTATTAATTTATTGAAAGAAAAACTAATGACTGCACTAATTATAGTTTCAGTAAACTGGGGAAAACCTTTTAAATTATTGTGTGATGCTAGTGATTATGCTATTGGAGCTGTTTTAGGACAAAGATATTATAAAATTTTTAAAGTTATTTACTATGCTAGTAAAACTCTTAATGAAACTCAAATTAATTATACAACAACTAAAAAAGAGTTATTAACAATAGTATATTCTTTTGATAAATTCAGATCATATTTAATTGGTCATTGTGTAGTGTAAATAGATCATTCTGCGATTAAGTATTTAATGAAAAAGAAGGATGCTTAACCTAGACTTATAAGATGGATTCTTCTTTTGTAAGAATTTGATTTTGTAATAGTAGATCGGAAGAGGATTGAAAATCAAATTGCTGATCATTTGTCTGAGCTTGAATTAGAAAAACCACTTTATTTTGAAAATGAAATTAATGAACATTTTCCAGATGAAAGTTTTCCACTGTTAATGAGTGCAGTGTTCTGTAGTATGTCGATATTGTGAACATTATTATTAGTGATATTATACCCTATGGAATGACATACCAACAGAAGAAGAAATTTATTTCTAAAGCTAAGACTTATTTTTGGGATGACCCATTTTTATATAAACAAGGAAATGATCTGGTTATTCAGATATGTGTAACATTAGAAGAAACTTATGAGATTATCCAAAAATGTCATAATTCTGATTTTGGGGGACATTTTGGTGTTGATAAAACATCATACAAAATTTTACAATCAAGATTTTTTGGCCTAAAATTTTTAGAGATGTTAATGCTTATATCAAAAATTGTGATAAATGTCAAAGAGTATGCAATATTTCTAGAAGAAATGAGATACCCCTCAATTATTTGCTAGAAGTTGAAATATTTGATGTTTGGGGATTTGATTTCATGGGACCATTTATACCATCTTTCAAAAATTTATATATTATGTTAGCAGTAAACTATGTATCCAAATGGATAGAAGCTATTGCTTTACCTCGATGTGATGTTCAAAGTGTTGCAAAATTTTTTAAAATGAATATATTTTGTAGATTTGGGATGCTAAGAGTTATCATTGTTGATGGGGGAAGTCATTTCGAAAATGCCATAATGGAGAAGTTGTTAAAGAAATATCATATAAATCATAGGATTGCTACTGCTTATCATCCTCAAACAAGTGGTTTGGCTGAATTATCCAATCGGGAAATTAAAATAATTATGGAAATATCTGTGAATCTATTAAAAATGGATTGGTCAGTCAAACTTGAATATGCTTTGTGGGTTTATAGGACTACATACACAACTCCTATAGGAATTTCCCCATATAGACTAATATTTGGAAAAGTTTGTCACTTACAAGTTGAACTTGAGCATAAGGCATATCGGGTGATTAAAGAGTTCAATTATAATTTGAAAGATGCTGGTGAGGAAAGATTGTTACAATTAAATAAGCTTTAAGAGATAAAGAATGAATCTAATGAAAGTGCCAAAATTTATAAAGAAAAGATGAAGATGTGGCATGATCGAAGGATTCTTACTAAAAATTTTTAGCCAGGGCAACAAGTTTTGCTATATAATTCAAGGCTAAGATTATTTCTAGGCAAACTTAAGTCTAGGTGGATGGGCCCATTTATTGTGATTAAAGTTTATCCTTATGGAGCTATAGATATTAAAGATCATAAGTATGAGAAAATATTTAAAGTTAATGGACATAAGCTGAAAGCTTATTTTATAGGGGCCAACATAAGTTTAATGATGAAATGATGTTGGGTCAACCAGAGTAAGCACTGGCTAGGTCGGGCTGACGACATAAAACCAATCGCTTTGTGGAAGACAACCCATAATTATCAGTGTGTTTTTATTTTGATTGTTGTCTTATGTGTGATTAAAAAAATTTTGGGTTGTATTTTTGAGAAAATTATGTGTTAAAATTGATTTTAAGACTTTATTTAGTTATTTAGACATGTTAAAATGAGAATTTGGACGTTAAGTTGACTAATGCAAAAAATATGCACAAGAGCTTAAGCGCCAAATCCGACGCTTAAGCGCGACATTTTAAAAACATGTGCGAAATTAATATTCTAGAAGGGAAAACAACCTAGAAGTTTGTAAAAACATGCCAAGACAGTTTCTAAATGTGTTTAGGAGTTATTGGAAGGATTTAGGCTTATAAATAGAAGAGTTTAGTGAAGGAATTTCACCCTAGATCATTTCTAGCCCTAAAGTCTAAGAGGAGATAGATTTTAAGATTTAATTGTTCGCTGATAGTGGGAACAATTCTGTTGTTTCTCTGTTGTGGTAGTTATATCTGTTGTGAGGAAGTTCTGTGCAAATCTCCTTGAAGCTGAAGAAAATTGTGTCATGGTTCGAGGAAAATTGGTACCTTTTTCACCAGAGGTAATCAACTTGTTTTACCATTTACCATTGGATACGTTATGTTTTAATGCAAATTATAGTCCTACTGAAGCGAAATTAGACGATGTTATTTCTTACTTGACTGTTGGGAGAGGACTTTGGAAGATAACTAATGAAAGGAGAGTTGACTTCCCAACTTTAAAGTTGTATGCACCTTCAAAGGCCTGACTCTATTTCATTTCTGCTCATTTGCTTCTGACCAATCATATCAGTGAAGTGACCAGAGAAAGAGCGACGCTAAACATTTGTATTCAAGAGGGAAAGCTCATAACCATTGGAGCTTTGATCTGTCAGAATATCATCAGTTCTGCTATAGCTGTTACAACTGCAGGTCTAGGATTTGCTTCCTTGATCTTTTCTTTGTGTGAGCAGACTGGAGTTAAATATGATAGCTGGGAGGAAGTGTTATTACCTCTAAAGCCCTTCACTAAGGTGAATGTGAAGACTTATTCTGAGCATTCAATTTTGGGCTGGAGAGGAGAATTTTGCAGAAGTTGTGGAATGCAGACGTCTGCTGCTTCTACGTCTAGACCATCTACCTCACGTACTTCTACATCTCGAGGTGAGTCTATTGATACCCGAGACGAGTTATTAGAGAAGATGGTGGATAATATCAAGTTTGTCGTTGATAAGGTACAAAATTTTGAGCACTTTGCAGATCATACTAATAAGTATAATAGGAGAAAGAGTGATTATGGAGAGAAATTCCACTCATCTTTGGAGAGCCTAATTAGAGGTGACCCAGGAGTGTAATTTCCTCCATATCCTCAATATCCTGATTATGTGCCTGCAGAAAAGTGGTATAGTGGTGATTTTGAGGATGAGGAGTAGGATTGAGATATTTTTATGTTTGTTTATGTTGAAGACTATGTGATGTAGTACTGCTACATTTGTTTTCTATTGATTTGGACTATGTACTATGTTATGTTTGTGACCTTTTATATTGTTATTGTGATGTTGTGTTTTGTTAGTGGCCTATTTTAACATTCTAGGGTAGTAACTGTTGATGTGTGTTTAATACTATTTTAGTTAGATTAGGATTGAACTTGATTCTTTGTCTTCTGAAAAGTTTAAAAATTTAGCTAACTTAGATCTTAAATTTAAATTTCTGAAACTGCTACCATGTATTATTCTTTTATCATGTCAGTTCTTTTTTTTTTATATACTGAGATCGTGAAATCAAGTTAGTGTGTTATTTTACTTTTATGTTTATACATACTGCTTAGAAGTCTATTGAATCTCTACATGCTGAATTGAAATGAAAATATAGAAAATTTGATCAAAAATTAATTTTACACCTGTTTTTAATTTTGTACTTATATTATTAGGGTTTAAAAAAACTCCTGTTAGTATGTTATTTTAAAAATTCATTTCTGCTTATATATATATGATGCTAAACTGTTTAATCAATTAAAAATTTAAGTTTAGGGGGATGAAAAATATTTTCAAAACTAGAATTTTATTTGTTCTCAAATATGATACAAGTGAATTTGAATTGAAAAGCAAAAAATGATTATGCATATGAAGTTATATTAGGGATGTAAAATTTGATTTTAGAAAAGAGTAAGAAAATTTAGTTAAAATTTTTAGTTATGAAGAAAAACTTTAAGTTAAAAAGATTTTAGATGAGAAAATGATTAATAAAAGCAACTATCTTTAGTAAGAAAAATTGTATTTTTAAAAAATTTAGATAATTTAGAATTTTATTTTTAATACTTAAATTTCTTTTATTAAAATAATTTTCAAAACTATTATTATATTTATAAGTAAAAGACTTATATCAAGACTTTGGTTTAGGAAAGGAGAAGTGGAATTCAAAATCATTAAAGGCCTATCCAGATATAGTAATCTTTTTCTAAAAAGAAAATAAAAAAAAAGAAAGAAAATAAAAAGATAAGAAAAATGAGAAAGAAAAGAAAAAGAAAAAGAAAAAGAAAAAAAATTAAAAAGTAAAAGCTTGAGGATTAGTGCCTAATCAAAAATTGGTTCTACATCTTTTTAAAGTATAAGACTTGAGAAACTATTAAGCTTATTGATATAATATAGTAAGCAAAATTATTTTTAATGAAAATTTTTAAGTGGAGATAATAAAATAACTAAATTCTAAATTTGGAAAATCTACAATATATTTCTGAATTAGATAGAAACTCATATTTTCATCTTTCTTAACATTAAGAATTTTTAAACTTTAAGTTGGTCTCATTTACTGAATATTTTTTCTAAATTAGAATTCTATATTTCTAAATCAAAGTTTTAGTAACTCCTAAAGAAACTCATATACATATCATACATATTTAGTTTTTAAAGATTGAAGTGTCAGTTGAAGACAAGTAACATTTTAAGTTTGGTGGATTTTGATACACCTAAATTATAGAGTGTTTTTAAACACATTTTTATATCTATTTTTGAGATATTACGCTTTAATGGAAGGTATTTTTGTTTTTTTTTTGTAGATACAAGTAAAAATAGTGAAAATGTTTAAAGGAGTGAAAAAAGGATCAAATTTGGAGCAAAAAGGTGAAAAATGTGCAAAAGAGTTTTGGTGCCTAAGCACCAGATCAAACACTTAAGCACCGGTTAAACAGAGAAGGTTGCGCCTAAGCGCCAGAGGCACCACGCTTAAGTGCCAATGGTAGTTATTGGACGAGTAAATTCAAATTCTACAAATTTTGAAGAGGTTTTTGAGGCACCCATTGGCTTAACAGGTGGTTATAACCACCATGTATGAAAATTATCACGAAAGGATGCATCTCTTGGGGAAATACATCGAATCAAGACATATTTTGAAGATAAACCAAGGCAAATTTTGGAAAATTATAAAAGAAAGAACAGAGGACTTTGAAAAGAGTCCTGAAAAGGTCCGAAAAAGTGTGAGTCCTGAAAGTATTGGAAAGTTTTGAAAGTTCTCATTTGGGTAGATAGTTCAGAGAGATTTTTAGGCACCGCTTTTACTTTTATTTTATCCTTTTTGTTATTTTATTTTGAGTGATTGTAAAGAGAAGAAAATCAAAGGAACTTCAAAAGTTTGGTGGAGGACTTGAGGTAAGTTTTTATCTTTTTGTTTTGAGACTACTTTTAGTTTTAATTGAGACTTGTTGTTGGTTTGACAATGATTTCTTCTTTTAAACTAAAGTGTGATTTTATTTTCTCCATGGATTCTGAGTAGTTTTCTTTATCTTTCTTCTTAAAATGATAAGTAATTAAGTTTTGGATGGAAGTTGTGGAAAGTATTGATCTTCAATGATGGAAGAAGTTGTGATGATTTAAATCCATGAACTTCATTTACCTCTTGATTTGGCCAATCCAGATGTTAAAATTTGTTGTGAGAACATGTAAGAACTGGGCTGGTATTTTTTCAGTCAACAATTGGAAAGAATCACAAGAGGTTGTATGAATGAGAATGTAGTTCATATGATTGAGTGCTAATAAATAGGGAAATATTCATTGAATAGTGTAGAGTTAGAGGACTTTAAAGTGACAGGTTAAAACCCCAACTTAGTTTATTATTTTAGGTTCTGATACGAGATCTTAGCCCCCCAGGTAGAGGGAATCGAGGGAACTCTAGAGTGAGAGCTAGTATCTTCTCTGCCTAGCCGATCTTCAAAACTATTCAAACTTGAAATTAGCCACTGTTTTTAATAGCATCTTTAGTAAGGGTAAAGAATATTATTGCTCCTATTTGGCAGAACACATTTTGCATACTCCACAATAGAATTCCTATACTTATTATTAATTCATAACAAGAAGAAATATATTTTCATATTTAGTGTTTTTCTTTTACAAAAAGTCTAGTTATCTTTTTAAATTGTTATTGTTCTATCAAAATAATGAAAATACCAAAAATATTTAAATTTTCATTACTGAAAAAACCATCTTTAGTTTAGATAAATATTTTTTTTATTAAAAATAGAAAGTTTGTTGTTCAATAGTGCATATTATCTATTCTCCCTATGGGTTTGGTATTCATGTCTTAATAAAAAAATCATATATTACTTGATAACAATACGTATACTTGTGTAGTATCCCAATATATATAAATTAAAAGGTAAATTCTAATTTTTCTTTAAGATCAAGTTTTTGGTTTTGTTGCAAAGTAAGGAAATATAAGTAAAATATAATCTGAATTATTGTTGTACTATGCATATTAGCAGTGTCCAGGGATCACCAACCTTATTTGGTGTCATGGACCAAGGTCCCCCAAATTAAGGGGACTCATCCTCAAATTTGGCTAAGTTCTCTATCCCATGCCACCAGCCCTCAAACTCTAATGTAATCACACTTAAACCTTCCATTAAATATCTTGACCTTCCTAGCTACCTCCCCTGACCAAGTCAACCAGCATAGACACCGGAAAACCCAAAACTGAGAAGCCGCTCTTTAGCTTAAACCCTAAATTCCACACATCTAGTATGTCAACCTCCAATTGGACACTTGTGTTGAATTCCCCTCTACCTAAGATGCACTTTGGCCACCATGGCTTGCCCTGTTAGCAGTCATGGTCTGGCCTATAAATGAAACCCGTCTTACAACCAAATGAGAAGAAGTTCTCTAGCATAGGGGAAACTCTGCCTGATCGTCTCCAAACCCTTCTAACACTCACATGAAGCTCACTTCCACCATTTCAGCCTCTCCCCACCATTTAGAAGCCCTAATTTTAAACTTAAAATCCAGAAAATTTTTCAGTCACTCCACTATACTCACCAAAACTCCAAATTGAGCTTCTATTGAGCTTCACTAGAGCTTATGAACACTTCCCAATCAAAAGACCTCCCTCCTGAGCACTTTAATCAACTCCTATACCAAGCTCGTGCCACCTGTTGATCAAACTCCTATATAGACCTCAGCTCAAAGAAACTTGTGGAGGACGTTAGTGGACTCAAGGCCAAGCTCAAGAACAAATCCAATTGAGGCTACACCTCTTTGACAAAGGAATAAGCTCAATACTTTGATTTTAGGCTCGATTTCATTAATTGTGAAGGAATCTATATTTCATATACATCAACTATAGTGATGTGTTCGTCTCGACTAGATGAAGCTATAGGATGAGTGAATTGGTTGAGTATCGAGTGAGATCGAAGTGTTTAGTGTAGAAGGCTCTTAGGTGCTAACAGATGGGGACTATGAACAGATGTCATCCATTTCCGCTTGTATTGGGTGGACGGTTGTGATCGCGTTAGACGAGAAGATAGAGTGTGAACCACGGGTCGAGTCAGCACTGACACGAGTGGTGGTATTAAATGGTAGCACTCCGCTTGGAAAGTTCGGAGCTGCTGAGGATTGCGTGGTCTCCCCATGGATATTAGAGAAATAGGGCTTTTTTATTTAAATTAATTTAAAAAACATTAAAAATGCATAACTTTTAATAGAAATATCATAAAAATAAAATAAAATTACTTCTCTGCTCAATAAACAGAGGAAAATACTATGAACAAAAATTTAAATTATTTGTTAAGTATTTTATTTTTAATTAATTAAATACTCCAGAGCTTATTTTAATCATAAATAATTAATTATTTGTCCTCATGGCATGAGATTTGGAGGGTTTGATCTTCATGTGATTAGGAGTTTCACTAATTATTTCAAAGTCAGAGGACACTCCTAAGGTTGAAAGCACTAATTTTCCATGTTAGGTGCCTTTATTTCAATTAAGTAATTGTTAAAACTAAAATATAAATTAAAAAAATGTAGGACTCACTTTGGTAGTTAAGGAAACAAAATAAAAAACCACCATAATACTAAGGAAAATAAAAAATGTGGTCAATGTGGTCAGAGGTCCTTAAGGAAAATAAAAAATGGGTTTAAATAATTAAGTATATTATCTTATGTAATTAAGTCATTCAAACCACCATAATATTAAGAAAACAAAATAAAATTCAAAAAATCATAAAATTATGCCCACATTGAAGTTAAAAAACATATTAAGTCTTTGTAAAAATTTGAAATCTATTTGATTTGCCTAAGACATCAATGTCTATTTTTCAAAATAAGTGGGATTTATGCACTAAAATAATTATACTAAATAAAATAAAATTTAGAAAAATATAAAAAGTGGTTTGGAGTGATCCTTGGACTAGGGACACTAAAAAAATATTAATGTTAAAATAAAAAAGTTCATTTTTTAGCTATTTTTCATTTTAAAAATATTTTAAAATATTTAAAAATCACAAAAATACGAAAAATGCACCAAAATGTCACAATGTTTTCCCTGATCACTTGGGATCACTGAAACTATTTTTCCTAATTTTTCTTAATATAGTTATGCATTTTTGAATGCCTAAAATGTATTTTCCAAAATTTTACATTAAAATGATTAAAAAAAACAAAACAAATGTCACAAAGATATGAAATAAATTTCTCTAATTTCCTTGAAATCAGAGCGATCAATGATTAATATAAAACTAAAATTTTGAAATAAAATGTAATTTCTATTTAATTATATACTAAGATAAACAAATAATTATAAAAATTGAAATATATTTCAAAATTTATGAAATTTAGCCCAGGTGGTCCATTTATCTAGGTGAATCTCTAATAATTTTCCTAAAGACAGAAACTTCACTTTGATTAATCAAATAATTTAAAATTGGAAATACCTAATTTTGGACAAATATAATTCTAAATAATCAAATCAAATTCAAAAAATCATAATTTTTCCTCGGATATTTTAATTAACCAATTAGTGGGGTACCAAAAGAATTTCAAAGTCATTTGAGTTAAATTTAAGAAATTATGAAGTGAAGAGCCCTAGAGGTGAAAATGGTAATTATCAGTTTTTGATGATCTAATTAAAATTTAAGCTAAGACAGAGAGTAAATGGGTAATATTGATCATAACAAATTTTCTTGGATCTCTAAAACATAAGGGTTTGAAAGGTAGAAACAAGCCCAACACTTTTCCTATAATAAGGGTAAAATTATAATTTTCATAAATTACTGTGACTTGGAAGTTGATCTAATTGGATGATCCTAAGGTACTGGGCTTGAGCTAGGAAGATGATAACTTACTCATTTGAAGCCTCTATTCAGTGATTTAATGATAAGTGCAATCTGTTAATAAGATTTAAATCCATTTGATCCGGCATTCTTATTTATTACAAATTTTTCCACAAAAATAAAACTTAAGAGTTTAGTAGTGAACCAGGCCTGATCTAAATTTGCTTAATAAGGTTTACAAAAGGAAAATTAATCAATCATGAATACCTTCAAAATACTACAAGCCCAACTTTAATCATAGGTCTGTAGTGATTCAGCTTGCCCTTAAAGAAATCTACTCACATAATTCATAAATAGAACATCAAATGACTACCTAATTACCCCGCTCATGGGATAATTCAATCATCAAGTTTCATTGAGCCCAGGTTAAAATATCACCACTGAATCTTATATTAGCTTCAAATGACTTAATTTAACAACATAATAAGTTCAAATGAACTCAAAATGATTCAGAAGACTTTAAAGGTTATCTAGGGTTCTGCCCCGAACACTTTTACAATCTTTTGGATATTTTGAAGGACAATTGAACTTATTATGTTTTTTTCAGGAAAATCATCCTTAAAATTTTAAGGGCCTACCAAGTTATGCCCCATGACCCGTTAAATCACCCAAATTGATAAAATGCCCTACACAACTTATCCTACATTTATGAAACAATGCTCAAGGATTTAGGTCTTCTTTAAGGTATTTAAATCCTTGTGGGAAACTGAGGATATTTGTTTTTTCTACATATGGATCATCAGGCTGATGTAAATTTGAGGTCTAGGTGGCTATTGCGATGACGATAATGCTAATGTGTGCTAAATGATGGATAAGAAGTGAGATTTAGAATATTATCTTCTTCCTCAAGGACCTTAAATAAGGGGAGAGAATAAGGACCAATAATATTTTTCACCGACTCTTGATGAGATTGTTGCCCCCGATAATCTTAGATTACCTGTAGTTCTAGCTTGATTGGAGTAATTAATTTGTGGACTATACTACTTTGTAAAAACATTTAAAAAAACAATCAATTTCACAACATAACTACTTTTACCTGCTAAAGTAAATTCTATATGCATGAAAATTAAATTAAAATGAAAACTTATAAAAGTCCATGGTTAATCACTTGGATCGAGGTTAGAATTGCCCTATGTAGATTATCCAGTTGGTAGCTCTTGCTCAAGATTGGAAAGCACACGGTCCAGCTTTGAGCCCTTGACCCGACCCGCAATTACATAGATTTTTAAGCTCTAAAAGATGACAAAAAACTTAACCCAATTTATATTTAAGTGGCTAGGGTACAAAATAATATTTTATAAAATTTAGATTGATTTATATTTCACACACTAGGGGTTCTACGCAAGTATATATATCGTTTCAAGTAATATAGAGTTTTCTTTTAAGACCCCAAGTATCGATCCCACAGAGAAGCGAGGTAAGAAGTTTCATAGGCTAATTTTAGTATACTACTATCATGCCTTAGTTTGGAATGTCGATTAAAGTAGTTTTTTTAATAATTATTCCTAAATGAAAATCTTAAATCTAAAGATAACTCATATGGATAAATTGGTTTGGAGAATTTTGAGATGTTAAAGACTACACTTCTCTTGCAATGACCAAAATAATGTGTAAGAATGAAATGCTTTGAATATAATGTTATCAATGATAAATATGAGCATACCTTTTCTTTAACCCCTCTCGGTGCTAACAAAGAATATTGGCTAACCTAGAGTTTTTCATCAGCTTGTGTAGTAGTGCTGAGTAGATTTTGGCCTCTCAATTCCAGATTACCCACTGTGCCATCTTTATAAGACCTAATAGAGACCCTTACAATTTAAACTCTAGACCAAATTGATAAAGAATCTAGTCTGTCACCTTAGAAACATCAATTCTACACTCATCAGGACTTATTTACCTATCTATTTGCACTCCCCTCAGGTGATCACAACAGCTCTACCTAAGATGAAATGTGGTACTCACAAGTTGGGTGAAATTGTAGTCGTCTTGGGTCATTATGTTTCACAATAGATTTTAACCTAACAAGAGATCAGTTTGTAAAGTCAATTAAGAACCCGTGATAATTACATCATCTTAATAAAATAAGAAAATATCTAAGAAAATCTAAATTCTTGAACATGCATCTATTTCATTGCAAAAGAAAAGTAAAATGAGGATAATGACATAAATTATGTGTCAATAAGAAACATATGTCCATCTACCCTCTTTTGAGTGTATAGATATTCTTTGTATTCTATCGGTTTTATGCAATTATCTTTCACCTAGAAGCATCTAGAAACATATCATCAAATTAAATTTCCTTAAAAGTTGCATAGCCGCCTAAACTATTTTACTAGCCAACCAGTNTACAAAATAATATTTTATAAAATTTAGATTGATTTATATTTCACACACTAGGGGTTCTACGCAAGTATACATATTGTTTCAAGTAATATAAGGTTTTCTTTTAAGACCCCAAGTATCGATCCCATAGAGAAGCGAGGTAAGAAGTTTCATAGGATAATTCCAGTATACTACTATCAGGCCTTAGTTTGGAATGTTGATTAAAGTAGTTTTTTAATAATTATTCCTAAATGAAAATCTTAAATCTAAAGATAACTCATCTGGATAAATTGGTTTGGAGAATTTTGAGATGTTAAAGACTAAACTTCTCTTGCAATGACCAAAATAATGTGTAAGAATGAAATGCTTTGAATATAATGTTATCAATGATAAATATGAGCATACCTTTTCTTTACCCCCTCTCGGTGCTAACAAAGAATATTGGCTAACCTAGAGTTTTTCATCAGCTTGTGTAGTAGTGCTGAGTAGATTTTGGCCTCTCAATTCCAGATTACCCATTGTGCCCTCTTTATAAGATTTAATAGGGACCCTTCCGATTTAAACTCTAGACCAAATTGATAAAGAATCTAGCCTGTCACCTTAGAAACATCAATTCTAAGCTCATCAGGACTTATTTACCTATTTATTTGCACTCCCCTCAGGTGATCACAACAGCTCTACCTAAGATGAAATGTGGTACTCACTAGTTGGGTGAAATCGTAGCCCTCTTGGGTCATTATGTTTCACAATAGATTTTAACCTCACAAGAGATCAGTTTGTAAAGTCAATTAAGAACCCGTGATAATAACATCATCTTAATAAAATAAGAAAATATCTAAGAAAATCTAAATTCCTGAACATGCATCTATTTCATTGCAAAAGAAAAGTAAAATGAGGATAATGACATAAATTATGTGTCAACAAGAAACATATGTCCATCTACCCTCTTTCGAGTGTATAGATATGCTTAGTATTCTATCGGTTTTATGCAATTATCTTTCACCTAGAAGCATCTAGAAACATATCATCAAATTAAATTTCCTTAAAAGTTGCATAGCCGCCTAAACTATTTTACTAGCCAACCAGTTAATGTGAGTGCACTCAAGTTGTAAGATCACTGCTCTCTGGAGTCTTTGTTTCACATGCAATAAATTTTAACATAACTTATTGTCAATAAAGTTATTTCAATGAAGCAAATGAGATATTACCCATCAAATGAAAATTAAAAATAATCCTGTCATGAAAAAAATTTTCCTACACATGCCACTACTTCATATTAAAAGAAAAGAATAATGAAAACTACTTATGAAGCATGGATAAAATGACATAGAAAACTTCATTTTAATCAAAGAAAATTCACTAGAAAGTTTTTACAATAATTACAAGATAATGAAGAGCACAACACTTAATGTTTTCCCTCTGAAATAAAGACGAAAAGTCTCTTTACTAAAGTCTCCTACCGATTTGTGTGCCACCAGTACATTTCTTACACATATATTTTAAAATCCCTCACCAATCTCTTTAGAAAAAGTGAAAATCTAAATCTCCATATTCACACCAAATTGTCTCTAAATTCTTTATAAAAACTCCTCCTAAAACTTCTCTAATTCTTCTCTGAAAACTTCCCATGAGAGGCTCCAAGTCCCTCTACTTAAAAAAAAACAAATCCCCTCCTTTCTTCAAGAGACACATCTCTTCATCTAAGAGACACATCCTTTCATTCCAAGAGGCACATCTCTTATCCAAGAGCCTTTCCAAGTGTTTAGATTTATTGAATCACTCCATGAGGCATGCAAGTTGTCCAGAAGCTTCCAGAATATCCCAAAATGGCCCGTAATCACCAAAAACCCGTAAAAAAACTTTCTCAGGCGCTATAACATCAGAATTAGAGCTATAGTGCCTATTTCTAGCCATAACTAGCGCTATAGTGCAACCCTGCACACAATTACACTGTTTCACCCCATATCGCTCTGTTTCACCCTGTTTCAGCTCTATTGTGCTCCAAATAGGTATACCAACAAGATACACATGAAAACAACCGTTCCTTAAAGTGTAATTTCATTCAAAAACATGGGATAAATATGAAGGAGATTAAGCATATAAAGACATATCAAAATTTGCCTCGTCAGAATTTTCTTCCTTGCTCGTTTTGGCCCAAAAGTGCACAATTTTTGCTTCATTTTCATCAAAAGTCTATTTCTTGTACCTGAAGACAAAAATATGAAAAATACATTCCTTTAAAGTATAACATCATCAAAACATGCATAAAATGATCATGAAATATACACTAAAAATCGATAAATTTAAG
>NEWO01000099.1:247434-269718 GCA_003013225.1 Phalaenopsis aphrodite
ATTAAATGTATGTTAAACCAACAAAGTTTTCCTATATTGACAACCGACAGGAGGTCACTTTTTCTTTAAAGTGTAATCCAATTAGGAGAAGGGGGAACCCATTTCATTAACTTGGCAAGTCACACATGAGGGAAAGGAGTACAGTCATAGAAAGAAGTTTTCTAATTACACAACTTTTAATCTTGCAAACGAAAACAACTCTTTGCATTTTCTTAGAAAACTATACATCTTTAGCTAGGTACATTAATAAGCTTTTATATGTTTTTGTGGGATGTGATATAGGAATTCTTGTTAATTTTTAGTAATTACAAGTGAGCTTAAGCGAGGAAGTATACACAAAAAGAAAAAAAACATAGCACAAACAATATTGAATTTTTAGTTACGTACCTGAGTAAGGCAATCTGACATTGCCTATAACTTTGGGTCATATGGGGGAATTGGATCTTGGCTTGAACAAGCTTCTTTTTCTTTTACGGTATAAAATGTTTCGTGTTAGGGAGTGGTATTGCAAAATATAAAAAAACATGTATAGGTAACATTTACTTTACTCTCTTGTTTCTCTCACAATAGCCTTTTAATCTAAAATTAGATATTCCATTTGGCCGCTTCTTTGTTGAGTCATTCAAATTGTGCTCTTTATTCAATGTCTTTTTCTTATATAATTTTGGCTTTGCATGTGGTTCTCTCCCACTCAATATGTCATTGACATCGATTGAGAAATTCTTGATAGACTCCAGCACACAATTCTCAGTCAGTTCATTTCTGTATGATTTAGTGCTAATCTGATATGCAAATTGTGTTAATCTGATATGAAAATTTTTGTACGTGTGTAAAAAAAATGAGTTCACTTGAAGCGATTTCTATAACCATAGCTATTATACATTTCCTTTTTTTGCATGAACAAACCATCGCAATAAGAAATATTTATCAGGGAACTTGGTTATATTTTTTAGGTTAAGAACCCTTAGAGTGTGAGAACAAAACACACCCATTGTTTCAAATATTTTGCAACTACATGTAATTTCAAAATTACTTCTGTCTAATCTCACAATCCAGGGTTTGTATGTTCCTTATTATCCAAAAGTTTTAATGTTAAATTCCAAATCCATATTGATTGAGCACTCCACATCAATGCCACACAAACCATCTAGTAACTTTGCTTCAAACACTGAATATAACTTCCTCATATAAATTAAAGAGACATCTCTCAACACTGGACAACTTTTTTCAATAAGAACAATTATAAATTGTTGACATTTAAAATCTTAGTCCTTCTCATACCATCTCCAATATTTCATGACATTTTCAAGACCTAGAAAACATTCAATAAGGGATCTTATATGCTTGGAGAACCCATGATAGATGTTATTATTGGACTCGCTTATTTGAGTTGATAGGATCTCCATCCCAAATATTTTTTATTGAATGTCATTGATCACTTATGTCTGATATTGTACAGATCATCAAACCAGACATTATCGTGTAGATTACCTTTCTCAATTAAACTCCTCTTCATAGTCACATCGGGTCATGAATTTATAAAAAAGATTATTGACTCTCTTGTTACCCATACCACAATGGAATTTTGAAGGAAATTTCTTGTATATATTCCATTGTCGTAATATATGTCTTGTGTGTTGCAGACAATCTTCAATGCCTCTAGCAATTACTTGATCCTGATCAGTGAATATTGTAATTGGGTGCTTGTTATCCATTATCCAGATAAATATTTTGAATAGCCACTTGAATGACTCAATCATTTTATCTGGCAAAAAATCAACTCCAAGAGAAAATCCTGTTAGTGGTGGTTCACACTAACAATAGGAGGGCAACATAAATTATATTTATTTAATATATAACTTGTATCAAAGATTATGACATCCCTAAAGCAGTCATAATCAAGTCTGTACATCCCATCACTCCAGAAGAAACTCAACAAATCGCTAGACTCATCAATTTGGATGTCCCACGCAAACATGATATCCTCAGCTTGTCTCTCCATGAACAATTGTAGTAGAGATTTAGCTTTCCCATGTTCAATTCTATCCCTTCTCTCTCTTTGTATGAAATTGTAGACATCCCTTTTCATGCAATTGAGATTATCCACTCACCCGACTTTTGTAACTAGGAAGCAAAATGTATCAGTGGCTCTAATCCTAAACTATGTCATCGATCTGAGCACATCTACATTGATGTCACTTATTTTTTTGTTGAAGTGCAATAGATGTTTATCACTATACTCCGCCAAAGGATGATTATGACTTTCTATAAATTTCTTAACCAAACAGTTACCTTCGATATCAACGACATATCGAATCATGGCAAGATAATCAGTTCTTGTGTTCACTCTTTTGAATTTCACTGTGTTACCAACTTCAACTGTTTCTTAAAACCAGTTTTATCACAAATAAAGTCATTTGTCTTAGTCCTCTTTGAATTTGACTAAAAAATGTTGTGGTCCTTTTGCACAGTAAATTCAAAAAAGTGTGCATAGGCATAATATTGTTCATATTTTTCTTTCTCATTAGGACATCTGCACAAACAGACTGTTTGTAATTGGATCATTGTAAACAATTTCAGGTTCGGTGAATTGCAAATTTATAAAACATATTAAACTTTATTAGACATGGAAGTAATACCGATCAAATAGTACAAGCTCAATAAAACCAATACATTCCACTGAGCCCTTCATATTCTCAATGACACCGGAATAACACTAAAATAACATCAGATTAGTGCCACAAAAATCACATCTAAAACACAAGAAGAACGCCAAAATAACACGTTAAAATTTGTCGCATTACACATTCAATAATCCTAGTCATAACACCACAATAATACCAAAATAAAATAATAATAATACCAAAATAATACCACAAAAACAAAAGATAACCCTAAACGCTAGGCATAGGCACATCAATAAAACCTTAAAATTACCCTTTTAACGACAAAACAATAACACTGGAAAAAACCAGTATAACACTATGATAATACCTAAATAAAACAATGTCCCACTCCAACAAAAAAAAATAACGTTACACATGCAATAATACAGTACTAACATCGCAATAATACCCGACAACACTATCTAAACCTCATTGCAACACTGCAAAAACAAATAAAAAAAACAGAATCACATCAGTAACAATAAGACAACATACTAATACCAGCATAACACACTAATAACCTAAACGCTAAACGTCATGACACTTCATTATCCAGTATAAACCCTAAACAGTGCTACAGTCCCACCACAATAAAATCATTTCGGGCACAGCTAAACTCACGTCAATGTCATAGTTCTCACAAATATTTTGGGATTCAATCAACATTATTTTGAGATTCAATCAATATTTGCTAGTCGAGAGAGACGTCTATTGCCACGAAAACCCTAGCTGCTGGATACACAAAAGAAATAAAATATGACAAAATAAAACTTAAAGGCGACAAAATGCATTTTTTTTCAAATAGACTGACGGGAATAAAAAAAGGACAAAAAGGTGACTTTCGGATGCGCGTTTAATTTTCATCGAGGGATGAATTCGGGCGGAGTCGCTCCGTCAAAAAATGTAATTTTTGATTTTGTTGGGGTGGGACCATGCGGTGCAATTTAATTAACGTTGGGTCGTAAAAGTGTCTTTCGGATTCCGGACCGAATAAGCGCTTGTCATACAATTTTTAATTTTTTTAATTTTTTTAATTTTTTTTAATTTTTTATGTTTTAATCTTATTTGTAAGGGAAGAGGTGACTAAACTCGGGGTTCGTTTTGTGAATAGAAACATTGAATGGGCCGTCTCCGTGCAGCCATCTAGGGGGGTGGTGTTTCATAAATTTGGATTTGATCATGACTTGACACATAAAAAATAATATTGGCATGTTGTCGTGAAGGAAGCCCGCCATGGAATGAATAGTAATTACTGTGCAACGGCAATGGCGACAGCGCAGGTAGATAGAGAGAGGAGAGCGATTGAAAAGGTATGGGCCTTTGCCTCGAGGAAAGTGAAGTTAGCAGTAGAAGCTTGAGAGAGAGAGAATTTGACCCAAGCTCAAAAATGCAGGCTTTGGCATGAAGAGAGCATTTCTCGAGAGGGAGAGGAAAAGGTGACCCTTTGAAGAGATCTGATTTGAAGAGATTCTCTTCTATGTAGTCTTTGTGAAGAAGAGGAGATGGTGGCGAAAAAGAGAAGTCCGTCGCTGAGATTGTGTAGTTTAATTACCTGCAAGTGAACGAAACCACCACTAAATTTCATTCCTTCCTTTCGAGAGCTCGCTTGCTTTCTTCTTGCATCTATCCCCTTATTAACGTTAGAGAAGGAAGAAAAAAGGGGTAAAAGAGCAGAGACAGAAACAAAGAGCGGCAAAACCGGCATAAAAATCTATTATTTCATTTTTTAATTCCCTTCCTCTTCGCCGGTGTAGACGCCATGGACGCTTATGAAGCTACTAGGATCGTCTTCTCACGAATTCAAAATCTCGACCCAGAGAACGCGGCCAAGATCATGGGTCTGCTCCTCATTCAAGAGCACGGCGAGAAAGAAATGATCCGCCTTGCGTTTGGCCCTGAAGCTTTACTTCATTCAGTCGTTCTCAAGGTCCGCAGAGACCTCGGACTCCTTCCTTCTTCCTCCCCCGCCACGCCTTCTAGTGGTGGCACCGCAGCCGGCGTCTTCTCCCGGCAAAACTCTGCTCGTTTCTTCTCTATTTCTCCACCGGAAGAGCTTGTCGATGAACTGCAGTTGCAAGACAAGCTTTCCTTCCTCAGCGAAGGGGGTAACAACGCACAGGTGACAGCTAAATGTGGTGGGCTTTTTTTACCCGACATGGTTGGAGATTGCCCGAGCCCGGGTGCCGGAGGGGAAGGCGTGCTGCTTTCGAATTCGGTGGGATGGGGATTGAACGGTACGAGTCTTCGGCGGAGCTGTGGCGCCATTGGTGACTTTAGCTCAATCTCTGACCTTTCAAATGGATTTGGGTGGAGACCCTGCCTTTATTTTGCAAGAGGCTTTTGCAAGAACGGGAACGCCTGCCGATTTCTTCATGATGACGCTGCAGCAGAGCAGGAGTTACTTCTGAGGTCCAGGAGCTCGAAGCTCATGGCTTCCGCCACCCCGTTCCCTTGTTCTCCGACTGCATGCTTTCCGGCATCACCATCTTCGGCTTCTGTAAAATACTTAAACGTTGTTTTTCAGCATCAGAATGATGGACAAAGGTTGGATTTTGGGGAATGGATTTCAAATTCTGCAAATTTTTTTTTAACTAGTAATTGTTTGTTTCTTTTGTCAGAGCTCCAGCGACGTCTCTGATGCTTACAGGTGGCGATGAGGTACATAAGTTCATGTGCCGTGCAAGGCCGGACTTCACCGGAATATCAAACCCGGGCTCAAGGCAGATCTATCTTACCTTCCCAGCGGACAGCACTTTCCGCGAAGAGGATGTTTCGAATTACTTCAGGTAAGTTCGTTGAAAAGCTGACTAGAAATTTCTTCGTTTTACCTGTCCAATAGCCTGAATTCTAACTCTAGAGCTCTTCATCTTTGAACTGGAAGCATCTATGGTCCGGTGCAGGATGTGAGGATTCCATTTCAGCAGAAGAGAATGTTTGGATTCGTGACTTTTGTCTACCCAGAGACTGTGAAGCTGATTCTAGCTAAAGGCAACCCCCATTTCGTCTGCGACGCCCGAGTTCTCGTTAAGCCTTACAAAGAGAAGGGCAAAGTTCCCGACAAGTACATGTACCCCCTTATATATAGTTCTCACTCATTATTGTGTCCGATTTCGACATCAAAATGTGATTTTTTTTTTTTTTTTTTGGCTTATGTGTTTCTTACAGGAAGCAGCAACAAGCAGATCGACTCGATTTATCCAGCTGCTGGAAATCGACCGGCCTTGATTCCCCATTAGACATTGGTTGGAATTTAAAAGCTCTCTCCTTTCAACTGGATCTGTATCATTGAGGTCATTTCATTCGTGAAGCGTTGATTTCATGCATTTATTTTTAGGTGGAAGAATGTTCTACAACATTGGCAGTGGCAATGTTGCAGCGCAGGATGCTTCGCTGCTGAGACGACGGCTAGAAGAGGAGCAGCAGGCTGAACTTCTTCAGCAGGCGATCGAGCTACAAGGCAAAAGGTTTCAGCTACTGGACTTGAAGCCTCGCAGCTTCTCGGCTGCAGTTTCTGCTACTACCTCCGATGCACAAAGTACTTCGAGCACAACCGCATTAGCAGAGAGGGCTTTCTCTTCTTCCATCAGAATTAGCCGCCCAATAGCAACTCAAGAAAATGGTAACGATTTACGGATTATTACAACTATAACATTTTGTTATTAGGGCTCATTTGGATGCTTGATGTTGGAAGAAAATAAATGAGTTTTGAAAAATAAAATAAAAAAAAAAAGAACTTTGAAAAAATTATTAATGAGCTCTTGTTTCAGAGTTGTTAGACTCTTTTTATCGATTAGGAGATATAATAAACTTTTATTTCTAATCTAATTGCTATTAAGACTAAACTTTTCAAAATAAAAGATTGCAATAACTCATGTGGGATGCGATTCTCTTGCTTTAATAGACATGAGCAGCAGCACTGGATGTAGCTCAGAGATGCAGCAGAAGCAGCAGCAGCCATTGAATAATAATGCTGGCAATAAAGTTGAATCTGCAGAAGAGCCAAGCCCAAAAGATAATATGAATTTCCCAGTTTGGTAAATTGCTACCAATCACCAATAAATGCTTTTCAAATTTTGATTCTATCGTAAAAGCTAATTACATTTTTATTATTTTCTTTGCAATCTTATTGCAGTATTGAGCACAACTTACCTGATAGTCCCTTTGCCTCCCCTACCAAGGCTTCATCTTTCTCCACAGATCTATCTTTCTCTGCAACATCAGGTGTAGGTGGAGGTGGAGGCGGCGGAAATCCTACTGGAACATCGCTTCTGCTGCCATCCCCTCCCCTCAGCCCCTACTGCTTTCAAATACCAGCAAGGTTTCTGCTTGTTTCAAAAATTTCAGTTTTCTGAATCTTTAACCTTCAATAACAAAATTCTATATGCTTTCAGATTCACTTCAGATCATGGTGCCATTGGAATGTGAAGAAAACGGCAAACAATAACGTCTGTAAGCATTAAATTCTCTTTTAGCGGAAACATTAACAAAGTCAAATCACAGAGCTAGTGTGTCTGTGAAGGACTTTTTTAAACATTTTTTTTTTGTTTATATATAATAAATGCATAGCAAATATACACTAATAAACAAATAAGATGTAATAATATTCTCTAATTTAAGCTTGTAAAAAAAAAATTAGGACTTGATGCTTAAATTTGGTTCATATGTAAAAATTACAAATGATTGTTCTCTTATAATAATATAATATTATATAATATAGAGACTGTTACAGTATAACTTCATTATCTTTCACCTAACTTCTTCGTTTACTGTTTGCAGGAAGAAGGGGGAGGTAAATTGGATCTGAAATGAAATGCGAGATGAAAAGATGGGGGATGAAATTTTCTTATTGGTTTTTTTTTTTTTTAAGTTTTTTTTTCACGCATGAAAGAAAAATATTAGTATATGACTATAACTATCGTTTTATCAATCAAGCTACTATCTGCTACAAGATACGACATAATAGCTGTAAAGGGTGTACAGACATGAGAAGACACCAACTTCTAAGTGGCCCACGACATCACAGTCGTCCATCTCATCATAAACTCATCAACACCGTTGTTTTCAATCCTTTTACCCGCATCTCTGTACCATTTGTTTCGATGTATAATATTCTATTCTAGGACGTGAAACAAAGGAAATGATAAAAGAAATAATTGCATGGTTGTGTTGTTTCTCTCTCTCTCTTATAATCTGATCATCTAAGCTACTGGCTTCCGTCTGAACAATGAAAAAAAATGGAGTTATTATAGTATTTTATTAATTTCTCTATGATTTGAAATAAGAGAAATAAGAATCAAATCGCCATCAGTGTACCCATTGTGATGTTAGGATGCAGACCAGATGTTTGTCGTGGGTTGGATTATTTTAATGGAGCATCACATGGGTGATGACTAAGCTAATGGTGATTGCTGCCATAGTCCCATGATTTAATGTACAAAAAAGCAGAGATGAATGATGATGTTGTTGTCTTACTAGCTAGAAAATTAGGTTTTGGGGTATCTGCAGAAAACTCAGAAATCTAATCTTTGAATGAAAACTATGACTTCCCAAATATTATAAGAAGAGATAGTAGTATAGGAAAACTAATTTTAATTTATATTTAGTGTTATTAAGCCTTTCATAGTTTGGTCATAATTTTGTAGCAAATTTAGGAGTAATAATTGGGGTTTACAATTAATCTTAACTACCTTATCCACCAATTAAGTTCACAAATCTTGATTTTCATGATGATGGACCTACTTCATATTTAGATTTGGATCGAGTTCATTTGCTTCATAAAATTTCTAAGCTTTTTTGGTCACCGATCTGGTTGAGTTTTTGATTGACATTTTCATATTTAGGAGAAAATGTAGTTGAATCACAGAATTTGAAGCTTTTATGATCTTAAAATTCTTTTTGGGGGTTTTATTCACAAATTTAGTGCAATGTTGCATCTTTTAACGATTAAATGTAGTTGGATCAAGAAATAAATCTTGGTCGGTTATAAGAATGCTCAAGTTCATCATTTTTGCTTTGTATAATAAATTAATAAAAAACCTTTTACCTTAAAACTAATGCTTTGCTAGGGGCACCATGGTTGTCCAAATGCAAAAGGGTTCGCTAGTGGAAATTTTTAATGATAAAATTAGTTATATGGCAGAATGGTCAACCAACGAGCAAGCTTTATGCGGTCATCTAAACACTAAAGAGTTGACAATACTATTTTTATAACATCAGGAAATTATTTTGTTCAACAACAACCAACCATTTGTAAATTTTGAAAACTCAATGAGCCCTAAATCGAATGAGGGTTCTGTGGATAGTTTTCTTATGGAAGATCAGCTTTGTAGTGAAGCATTATGCAAACTAAAGCAACCATTTTGTTGATTTTTAGATTGGTTTGTCATTTTGCTAGTGGCAATATAAACAAAGATCATTATAGTGGAAATTTTACATGGCTTGTACACTTACAACTAGGATTTTGTCATTGCATGGGCAAATTAATTTTAGCTACCATATGCCAATGGTTGATTATTATGTACCACATGGGTGCTTTTCTAAAGGTAACCAATTATGCATATAAAAAATTTTCCTTTAACAATGGATTATTCGAAATTGTCATTGTGTGGGACTTGTGGCTCACATTGATAGAGATAAAATGCTACATCTTTTGTAATCGCAATTTTAGGGGCCTAATGCGAGGAGAGATGTTTGTTGATTCATGGAGAAGTGCTCTATTTCTCAAATGTTCAATGGGTTAAGGCTAAACATGGGATTTTTTATATTGTTTCCCATTCTAGATTATAGCTTGTAGGATCTCAACATTTATTTTACTTTGAGAATACTGCACAAGGAACGCAGTGTAAACTTTATAATGGTGGACTGGTGTTTATTTTCCATTTCTCCAAAATAGCACTTTTTCTTACTCATAAAAAACTTTTGCCTTAACAAATGTAGCCATTAATTTTTAGGAAAATTGTTTGTTTGTATGATATTCCTTACTATATGCATTAGACCATGACAATAAGTTCATCGACCACTTTTGGAGAGAACTATGGAAGCATTTCAAAACTGATATTTGATTGAGCTTAGCATACCATTTTAAAACAAATGTATGATCAAAATGGTGAAACACTCGTATGGAAGTATGGTTCATTGTGTTTCATGGGAATCAATAGAGAATTTAGCATGATAAATTTGCATTTAGTTTAGCATAGTTTGCACCAAGTTATTGGTTCATACAATATATATTACTATTCTCTGCATATCAAAACATAATAGTTCTATTAAAATGAATAAATGAATTTAATTACATATTCCATGCTGTGAAAGCAAAACTAATTATTTCCTCTCAATAATACAAGCAAAAGTCCAATGAATGTTGAAGGGCAAAGGTGTTTGTCGTAGGTGATTTGTTTATGATGTGGTTTCACAAAGAACTTCTTCCACCGGGCACCTATTCAAATCTGAAACCTCACAAAATTAGACCATTACTTATTAGTAAACACATCAATTACATTTCATATGCCCTTTTATTGCAACCTAATTTGAATCTATCCTTCATGTTTATTGTGTTAATCTTCTACTTATATCACTTACAAACTCAAGTATCCAAACTTTAGTTGAGTTACTTTGATGCAAAAGTGACTTAATACAACTAACTATTGAGTGTATTTTAAATTATATATATCTATCACTATTATTACTACTCAAGAAAGCTTATTTGACATTACATAAAATTTTATCGAGCTAGTTTATTCTCTTGTTAATCATTTGGTATGCTTATTTAGTTATGGCTAAGGAACATATACCCTAATGTATTATAGTGAATGAGGACATTATTTTGGTCATATTTCATATTTTATGCACAAGAACATAAGTCTTATTCTTTCCCCAACTCTTTCTTAGTGCTTGAATTTAATTACTAGTACAATAAATTTTTTTGCATCCTATTTTTTTTATGTAAATGTATAAATACTTTCTGATAATCAAATGTCATAATAAAAGAGGATTTACTTACAACATATTATTTTTGCCATAAACTATAACAAGTTCGAGAAATTTGAGATGGATAGTTATACCATTGTAGTAATTAGTTAGATATAAAAATCAAACTTAATTAATTGATCCTTATTTTAATCTCTCAACCTAGTTTATTAACTTAATCCTTTTCTATTTCACACAATCGTTCAACAGTTTAGTTATTTTTGCATCTTTATCTTACCCTTTGATGATTGTTCTCTATTTTTTGTCTGTCTTTCCCCACTCACTCGTGAGTCAGCTTCTTGCCCTATAACTTGATCATTATTTTTATGCTGCACATGATTCTTTATCAATTTGTTTGGGTTGTAAATGAACCAATGCACGTGATGAATAACTCAAACTTGGTTCAATTAATACTTGATTGTGGTTGTTCTAATTAGTTAATAAAAAAAGTTTAATACTTTCTTAGAACTCAAATGTTAAATGAACCAAATTTGTATAGTCCAATTCATTTAGTAATATTCATGACCAAGCTCGTTTGTTATTCAACAACTTATTAAATTCTCTACAATTACATGATGCATAAAATTTTTTTTACTTGATCTTATTTAATTATATATTCAATACTATTATTTTATTGTTTAATAACAACATGAATTCAAATTTAATGTGATTTTGAATATTTGTTTTTAATGAAGTGATTGTTAGAACCTACTAATGTTATTTGATTGTCAGAAATCTTACAGTTATATTTTATCTTATTTACTCGATGAAAGCTAGTTAGATGTTGATTTAAAATTTATTCAATTTTTATTTATTTGAGTTTATTAATTTATTTTAAATAACTTTATATAAAAGAGTCAAATATACACTCAACTTTTCAACTCATATTTTATTTTAAAAGCTATGTGCCAATAAAATTTTAAATTTTATAGAATATTTAAGTATTCATTTAAAATTTTAGTTTGATATTTAATATAAAGAATTCAAGTGCATGACAAAGTATGATCATTAAAAAATTTAAGCAAGACAAGTATGAACATATATATGAAAGCTCAACTTATGCCTGAATTGAACATAAACAACTTATGATTTGGCTAAGTTAAGTCTAATCCATAAAATACTCGACTTGACTTAGCTTGACTACAACATTACTACTTGTCATAATTTTGACTTTTTTTCTCTTTATTTGTTTTACAAAATTCTGATTCTATTAAGGTTTAACCTTTTTTTTATTCTTTTTGATATAGGTTTTTATTAATTAGCCTTCATAAGTAATTTCTTGTGATTTTAGGCACACACACATTTAATAAGTAATATTTTTATGTGAAAAAAATTAGAGAAAAACACTTATGGTGTTCAACCAAAATGAGAAATTTCTTTAAGAAAAATTGAAGTACAAAGGCTCTCCCCTCTTATAGACTTAAGAAACATAAAAACAATGAAGCCTTAAAGGTTATTAAGCATTTGATAGTGGTGATAATAGTATTAGTACTAGTTGATGGTGTTGATAAGAGTATCATATGTTTTTTGTTACAACTTTTTTTTGGTAAAAGATGGCATATTAGATATTAAATTATTGTGGATAGTTGATCTTATATATGTGATGTTAGAAAACCTAAGGAAAATAATGTGGTATATAAAAATATGGCATTGGTAATAAGTTTAAGGGTGGTAATCAATATAACTTAAGTTCTACAGATTAGAAGTAGTTGTCTTAAACTTAAATGATCATTCCTTAATGGAGCCCCAGTTCTTTAATCACTACAAATTGAATACCAAATAAAATTTAGGCACAAATATAATGACAATAACATGCGTAGACATAATAATTATGATATCATATAGGTGATTATTATTATAAACCAAAAGACCTAATTAAGTTGAGGAAGAAATAGAGATAATATTAAAGAAGAGAGCAATGAAAGGAGGTGATATTATTTTGTTTTTTTTTTTTTGTCATTTTATTCGTTTGGAATTGAATTGGCATAAATAAAGAGCTATTGCCTACTATTATAGGAAATACAACTATTATCGGCTAAAAATTAAATTGGTAATAACATGAATTTCAAATGATAACAAGGATTACTTGTTAAAATTCAGCAATAAATTCTGCCACTAAACTTTATATAGCAAATAGATTTGCCAATGAAAATTTCTACAGCTTCCTCTAGTGACTGAGTTGCATCAGATGTGATCACCCGTAAGATGATTTCTGAGAGAAATGATCAACCATATACGTAACGTCAAAATTTATGACTGATTTATGTCACCGGTAAGTTACATCAGATTTCTTGCTAACTTGTCAACCAAAAATTAGCTTAGGATTAAACTGAACTGTTGCATAATAAAATTTGAACTTGTGGCTGATTTGTTCAGTTGTTAATTATTGGTTGAAAAAATCAACCATAAATTCACCACAAAAATGTTTTAAAAATTAAAAAAATATAAAAAGCCAAACAAAATTTTCACACCTATAAGAAAATATCATAACACTCAATAATAACATCAATCCTATCTAACAATAGATTGAACACACATATAAAGACAATAGCAATGAAATCTCAAAAAATTTAATAAATCATCAAATACATTCTTATATTGCTAGACCACCTCACTTATCTAGAAAAAAATTTAGTCAGGACACTTCGAGCATACAACCACCTGATTAAATTTTATTGCTCTTCTCAATAAGAATCATATTAACACTTTGGTCAGTTATTTATGAGAGAGCATCTTGAATGGTTCAGATTACCTCATTAATCTAAACCTCTCATTGCCTAGACCACCTCTATTATCTAGTCAATTGTTTCTTAGCTGGGATACCTCATTTACCTAGTTGATAGTGCTTATCTCTTGATGGGATTATTTCGATCAGCTAGTTGATACCTATCAAAAGAGGCAACTTATATGGCTCTTCCACATTAACTAACTAGCCACTTTCTCGGTCATACTAACCAGATCACCTAGCTGGTATGGCTTATTTATAAAGTTTTACTTTATAAGGTTACTTTGATTACCAAGAAATCTCTTGTTGGAGATAATTTTAGCTGACTATGTCATGCTGAGAATCTAGTTGACCTTGGCTCGATATAAAATGATCTACTTCCAAAAGGTGGATTATGCCTTAATGGCACATCAGATTTGTTGGGGGTTTTTTTATTGATATCAAATTTTGATGTTGCACATACTATATGTCTATTTGAAATTTATTGGATCATATTCCATTCATACATAGCTTACATAACTCACGATACCCATAAAACTCTTCAGTGCTTGTTAAGGGCATGAAACTAAGGTCTAAACTAACACACCTATGCTAGTCTATTATGTCCATTGGCATCAATTTCTTATGTTACATATGTTGGATGTTCATTTGAATTGTATGGGATTATACTCCATTCATTGATATCCTCCCATCCATGGATATTATTTTTTTGTCAAAATTAGGGTTTGCCTAACACCCCCATGTTAGAGGATGGCACACCCATGCCTTCCAAGCCAGACATGTTCTTAGGCATTAGTTTGGGCACCTAGGTGCCAGTCTATTTCCTGGTTTTAGTTTTAGTGATCTTTTTGGCAAAATCAAGCCACATGAGTCCAATATTTGGACATGGAAAGATGGGGGATGGTACCATAAAATGCTCTTGTTTCCCTACAAAAATAAATTGCTAATTTCATGCATTCCATGTGGATTAAAACCTATTTCAATATGGCTACTTGGATGATTTTCATGGTCAAACGAGGGTTGAAATCAGGACAGTATATTGGCTTCATTTCACTTTGGTTTTCTGACCATTTAGAATTTATTAAGGGCTAAAAAGAGGTTAGATTTTTGGAAGAGTGTGGAAAGAAGCCTTGGAAAGCTTTTGGAAAGAAAAGAACACAAGAGAACTCTCTCTCCTCTTCTTTTTCCTCTTCTTCCTCATCATCTTCTTCTCCTTCCTCATATTCTTCCTCTTTTCCTCTTCTTCTTCTTCTTCTTCTTCTTCTTCTTCTTCTTCTTCTTCATCTTGTTTTACCACTTCATATTTTCTTGTGGTAAGAAAAAGAATTTTTTTTGAGTTTTCTAGGAGGAAAGTCTACATCATCGCATTAGAAGGAGTTCAGGAAAGCAAAGAGCAGACTATGATAAACGTCACGGTGGTGATATTCGGTTCTCCTTATTTATTTTTTTTCCCAAAAAATCCATCTTTTAGATGCTTTTAAAGTTATAAGTTAAGTTTATGTTAAAGAAAATCATAGGACATGAAACTTTTCTCTTGTATCCCCAAGATCAATAAGAGATTTTTGAAATAGCCCTTTCTCTTTACACATTTTATTCAAGATTATAGTAATTTTGCATTTGATGTGATGGCTCCATCAATTTAATGGCATGATGTATTTGAGCCTAGAAAATTGAGAAAACCCTAGTTCATGAGAGTTTTCATCATGAAAACCCATCATGGTTAAGTCACACAAATGGAGGTGAGCATAATATTATCTTGCATAATAACGTGATGGTGCACCTTACCATCATTTAAACAAAAAACCATGAGAGGGTCAAAGGTACGATAATTTGTCATCAATTTGATCTAGTGTTTCATCTTGAAATGAACATGTGCATACCTCTTATCATCAAGTGCATATCTCTCATGAGCATGCGAGCCTTTGAAAAATTGCAAAAAAAGGCATGTGCATTTTTTGCTTGTGGTTTAGCATAACATTTTTCATATGCATATGTGACCATTTTTTATAATATTGCATAAAATGTACATTATATAGAGTTTTTATGATTGTACTAAGCATATATGAAAAAAGTGATTTGCATCTTTCTTGTGATTAAGCATGTGGATGTTTGTTTATAAGCATACATGGCTTTGAATTATTGCATCAAAACATACAATTTGAGTTGTTCTTGTTTGTAGCATCACATTGTGTACCTCATGTTGCATCGCTTAGTGCACTTGCATTTACATATTTGATGTGTTCTTACAGGACATGTGTCCTCATGTCCTTATGTTAGATGGAACATTTGAATTCACACAATTGATTTCCCTCACGTGAGCATATGTCCCTATATGCTCGAGTTGAACATTATATGTCATGAGCACAAAAATTAGTGCCTTTGCACTTACGTATTTAATGTCCCTACATGAAAGTATGTTCACATGTCAATTGTGTATATGACATATGGTGCATTTGCATGTATCCTATTATTTTGAGTTATGTGTAGGTGTTGACCTCACTTTTACTTGAGGTTTAGTTTTTCCTCTTTAGTAGCCTAGGGTCTAGCCATAGGACTTTCCTGTTGATTATTCTTAGAAAACTCGAAAAGGAACCCTCACCTTTAAAAATTCTAAACTCTTTCTTGCTCAACTTGAAGTCTCACATATTGGTCCTAACCTCTAGCACTTAGTAAGTAGGTATGAAGGATCTCAAGGGGAGACCCCATAGGACTGTTTGACCTTAGGGTTAACCCTGGGTGTTGTTCTGGAGCTAGTTCACTCACTACACTCACTATCACCTATATCCACTAACAACCTTAAACCCTAAATTGTTGACTTTGATCACTTGATCTTTTGGGCGACTCATGTAGATGTCCCCTAGACCCACTAGCCTTAGGCTAGGGCTTAGCTAAGACCAATATATAGAAGACCCAAATGAGGATTTCATTGGTACATAGCTCATGTAAGGTGGTTGACACCCCAATTCTACCAAAGTTTCCAATTTTACCTTTTTACCCCCAATCCTACCCAAATTACCTAAAACACCCCCCAAATCCCAAATTTGGCCAAAAATCTCAATTTCACCCAAAATACCCAACTTTGTTAAAAAATAACTTCAAACCATTTCAAAATACCCAAATTTCCCAAAACCACCCAAAATTGCCAAAATTACCAAAATACCTCTAAATTGGTCAAAATTACAAAAATACCCTTGGCACCCCAAACTTTCCCAAAACCTTCAATATTACTTCAAATGTCTCCAAAACCAATTTAGACCCTTCAATTGAACCTAGTTTGGCCAATTTAACCATTTTGTCAAAACCCCCAAATTGCCTTTAAATGCCAAATTTCACCAAATTCATCCCAAATGTCCATCACTTTGGCCCCAATTACCCTAAATTTCAATCATAAACTCAAATTAATCTTTAATATAACCAATACAAACCAAATCCAAGCCTAACTATCCCATACTTTGAGCTCAATTTTTATCCAAATAAAAACCCCCAATTTCGACCATATGACTTAATCTAACCTAATTGAACCCCATAGCTTAGTCAATTTGCCCCAATTTGAGTCATAAACTCTTCATGACACTCCTACACATCAAATTTAACCTTCAATTGACCTCGGTGAAGCTTCAATTTCACTTAATTTTAACCCAAGTCCAAAAATCTTTAAATTTGCCCCAAATTGGCTGTCTTCAAATTCCAAAAAATTGAATACCTTGGCCCCAAAATTGACACCCAATTGATGTTGAAAACTCTTCATGACATTCATATGGACCATTTTTAATCATCAATTTGGACTTGCTCCAACCTTAGCCCAACCTAGACCCAAGTCTAGTACAACATGCCAAAATTGACCAAAATCCCAAAATCCTTCAAATTGAGCTATCAATTGGCCTTAAAATCACTTCAATCCTTCACCAAAAATCTTCACACAATTTTGATAAAGTAATTGAGCTCAAAGTCATGGCTAACCTAACTCAAACCCAAGTTTTAGCCTTTTTGACCCAAATTGGACCCATGCACCAAAATTGACTTAACCATGTCTAAGCCACCAAATTAATGACCCCACAACCACTAAGCACACCTTATTGACCAGGCTAAACCCTCTCAAACCACCTAAGCAAGCTATGTACCAATGGGTCCCTAAATTAAGGGATCTTATCCCATTTTTTGGCCTTAACAAAAAATCTCTTCCATCATCACTTGCCATTTGGAGTAAATTATAATTAAGCCTCTCCCTGGCTCACCTGACCTTTTAGCCACCACCACTGGCCCTTCAGGCCAACCTAGTGGTCGAAAAACACTAAAACCAAGACCCCCAAGCTCAAATTCAAAACCAATTTCAACCCCAGAAGCCAGCTCTTCCCAATGGCTCTTTAGAGCTCCTCAACCCTCCACCTAAGCACCATTTTACACCCATCAATTAGCCCTAAGCTTCTCTATTTAATCAGCCCTTCCATGTCCAAGGAGAGGAGAGTGCCAAAATCTCAGAAGAAACTCTGTCCAGATATTTTCAGACACTCTCCAAGAACTCCTAAGCTCATTGACACCACTTTCCCCCATTGATCCCCACTATGGAAGCCCAATCTTGAGCTTAAACTTTCAGCTCAAAATAGGACATCTCTCCATAATCCACCAAACTCAAATTAATTGTGCACACACCATCCCTAGAGCAAGAGGAGTTGATTCCCCATCAAAACCCCCTCTGAAATAGCCTCTAGGGTAGCTCTAGACTAACAACTGAAATTCACCTTGATCAAATTCATACCTAGACAATTCACCAAGGCTTGAGACTTCATCCAAAGGTTTGTTGGGTCCAATCGAAGCTACCACAACCATCTGATTGATGCCTCCCATCTCAGACAAAGGTATTGAACCTCAACCCTAATCTCAGCTTATTTTGATTCTTTATTTGTAATGGCTTGATTCCATACTTGATTAACCATATAGGTATTCGTCTTGAGTAGTTGAAGGTTTAGAAATAAATCCCATGCGATTTGGTTGAGTCTAGCTCAAGATCTAAAGGTTTTAGTATGAACGGCTTACAAGTTAAGTCACTTGGGGACGATAACGGAGAGCCGTCTCATCGCGCGTGTATCCAACCAACGGAGGAGATTAAGTCAAATGAGTGGATGGTGCATGAACCACGGGCCGCGTGGCAGCTGAAGTGGATGGCAGCGTCGAATGAGAGTGCGCCACATGTGAGTTTGGAGCCGTCGTAGATTGAGGTGGCGCCGCGTGAATAAGTAGAAAAATAGAGATTTTCTGAATTATTTTAAATGCCTAAACTTCAAAAATTCATATATTTCTCTAGAAAAATCATAAAATTAAAAGAAAAAAATTCTCTTGCTCAGTGAATAGAGAAAAGTAATGTGTACTAAAAAAAAATATTTTCTTACTCCCTAATTTTTAATGAATTAAATACCCTCTGTTGTATTTCAATTCTCCATGATTAAATATTACTCACCATGACTTGAAATTTTGAGAGTTCATTCCTCATGATAGAGACTTTGTCTTCTGATTTTCCCAGGTCAGAGGACACCACCATGTTTCTAGCCCCAAATTTTAAGCGAAGGTTACAATTTTGGTTATTTTAATCATATAAGTCAAAATATCACTTAGAAAATTATGAGAATAGTTTTATTAGGTTTCCTGTAGTTAGAGAAGTTTAGGAAAAATATCATGATGCTTTGAATCATCATGTATTTTTCCAAGCTTACTTAAATGCATATACCTTATATTAATTTATGTAAATCACACTTATCAAAAATTGAAAAAATCACCTCCCAAATGTCCATAAAAATCATATTTATGCACCGTAAAAATATCAAAATTATCTGACTTAGTCTAAGTACTAAAATGGATTTTTAAGGAAACCTTGTATTTTTGTGTAAAAATAATTATATTAAATTAAATAAGCTTAAAAAAATTCTAAAAAATGGTTCTTTAAGTTCCTTGTGACTAGGGGCATTTAATAAAAATAAAATCCATTTTTGTGAAAATATTTCATTTTTAAATGTATTTTGAATTAAAAATAATTAAAATAATTAAAATTTTCAAAAATAAAAAAATAGTTCCCAATGAGTGGAAATGTCCCCTGATCACTTAGAATTCATTAGGATATTTTTTCTAATTTTTCTAGGTTAAAATATAAATTTTAAAAGCTTAGAAATAAATTTTTCATATTTTCCCATTAAAATAATTATAATAAATAAATTAAAAATAAAAAAAATGCAAAACTTGGTTCTCTGAGTTTTTGGAATTTAGAACAGCCTATTAAAAATATAAAAAAATGGTTTTTTTGTAATTAAAAAATTATTTTCTATTTAATTTAATCATTGAAATTTATTAAAAAATAAATAATTGTAATAATAATTTAATTAAAAAAATCATGAAATTTTGCCTGAGTGTTTCTCTGACCTTAGGAGAGCTCTAATAATTTTTCCATAGATACAAACCTTAATTTGGATAACTAAATAAATTAACATTTGAAAATCCTATCTTCTAAATTTTAATAGTTATCTAAATTAAATTAAAATTTTAAGAGATCCACATGTTCTCCAACATTATAATTACCTCATGGATATGACACTCTAAACCCTCAAGGTCAATTGAGTTGTGTTTAGTGAGTTACGAGATGATTTTGGTTGAGGGTTTAGAATTTTTGAGATATTGGTGCCTTAATTAAAAATTAGGATTAACCAAAGGGAAAATAAGTAATTTTGATCTTAATAAACATATTTGGATGATTGAAATACAATGGGATTGAACGATACAAACTCACTCACTACCCTTGCACAACATCAATAAAATCATAATCCTGCTAATCTTCATGACTTGGAAGTCAACTAATATTAGACGATTCTTAAGTGACAGGCTTAAGTCGGAAAGATGGAAATTTACTTTTCTCAAGCCCAAAGTTGAGGATGGTTTGACCATTTAATAAGAATACATATCATTTAAATGAAAATTTTGATAATCACCTTTTCACCTATCATGATTGTTAAAGGCTTAGTAGTGACATAAACTCAATAGATTGGATTTAGAAGACAACATAATTGGTGACTAACATCTTTAAACACTACAAGTCTGATCATACTTGCGGGCACCACAATAACCTAAACTTGCCTTGAGGGCACACACTCACATAACTCTTAAACGAAACATCAATTGATTAATCGAGTATTCTACCCTTGAGATAATTAAATTGCTAAGTTTCACTGAGCAACGGGGTTGTCTCACTTCAACCTCGAATGATTAATGGAACAATGTGATAAGTCCAAAAATGTACTCAAAATATTTCAAGAGATCTTCAAAGTGATCTAGGATCATGCCCCGATCACTTTGAAATCTATTGAACCTTCTGAAGAGCGAACTAGACTTGTCATACTTTTGTTCTAAAATCATCAACTAGGATCTCTGAGACTCAACAAAATCATAGCCTGGGGTTTGGTAACTAAAAATTCATCTACTCTTGCAATTTAAGTTCCTTGCAAAATTATATACATGCCTTGCAAGTCCTGATCTTTCAGGTGGTAGAACGAGAAGACTCACTAGGTACGCTTTTACAGTTTACAATACTGCCTTTTCTTGTACTTTTCACACTGTATTTTTATACTTACAAAACTTGCATGTTAAAAAACGATGTCACCCTGCATGAAAGCTAAAGTTGTTAGGATAGTCGTAAAACCGAAACTTAAACTAAAATCAACCAAGATAAAATTCACCGCCACAACATTCAAGATATAAAACAACTTAAAATTTAATCACAAACATCACAAAACAACAACTGCAACTAAATTTAAACATCTCTATCGGATGATCAGAAATCCCTCGGAGGAGGTAACCTATAATTGCTAACAATGTTTCCCATGGTCTAAATGAAAGTATGGAGCTCATTGAGTTGAGTTTAGTAGATTCATTTGGACTAAGTGAATCCGATAGAAAATAGTGGTATCATAATGAGGGAACCGTAGGATCCTAACCTGTATCGCTCTAATCAACTTTAATAGGCCCCATAATATTTAAATGACCATAACCATAGGGAAATCTGATTGGACATTATAACTTGACACATTAGAAAACTTAAAATTATCATGGCAAGGAGCTTGGAGCTAGCATTGTGTGCAGCACAACCATCTTCAACAGCAAGAGAATCTACAACAACACATCTTCTTTTAGAATTAAAAAATCAAGCCATAGGATTTCGAGGTTGTTTCTTTATGCAACATAAATCCTCACCTTATCCTTAGGCCTTTGTATAGCTCTGTTGTATAATATTAGCGTTAACTCGTCTTAGGATTCCAAGGTTGTCATTCGTTACGACCTAAATCCTCATATCTTCAAGAATATTTGTGTAATTTTTTCACATGAATGTAAGCTCTAACCAAATAAAATTGGCAAGATGAAACATTTAAATATTTCTATCCAAAATTGAAGCCAAACTTTAGGATAGCTTGGGAAGTCACTGAGGTTCTCCTCAATATCTCTGACATCCCCTAGTTCTTCTTCCTTTGGACTCTACGATAAATGTTCCAAATTTGAGTCATCCCCTTTCAAACCTCTTTGTCTGATCTCGTTGAAAAGTCCTATCCTTTTGACTTCTTTGAAGATAACATTCCCTGATTTTTATCGAGAGTTTTCTTATGTGACTTCAGTTATCTAAGATGTAATTAACTATAGCGGCTTGCCCTTATAGAAAGCTTTTCTGAACCCAGCTTAATATAAACCCTATTTAAGTTTTTGTATTAAATAGGAGAACTTGTCGGCAAATAAAATGGTTTTGTAGACCAAACGGATGTCATATATTTCTTAGTTTATTTGATCGAGCCTCACCCTCAAGTCTTGTGTTTATCCTTTGGGATAGATATAGGGTTTGAGGTATAGTGCTCTTTCATTTAAACTATGAAAAATATGGGATCGATTTGATTTCATATTTTT
>NEWO01000099.1:269874-290968 GCA_003013225.1 Phalaenopsis aphrodite
GACAGATTCCAACGGGCAACTCCACGACCCAAAAAAGTGTCGACAGTAGCATAACATTTGTGCACGTGCACTTTTCTATCCAATATCCTTATATGGGAATGTTTCCTCATATATCTATATTGGATATTTGCATATTATATTTTATTGTACACAACACATTGTACACTTTTTATTTACATAGCATTGTGTATCATATGTGCAACACCTGGAACATCACATGTTTGATGTCTCCACATAAGTATATGTCCCCATATGCTCATGTTGGTGTTGATTTCATTGTATTTGACAAGTAGGGGAGTCTTTATATAACCATAAAGATTCAAAATTTAATTATTTGAATAATCAAACATGACATCAAAGTAATATATTGTCTTGAGAGATAGAAAAAACACTTTACAATAGGTTTGATTACTTAAATTAAGAAATATTGGATATTTGTAATGGTTTACGATTAAAACTAATAAATATTTCTCTTATTTAATCTAAACATCATAGAAAGGATATGCCCCAATAGTTAATTACAACTTAAACAATCAATATTACACAAATAAAACTCTCGATTAAGGTTGTTGTATTATCTTCAAGAAATTTCTAGGTTTAATTTTTCATAACTGATCATTAGAATTATCAAATGGGAAAGGTTGAAATCTGGAACATTTATTAACAGAACCCAAAAAAGAAGAGAATGAGATGTCAAAGATACTAAGAAACTGAATGACATATGAACTATCCTATTGTTAGACTTTAATGATTTTGAAAGAGATTTTTTTCATGTTCAATCTTGACATTTTATTAGAAAGTTAGTACTTAGATTGCATGGTATATGGTTGTAAGAATGACTATGAGGTACGGATTTATATTGTAACTAGATGAGAAATCTCATAATCCTAAGTATGAAGTAAGGTTCACTGAAAGAAGTGAAACCTAAGCAACCTAGTTCGAAGAAAGAGAAAGAATAAAAATAAAATGTAATGGACTTATAACCCTGCTTGGAAAAGGATGTCATATAAACCACCTAATCACATTTAAAATCAATCATGACCAATGTCTATGAATGTAAGATAGGATATATTGTTATTTTATTGTGATTAGTAGGTCTTACACTTAATTATAAGTCCAACTGCATAAGTATGGCTGGTATGTCCTAAGATCAATGCAAATATATTTTTGAAATTTAATTTTAACTTCTTAAATTCACAACACTCAAATTATTTTATTATTTGGTGTTAACTCTTAGTATCGAGTGAATCAGAGCAGGCTGGGTAATAAGTTATACAAGTTTTATGATGAATGTTTAGAAGATTCATTATAAGATCAAATGGTATGTGAAGGCAGACTCACTCTACAAGGTCGTGGTCCTTACAGGACAAACCAACCTTTTCGTGTAATGAGTGAGATCCTGACAAATAAGGAATCGAAACAAGATGGTTATGCATATGCCTATAGTAATGTTTTTGTGACTATTACTAAATCACAAAGAGAATACTATTCATTTTTATTTAAAGTCAATTTGGTAGTTTTATATGTACAATGTTTCTAAAGTTGCAAAGGATATATTTTGTGCAGATTTTAGTTTAGGTTATGATTTCTATTAATTTTAAAATTTAAATTATGTTGGTTTATTTTCATTTTGGGTGTATTGTTTAATCCTTGTATGAGTCTACTGATAGTCCAGGAAAAAGACACTACAAAGTATTGGCCTAAAATGGTGGCAGACTGTTGGCCTCACTTTTGGATGAGGTCTAGTTTTTTCCTCCTTAGTAACGTAGGGTCTAGTCATAGGAATTTCCTGTTGACTCTAGCCATAGGACTTTCTTGTTGATTATTCCTAGAGGACTAGAATGGAACGCTTACCATTAGAAACTTTAAACTCTTCTTTGCTCAACTTGAAGTTCAACATATTGGTCATAACCTCTAGCACTTAGTAGTTGGAGTCAATATGGGAGAGCTTAAGCAGAGTTCCCATAAGATTGTTTAGCCTTAGGGTCAACCCTCTGGTAGTGTTATCTTGGTTTCTCTCACTCACACACTTGCACATTACACTTCCACTCACTACCTTAAGCCTAAGCCTACCTAACTTTTACCCCTTAACCACTTGGGAGAACCACTAGCCCTAAGCCAGAGTTTATTTAAGACTAGTACATGGAGGACCCAAAGTAGAAGATTTCATTGGTCTATGGCTCAAGTAGGGTGAGTGACACCCCAATTTCTCCAAAGTTTCAAACTTAGCCTTTTGCCCCAAATCTATCCAATTTACTAAAAAGCCCTTAAACTCCAAAATTACCCAAATTTGTCCAAAAATCATGTCAAACCATTTCAAACTACCTAAATTTCCCAAAACATCAAAATTTCCAAAATTATCAAAATACCCCTCATTTAGCCAAAATTACCAAAATACCCTTTGGCGACCCAAATTCACCCAAAACCTCCAAAATTACTTCAAGTGTCTCCAAAATCACTTTGAACCACTTCATTGGGCTCGATTTGATCAATTTGACTGATTTTGACCAAAAGCCTCAAATTGCCTTTAAAGGTCCAATTACCACAATTCACCCCCAATGTCCACCAATTTGATCCCAATTTCCCTCAATTTCAATTCTAAACTCAAATTCATCATGTAAAAGCTTGTTTTAAACCAAGTCCAAGTTCAATTGACCCACATTGGAATCCAATTTCAACCTAAATCAAAAAGGCCCAATTTGACCTAAAGTCAAAATCTCATTCAATTGAACCCCAAATCTATCCAATTGCCCCAAATTTGCATCATAAAATCTTTAAAAATATTTCAAATTATCAAATTAAACCTTCAATTGGCCTTGTTCAAGCCTCAATTTTACTCAAAAACAACTTGGACCAAAACCCCCAATTTTGCCCCAAATTGGCCATGTCTCTAAATTCAACCAAATTGAACTCCACAGCCCCAAAATTTTTATTCAATTCTTATTCAAAACTCTTCATGACAATCCGTAGGACCAATTTGAATCATAAATTGGGCCTTAACCAAACTCTAGCCCAACTCAAACCCAAGTTTAACTCAACACCCCAAAAATTGACCAAATGCCCAAATCCCTTTAAACTAAACCTCCAAATCATTTTAAAATCCCTCCAAACCTTTTCTAAACTCTTTATGACAATCATATACACCAAGTTGCTCAATAACTTGAGTCCTATGTCATAGCTAGCCCAACCTAAACCCAACTTCAAGCTAATTTGACCAAAACTGAACTCATGCACCAAAATTGACCAAGCCAAGCCAAATTGACCAAACTAAAGCCTCTATAGCCTCTTTATGAACCCTAGTGATTAGGCTAGACCCACTTAGTTCACCCTAGGTGAGCCATGGACCAAAGGTCCCCTAAATTAAGGGATTTGTTTCCTAATTTTCTTAAGCCAAAGAGATCTTTGCCAAAACCCATCACCAACCCAAATTAATTGTTGTGACCAATTTTACTGAGGTCCCTGAGCCACCTGCGCACCTCCCCTCCCCTGTCCAACTACTCTAGTCACCGGAGGAGCCAAACCACGAGCCCTCATCCCTTAATCCAAACCCAATTTCACCCATCCAAGCTGGACAGCTGCAATTTGTCTTTGACATTTTTCTGCCCTCCACCTAAGCACCCAATTGCACCTGAATTGAAGCCCTGAGCTCCACCCCAAGCCCCTCTATTAAACCACTTCCTCCATGAAAAAATCAAGAATAAACCAATTTCCTTAGGGACACTCTGTCCAATTGCTTCCAGCCACTCTCCAAGAACTCCCAAACTTAAGCCCACCATTTTCTACCTCTGAAATCCAGTGTGAGAGCTCTATTTTAATTTCAAAATTTAGGGAAAACTAAGACCTATTTATTCAAAAGCCCCACCAAAAAGAGAAGTAGATTCCCCACAAAAGCCCCATCACAAAGAGTCCCTAGCATAGACTTTGATTAACACCTGGAATCGTCTTTGGATCAAAATCATACCTGGGCAATTCCCATAGCTCAGGACTTCATCTGGAGGTTCAATGGACTCATTTGAAGCTGCTACAACCATCTGATTGATTCTTCCCCTCTCAGACAAATATATTGAACCTCAACCCTAAATGGAGCTTAATTTGATTCTCCATGTGTATAGACCGTATTTCATACCATTAAAATTGTATGGATGTGTTCGTCCTGCGTAGATGAAGGTGTAGGAACAAACCTAAAGTGATTTGGTTTAGTCTAGCTTGAGATCTTAAGGTTTTAGTGTGAACTCCTTACAGGTTAGGTTACTTGAGGACGATGAACGGATGTCGTCTGATCATGCGTGTATTGAGTGGACAGTCATGATGGAGCCGAACACAAAGATGGAACAAAAAAGCGACTGACGAGGCAGTTACTTGGCTAGCCGCATTGAATAACGGAGCACTGCGTGGAGATTTTGGAGCGGATGAAGATGAGGTGGAGCCACGCATTTAAGTAGAAAAATATGTATTTTCTAAATTTAATTAAATGCCATATCTTTAAAAAACCATAACTTTTCATAAAAAAATTATAAAAATAAATTAAAAATATCCTCTTGCTTAGTGAATAGAGGAGAACAATATGGGAAAAAAAATAAAAGTTATTTGTTGGCTCTCTAAATTTTCATTAATTAAATAGCTTACGTGGTATTTTAATTCATTATGATTAAATATTTCTCATCATAGCTTGAAATTTTTAGGGTTTGTTCCACATGGCAGAGGGTATGTCCTCTGATTTTTCTAAGCTCATGGAGCATCTCTATGCTTATAACCCTAATTTTTAAGCTAAAATGGTTATTTTGTCTTAAATTAATTATATAAATTTAAATACCACTTGAAAAATTATGAGATAAATTTAATTAGGTTTCCTATGGTCAGAAAAATATAGGAAAAATATTATGATGGTTTGAATAATTTTTTACATTTATGTATTTAATTAAGTTTGTATGTTTCGTACTAATTTTAATAAATTAAATATTAATAAAAAATCAACAAAATCCATTCCACATTGTGTGTAAAAATCATGTTAACCTATTGTAAAAATTTGAAAATTATTTGATTAAGTTTAAGCACTAAAGTTGATTTCTCAAGGAACATTGTATTTTTATACAAAAATAATTATATTAAATTAAACACACTTAAAAAAATTATGAAATGTAGTTTTCTGAGTTCCTTGTGATCAGGAGCACTTAGGAAAACCAAAAGTTATTTTTGATAAAATACTTGATTTTTGACCCATATTTCAAATTAAAAATAATTAAAAATTCTAAAAATACAAAAATATTTCAAAATATTCCTAATTGTTTCTTGATCACTTAGAAATCATTAAAATATTTTTCATAATTTTTTTAAGTTAAAAAAAATTTAAAGGCCCAAAAATGTTTTCCTTAATTTTTTTCATTAAAATAATTGTAATAAATAAATTAAAAAAATCATAAAATGTAAATTTAATTTTTTGAGTTTTCTGGACTCAGATAGGTTTAATAAAAATATTTAAATTTTTTTTTTGTAAAAAAACATATTTTCCAATCAAATTAAATCATAAAAATCAATAAATAATTATAAAATTAAATTAAAGATTTGACCAAAAAGAACTTGAAAATTTGCCTAAGTTTTTCTCTGACCTAAGGAAACTTTTAATAATTTTTCAATAAACCAAAAACTTTATTTTGATTTATTAAATAAATTAATATTGAAAATCCAATTTTCTAAGTTAAAATAATTATTTAAATTAAAATTTGAAACCCACATTATCTCCTCTCATGTTTTAATTTCTTTTATGGATAGGGACTCAGAATTCGCTAAATTCTCTTGAATTATGCTTAATGAGTTATGAGGTGAAGACCCCCAAGAGTAAAGTGATAATTTTAGATTTTAGTACCTCAATCAAAATTTAAGATTAATCAAAAGGAAAATGGGTAATTTTGATCTTAATGAATATGTTTCGATGAATGAAACATAATGGGTAAAAGGTAGAAATGAATTTGTCACCTTTCCATAATAAGAATAAAATTATAAATTGCAAAATTATCAAGATTTGGAAGTTAATCAAAATCAAGTGATTTCCAAGTGATGGGCTTAAACTAGGGAGTTGATGTTTCACTTATGATTAAGTCTACAATTAATGATAATCAAACTTCTTTTATTCAGAATCTTTATCACCTAAATTAAAATTTTAACATTTGCTAATTTTTCTCCCATTAGATTTATTAATGGGTTTGGTAGTGATCTAGGCTTGATTTTAAAATTTTTTTGATGGGATTTAAAAGATAACATGATTGGTGATTAACACTATCGGCCCAGCTTTAGTGGTGGGTACAAAAGTCCTTAATGACTAAAACTTGCCTTAGGTGCATTCACCTACATAACGTTTACGTAAAATATCAATTGATTAATTGAGTGCCCCGCCCTCAAGATGGTTAAAATGTCAAGATTCATCGAGTAATGTGGTAATTTTAATTTGCCCTGAGATGATTAATGGAACAATATGATAAGTTCAAGATGAACTCGAATGGTTCAAGAGATCTTTAAAGCAGTTTGGGATCACTCTCTCAACACTTTGAAATCTCTTAGATACTTTGAAGGACAAATTGAACTTGCTATATTTTGTTCTAAAATCATCCATTAAGATCTTTTGGGATTCAATAAGTCATAGTTTGGAGTCTGTTAGATACATCTTCATATACTGTTGCAATTTATTTAAATTTTTGTAAAATTATATACAGGTTGCAAAAGCTAATCTTTCAGCGGGAAGATGACAAGAACACTTTTACTGTGTTATTTAATTTCTTTCATCTTACATTTTGCAATCATCATAACTGCTTGGGTGCGTACTTTACTTTATTTGCAAAATCAAAAAAACTTTTCAAAATTTTATCAAGATTTTCAAAACCTAAAATAAATTGTTTTAAAGGTAACCATAAATCCTTTGAAATTTCACTAAACATAAAATATCCTTTTGAATTTACAAGAGTCCCTCGGAGGAGGTAACTGATGGTTGCTAACGAGATCTTCCCGGTTTAAATGGGTTTCATAACTTGTTTAAGCTAAGGAAATTTAAGAGAAAAGAGTGATACCAAAATGAGGAAACTGTGAGATCCTAACCGATGTCGCTCTAATCAACTTTAAGATTCCCCATGATATTTAAATAACCATAACCTTAAGAACTACTTGATTTGACATCAGGACTTGAAACATTAGAAAACTTAAACTCGCTATGACAAGAAGCTTGGAGCTAGCATTGTTGGCAGCACGACCATCTTCAATAGCAAAACATGTCTACACCAACTAAACCATTCTTTAGAATTAAACAACTGAGCCATAGAATTTTGAGGTTGTCTGCCTAGTGCGACATAAATTCTCAACTTATCTTCAGACCTTTGTATAACCCTACTATACAATATAAGCCCTAACCTGTTTTAGGATTCAAAAATTGTCGTTCTTCACAACCTAAATCCTCACATCTTCTAAGTTTTTTGTGTGATCGTCTCACACGAATTTAAGTCTTAATTAATAAAATTGGCAGGATAAAATATTTAAATAATTTCTTCCTTAAAATTGAAGCAAAACCATAGGATAGCTTGGGAAGTCACTGAGGTTCTCCTCAGGATTTGTGAAATCCCCTAGTTCTCCTTCTTTTGGATTCCATAATAAATGTTCCAAATTTGAGCCATTCTTATTTCACACCTCCTTGTCCGATTTTTTGAAAATTCTTATCCCTTGAACTCCTTGAAGATAATATCCCCTGATTTTTATCAAGAGTTTTATTAGGTGACTTATGTTAGATGTAATTAACTATATGGGCTTGCCCTTATAGGAAACTTTCAAAAACCCAGGCTAATATAAAACCTATTTAATTTTTGGTATTAAATAGGGGAACTTGTCGGTCAACAAATTTGTTACAACATTGATAGTAAACCAATCAAAGAGTCATTGTTATATTTATTTAGTTTCATCAATTTCTTTAGTTTCATCCTCTTTTAGATGGTTCTTACATTGATAGTAAACCAATCAAAACACATCCTCACTCTAGAAAGAAAAATACATTACATGAAATAAACCCTAGTTTATTACAACAACACTGCAAAATAAAGTCAGTGCATCCTAAGCTTACTATGGTGGCCTAAAAATATGTAAAGAAAATCTAAGAAAACCTAGGGCAACAAAGAATTATCCACTCTTCCTACTAAATATATAGCTAGCAAACACAATGAGCACAACACAAAACTTATATACTTCTATGAAGTCTAAATGGCCAGTGTCTTACGACGTCTAAAGGTGGGGGAATTAAGAAGTGAGGTAATTAATTAAATTTATTTTTAAGATGTCCACGATCAAGACACCCACGGATTTTCATCATCCAAGGGTTGTTGGTGTTTTGGAACTACTTGGTCAAAAAATTTATTTAACATATTCTGAATGAAATATTTAGCAACCATATGTTGCATAGTTCATGAAATTTTTGTAGAACTAAAGGGTTAATTATTATTGTTAGTTTCATTCAGTTTTGTTTATTCATTAAGGATTTATTTTACATTTTAATGTCTTCTATATTTAATAAATTGATGATTTATTATCTTATTTAACTTTATTTGACTTTTAACTTGCTTTATTTTCAATTTGATTTTCTTAATTATTTTGATTTTATTAAGATTATTTTATAGGATTTTATTTTTAGTTTAGTTTGATTTTTATTATGAATGTCTTTATGATGACCCTAATCAAGATCCCATGGTTCTATCATCCCAGGTTTCATTAAGGTGTGTGGTCTACTTAGTTACACTTAACTAGAGGTGTCCTTGCTGATAATCATGGGCTATCTCATCCAAGTCTTCCTCACAGACTGGGTTTAGTTTTTTTAAGTTTATGTTTAAGTCTTAATAGATTTTTAAAGATTACTTTAAGTTATAATGGCTCTGTAGGTTCACTTGTTATGTTTTTATAATTATTAAAATTGGCAGGATGAAATATTTAAATAATTTCTTCCTCAAAATTGAAGCAAAACCATAGGATAACTTAGGAATTCACCGAGGTTCTCCTTAGGATCTGTAAAATCCCCTAGTTCTTATTCCTCTAGATTCCATAATAAAGTTCCAAATTTGAGTCATTCTCATTTTACACCTCTTTGTCCGATCTTTTGAAAAGTCTTATCCCATGAACTCCTTGAAGACAATAGCCCCTGATTTTTCTCGAGAGTTTTATTAGGTGACTTCTGTTATCTAAGATGTAATTAACTATATGGTCTTTCCCTTATAGGAAACTTTCAAGAACCAAACCTAATATAAACCCTATTTAATTTTTCGTAGTGAAACTTGTCAATCAACATAAAAAATGATTTTTTCACATACTTAAATGGATGTCATAATTCTTTAGTTTTTTTAATCAATTCTTATTAGTAAGTAGTGTGTCTACCCTTTGAGATAGATGCATTGCTTGCAGTATTAGGCTCGTTTATTTAAACAACTGAGGATATGAGATCGGTTCGATCTCATATTTTCAAATTTTAAAGTACTACTTTTATCTAAATTATATATATATATATATATATATATATATATATATATATATATATATATATATATATATATATATATATATATATATAAATTAATTAAACATCTTTTAAAGCTGGCGTCGGGATATCCATTCTGGCAACCGATAGTTTCTAATTTGGTGACCGACACAAACCTATTAAGCAAATACTAAGACATGACAACCAATGAGTGTTAATCATAAACCTACATCAGTCTTGTCATTCAATATCATTCAAAGAGTCACTATTGTCGTTATTTAGTTTTTTCCTCTTTAAGATGGTTCTTACATTGATAGTAAACAAATCAAAACACATCCTCACTCTAGAAATAAAAATGCATTACATGAAATAAACCCTAGTTTACTACAACAACACTGCAAAATAAAGTCAGTCCATCCTTAGCTTACTATGGTGGCCTAAAAATATGTAAAGAAAATCTACAAAAACCTAGTGCAACAAAGAATTGTTCACTCGTCCTACCAAATATCTAGCTAGCAAGCACAATTAGCACAACAAAAAACTTATATACTTCTATGAAGTCTAAATGGCTAGTGTCTACGACATCTAAAGGTGGGGGAATTATGAATTGAGGTAGTTATTTAAATTTATTTTTTAGATGTCCCCGTTCAAGACACCCATGGATTTTCATCATCCCAGGGTTGTTGGTGTTTTGGATTTACTTAGTCAAAAAAGTTATTTAACATATTCTGAATGAAATATTCAGCAATCATATGTTGCATAGTTCAAGAAATTTTTGTAGACCTAAAGGGTTAATTATTATTGTTAAAGTTTTATTCAGTTTTTTTTATTCATTGAGGATTTATTTTACATTTTAATGTCTTCTAGATTTTATAAATTGATGATTTATTATCTTATTTAACTTTATTTGACTTTTAACTTTTTTTTATTTTCAATATGATTTTCTTAATTATTTTGATTTTATTAAGATTATTTTATAGGATTTTATTTTTAGTTTAGTTTGATTTTTATTATGACTTTCTTTATGACGACCCTAATCATGATCCCATGCTTCTATCATCCTAGGTTCATTAAGGTGTGTTGTTTGCTTAGTTACACGTAACCGGAGGTGTCCTTGCTAATAATCATGGGTTATCTCATCCAAGTCTTCCTCACATACTGGGTTTAGTTTCTTTAAGTTTAAGTTTAAGTTTAAGTTTTAATAGACTTTTAGAGCTTTGTTTAAGTTATAATGGCTCTGTAGGTTCACTTGTTATGTTATTGTAATTTTTTTAATGTCCACTTTATATTACACCAAAGTTTGTCTTAATTTGTTTGATCACTTGGTGATGATTTTTTTGGATTATTGGTCCTATATGTCTTAATCTATTTTGATTTTTTTTGTTTGTTAATGAATGTTTTATTTGATTTAGGGTTTTCTTAAGTTCTTAGTTAATGAGAGTTATATTTATATAAGCTTGTCATTCTTGACCTAAGCTATTCCGTCTCAAGGTGGGGTTTGTTTAGTTTGTTTTATTGTTTGTTGTTGAATACATTGGAGTGATTCATTAAGAATTTAAATCTCATTTGTTGAGTTTTCTGCAAGTTTTTATTGTGTGATTATCATAATGTTTTGTTAATTTATTGAAGCTTTAAGTTTATGAGCTTTATCATTATTTTTTAATTGTTATTGTATCTATTATTATTATTATCATTGATATTATTATTATTATTATTATTATCATTATTATTATTATTATTACTATTATTGAGGTTATGTTTATAGTTGCTTTTAGATCAATTCAATTTTATTGTATCTAATAGTTTTAGTAATCGATAATCATTTTAGTTTAAGTGTTTAAATTTCAGGGTTAATGGATTACAAAAGTTGTAATTTTTTTATTGCTCTTTTCATTACGATTTTATTATAACTTAATTCTTTTAAACTTTCATTAATGTGTTGTAATTGGATTTTTTTATGTTAGGATTTTACTATGCTTAAATCACTTTTCCATTTTGATATTTTCATTTTTTAATATTAATTTTTGTATTTAACTTTAATTAAGGTTGTGTTAAAGTAGCTTATAAACTAAGCCAATTTTCCTTCAAAGTATTGTAGAAAATCAATCAACAATTAATTTTATGATTTAGGTTAATTAAGGTTAACATTTTTTATAACATGTGATTTTTATGGTTTTTCTTATAATTATAATTTTTGCCCCCTAAGCTTGTCCTCAGAGTTTTGCTTGAACTTTTCACTGAGCCATTCCATCTTATATGTTATTAGGTTTTCTTATTAGGATTTTAAAGATTTAATTTACCATTTTAGTTAGGGTTTGGAGACCAAGGGCTAAAGCACAATTTTGCATTTTGCAAATATACCTTTCTATGTTTTTAGGTATTTTTTTTATTTTTAATGGATTAAGTTACTATTTTAGTTCACTAATCTACTGAGTTTTATATCTTTTTAATTTTCTAATTAAGTTTATTATTATTCTTATTTTTAATTTAATTTTATATTTGATTTTGTGATTAGCTGTATTTTCATTGAGAGATAGGGTTTACAAATAAAATTATGGCCTATATTCATAAAAAATCAAGGAATATTCATATGGATAGAGAGCACACCATATCCAAATTTTATAAATTTTTAATTTAAAATTAATTTTATGATTTTAAGTATTTTAGGTTTTTAATTAATTTCTAAATTACTTTTAAGTTAAATCATTTAGTTCATTTTTATTAAATTCTTCTTACTGTACTGAGTCAGAACATTTCTTTTTTTTTTGTTTTTTTTTTCATTTTTAATAATTTAGTTATGAATTTTTGAAGTTATTTAGAATTTTTTTGACTTAATTAAATTGACAAATCAGATTTTCCTACTTATTCGAGTCAGTGCCCCATCAACCTCTAACTCATCAAAATATCAATGAGTCGCTACACAATTCGTTGTGATTTCCACATTGGTGTTGAGTTGGCACTAATCTGATGTATGTTCGATCACCCACTCTTTCATATGATCTAAATAGGGGTGTGCATTCCAATTACATGAGAATGGATGACATATGTTCATCGTCCCCATGAGACAAAAAACAACAATCGTCCATAGTCTTTTGCTTGATTTGACTGATCCATTGTATCAAATTCAATCCTAATTAATCCTAAAGGTTCATCTAACCCTAACAAATACATCTATACAACTAGTTATGCATGAATTTGCAATTCTCTTCACAATAGACCAAACTTAAAAAAGAAAATGAAGTTTCGACCATTACCTTTGCCCAAGAGGTTAGGCCTTGATTAGGTTTGATAGAGATAAGTGCCTTGAGCCCATGATGCTCTATGAAGTGTTAATTTGAAGCTCCCTTGCCTCCTTGTATGAATTGATTGAACGGTGGTTCAATTTAGTGTTGGATGGGGATATACACTGCATGAATCATGATATTAATTGAGGAGATGGTTTTGAATCTTTGTTAAGCTAAATGAAGGGTAATTGGATGTTTTGAGGTGTTTGACTATAGGGCCAAAAAATGTTGTAGTGTGGTTGGATGAAATTATGGTTGTCTGGTGGTGGGAAAGGTTCATGAATGATTGTAATGATTTGGTGACCTTTGTGGGAGTGTTTTGGAGCAAGAATTTTGAAGTTTGGTGGAGCAGGCAGGGAATGTTGGTCTCCTGAGTATGTCTTAGATTTGAGTCATATATGACCATGATAGGCCATGTGAGAGATCGAGATAGTCTAGGATCACTTGGGGATTGCCTGAGGTGGGTCAGATTGTGTTGAGGTGGGCTAGGGCAAGGCTTTGAATTGAAAAAAAAAATGGTAACTCTTCTTTTGTGATTTCAGGTAGGGAGGCCCCGATAAGTATGAAGGGCTAATTTGAGAAGCTTGGGTATCATTGGTGAAAGTCCTAGCTTGGTGGCTAAAGTCAATCCTGATTGAAATAGATTACTTTGGATTTGATTTGAACTTTGGTGGCTTGGGGTGCCTTATGGAGGAGCTTGGTTTTAAGCATGATGGCTTTTATCTTTTAGTACTTGAGCTAGAAGGGGGCGATTTTATTTACCTTATTTCATTTTATCTCTTAATGTGTTAATGTATCATAGGGTCAAGTTTGTGTCAAAGATTATTTAGGGTTGACTTAGGTTAGGTGGGTTTGGGCTTAAGCTTAGACTTAGGGTTTGGTCTTGGGTTTTAGGGTTTGGGCTTGGATGGTAGGTTTGGTGGGCCAAAAAGATGGGGTGGGCCTTAGAAATTTATCTTAATTATTTTAATTTAGTTAATTATCTTTTAATGTTTATTTAATTTAATTTTTATAATTTTAATGAGTGGAAAGGTAATTACATTTCTTCCTTCATTATCAATTTTTTGGCTAATGTGAATGTGTGTGGTGTGATACTTAAGTTAGTTGATTTTTTAATGATATTGGATTAGCTGAATATTAATAGTCCCTTTTTTAAATTTTGGTTGGATGTGAAGTAATTTTAATGTGGTTTGATTTTGTTTGAGGCTTAATTCTTATTTGACTTTGGTAGGGCTTAGTTTTATTGATTTTCATTAGTATTGATTTTAGTGAATTATAGTTAATTTTAGGCAATTTATGTGGATTAATTTGAAGTTAATTTTGAATCAATTTTTTTTTTTGTTAAGATTGATTTAATTTTTTTTATGAATTTAATAAATTAATTTTAATGAATTTTAGTTGGTTGATTTCAATATATTGATTTTTGTTATGCTTAATTTTAATAGATTTAACCTATGGTGAAAATAATTTTAATTAATTTCATTTTTGTTGAAATTATATTCAATAAATTTAATTTTTAGTTAAATTGATTTCAATTAATTTTGGTTGAATTGTACTTAATTTTATTTTTGTTGAAGTTGATTCTAATAGATTTAATTCTTATTGATATTGATCCTAATGGATTTTTGAAATATTAATTTTTGTTTCATTCAATTTTGAATTTAAGTGATGTTTTGAAATTTAGTTGGAGTTATTTTCATTTTATCCGTTTTCTAGAAGGATAAGCCCCATCTTGGCCCAAAGCCTCATACCCAATGTGTTCTTTTGTAAACCAAATAAAGGGTTGTCCAAGAAGTTAGGAAGGGGAAGTGCAAAGTGCCTAGGAGACCTAAGTCTTTGAGGTCAAAGTGTCACCTAGGACATTTCCAACCTTATGGGTACTCAAATTATTTCACAATAGGTTGGCTTTAACCAGCTTAAATAATTTTTGTAGATTTAAAGCCAAGAATATAAAACCTTAATGAGTTAAGAAATGTTAAAATTCTACTTGGTTTTGGTTTCACCACTAGTCTTCTAGGAGAGACTCTTAGATCCTAAGCTATAAGAAAAGGGTAGGAGGACCTCATACAAAAATAAGGTCAACAATTGAATATTCATATATCTCATAAAGGAATGGATAGCATACAAAGCCCACCTCACCATGACTTTGCCTAGTGTGTGACTCCACCTATTATGAGTAATATCACTCAACATTTATGACATCACCTACCATTGTCATAGACATATCTTGGTATGTTGACAAAATCAGAACACCTAGACTGATTATGATCTTCATTTCCTTTTCTTTCATTTACGTATGATCGTTTCACCTCATGTGATCATACTTAACAATTAAATTACATGTATTTCTACATGTCTCTTGATGTGAGTACTTTTACCTAGCATATTACACATGTCTAGCATATCATCATGTGTTTTTCCATGACACCTCATACATAGCTTAAGCATCCATATTATGCAAATTATTATTCATGCTTGTTATGATTACTCATATCTAGCTCGAGCACCTTATCATAATAAATCACATTGTAATGTGCATCATCTTCTTTAGGAATGCCATCGATAGCAAATCACCCTTTTAGATGTGTGACTCAATTTTGGTTGTAATGCTTTAATTAGCATTACTGTGAGTATATGTTAACGAGTAATGCTAAATATTACAATGTGATTAGCATTTGTATGATTGTGTGAGGATCCAATAAACCTAAAATGTGTCATTTAGGTTATCTATACACTTATATGTGTTCAAATTTAAAAAATTAAGAGAAACAATTATTAATATTATACATCATGATTTAACCATATTTTGAAACTAAAAACATATACTAGTTTAGCCCTAAGTAAGGTCACCCCTTTTAAAATATATTTTGTTCATCTTCTAGTGATATGTTTTTGATCTCTTGGATCTTTAGGATGGGGCCATGGATGGTAACCACATCAAAATCATACTCTATCCTCATTCACACTTTTTTCACATACGTAGATGTATGTAATTATGAAACCTTGTCTTAGATGCTCGTTTAGAATGGGGTAGGGTGTAGTTAGGGTTTTCATATGCTTGGTTATTATTTTATAGTTAGTGTTAGCCAAAAATTTTTTGTGTTGCCTTTTGCATATTTATTGGGTATGAGATGCAAACTAGTATGTTAAGGGCAACCTTCTTTTATGGAGACATGCCTAATAAGGAGGAGCTTCATAACTTAAACTAATATCTTCTCTGCATATGGTGCTTAAATCTCTTCCTACCAGTCATAGTTTGTTAGACCTTGCATGATATACCATATGCTAAGTTTTGATGCAGGTCAAGTCTTTTTTTGGTGGTTTATAGGTTTTTTTTTTAGAATCTATAGAAATGAGTCAATATTAGAAGTAAGGTACTAACATGGGTTTCTGGGGTGCTTGACATGTGGAACCATGTGGACAGGACTAGGGACAACATAATTGTAACTCATTCCTTTGTTTTGAGTTTATATTATTGTATAAAAATTAGGATCAAGTATGTATATACAAATTTTGACTACAATTTTGTCCTTTTGGGTTATTTTATCCAAGTGGCACTTGACTTGTTGTTTACTTTATTTATGTGTTTTGTTTGTTATCATGTGTAGAGTATTGAATTCTTAATTTATTTTAATTGTGGATTGTTTGTGTTTTTCTTATTTTCACTTAGGCTCTTTAGAAAAAAAAAACATTTCTACAGAATATTAATTATAAAAATTTATCTTAATCAAAATTTAGTTAAAATTTAATCCACTTTAAAATCAGCACTTTACTTTATTCTTTACTTTTCTTACATGGCCTTTGGATTGAATTTAAAATAGCTTTGTGTGACCCAAATCATAGTAATAGGGCCTCCACATTAAGTATTCATATAGATAATTGCATCGTATTTTCATGTTCCCAAGAATACTATTGCTCTTCCAATCTAACTTGCCAAACATATCTTATTTGGTTAGGATATTATCTAGAATGACTAGGATGTTAGAGGCTCCCTTGACCCAGATGAGGTGTAAGTCCTTTGTGGGACAGTTTGATTTTTTAGTCATCTCCTTCCTTCTCTTTCATTCTAGAGGCCTACTTACCAATTTCTTGGCAGGTATACGTCCAACATATGAATTCAATCCAAATAATTTCATAGGGAATTAATCATTTCTTTTTCTTGACTTTATGGCTATCGAGAGTTCTTGGATGATGAAGCACATGGGTTACTGATAAGGGATCTCTAGTTGGGTTGGGTTGATTACCTTACTGACCAGGTAGTCTAATAGTCATAATGGCATGAGATGACAGATCCATGAAGCCCTGACCGACTATCTCTGCCTTCTTAATAATTCCTTACCTCTTTATTGATATACTAAATTTTAGCCCATTATATTCCTTTTAACACATTTTTAATATCATTTCACAGGCTCGGATAACTAATTGGTTGTCACTTGTACGTGATACAGTGATTCACTCTCTGCCCGATGACCCAATATGACTTTGAAGCATTGGCTAATTCTATTTGAAATGAAAATAATATTCCTTGATATTCTTATTAACTAGTTATCACAAAAAGTAAGCAAGGTACCCTTACTCGAGAGTATTTTGGATTATCCCTCAAGAAATAATTGATCAAATGGACACATTGTTTTGGGAGTTGCTCTAGACCACAAAACAAAAATATAAATTTTGGTTCTCTGGTTATAACGTTGGTTTTTTATATTCGATTTCCTTATTGATATTTTTTAAGGTGTTTTGACCTGATTTCATTTTGGGCGTATACTCTTAATCTACCGCACAATGATTACCTTATAGACATTCTCCGTTATTTTTATATTTTGTTTGTCTAGGTTTTTTATGTTTTCTCCATTTCAAATTTTTCTCCTTCTTCAAATCATTTTGATGAACCAAGAAACAAGATTCTTTGGAAAAGAGAATTATAAAATGAAAATTAGATAAGCTGATGACTTTGAGTTATAAAGAACCAAAATTTACACATAACATTATTTGAAGCAAAAAATTGAGTTTCTTAAGTAATAGAGTATATGCAATGGATCTCAAATATTTAGTCTCAATTTTTAGAATCTTTAGTAATTTCTAATATCATAGAAATTTAATATCTAAATACTAGCCAAGCTATCCTTTGTAAGAAAAAATAAAACTCCTTTATTCATTTCTTACTTTTTTATATAATTAATTTTTACTAATGAATAATAATAAGAAACAAATCTTGTGCTATAAAATGTTCAAGATAATAGCATGTTTTAGTACTTGCTATTTAATAGAAGCACAATATACATCTTATAAATTACTTTCATTAAAAGTATTTTTACATATTTTATACTCTATTATTTTAATGACTTTCACAGAAAAAACTATATTTTATATCTTGTTTATTCTCTATTGGTTTTTGTTATGGTTTTTTATAAACTCTTTTATTTTCTTTGGATTTGATGAAATTCTCAAGTAATCCTCAAAGCTGCCAGTAATCTTTTATATCATGGTCAAGGTCATAGTTCTTATGAAATGTTTAATGCTTTTGTAAATCTTTGCTATGAAACTAAAAAAATAAAAGATGAAAAAAACATTTATTATCCTTAGTTACATTCACCAACTTGGTTTGGAAGACTTGTAAAGAAATGTGAGTGATGCTACTAGCCACTATGAATGAATTATTTTTGAGAATTAGAATGCAAACAAGTTCTCTCATTCAATTTATTACTCAAGTAAATAATTTTGTGCTTATCTTTGTAAGTGACTTGGTTGGTTCTAATTTTGGTATTTTTTTTGTTACCTCTATTCATGATTATCAAGCACTAAGGTTATAATGAATTCTCATGTTTATGAGTATGAGATCTTCATATCTTCTTTGAATTTATTGTTATGTGAGATTATGTGATTATTGGTAAGTTTGAGCATTTAAGGAAACATACTTAATTGATTTATCCCCAATGCATATCCAAACTAACTTTTGTTGACACAAAGTGTCAGCACAATAAGGAAAACAACTTAATAGATAACACCTAGTAAAATTGAGTGAAAATTTTTGTAGCAAACTTTTGGGCTTTTAATTATTAATGTTTCTTGTGGACTTTTTGGTAGCTTTTAGGCACTATAAAATTAAAGAATAATTTTTAAAACTAAAAAAATGAAATAATCTACCCTAATGGGAAATATAAAAAACTTTCTAAGAGGCTCAACATTAAAAATGATAAAATTAAGAATCACTTCAACACATTATATGCATCAAATAAGAAAGTGGCTAACACATAATAAGCCATAAGCTTTGTAGAGCCTATCTTTCTCACATAACAAGATGTAGAATTTTAAACTTTGTAAGAGATTTTATCTCCAACATTTTTCTTAGAAAGCATTAGTTACTAAAATTTTTGCTTCTCAGCTCATTGAGAGTACCATGTATAATCTTTGTTATTATCTAAATAATAAGTTTCTTCCAATGCTAAAGTTGGCATTAATGCCTTATTCTTGTGGGATATCACTAAGTTATTAAATCTAAGGATTCTTCTACTATATTCAACCTTAGGACAATTCCATGAGTGCTCTCCGAAGCTCACTAGATCATCCAAGTGATTATTTCCCTTACTTTCACAAGTGATCTATTAGTACTAAAATATTGATTCTCTATATTTATAAATCCTCATCAATTTTGTTGCATTATTTTTTTTAGTGCATGCCTTCTGATTCTCGATGTGAGTCAACACCCATTTCATTTGTCTAGATGTTAGATATAAATCCTTTTATGAATGTTGTCTAAACCACAAAGATAAGACTTATAAGACCTCACCTAGTAGAAAATAAATGGGGTTTAAAGAAGAAGAAGAAGGAGGAGGAATGTATTTGATTTGAGAAAGATGCACTAAGATAATATAATTGGTGACCAACATTCCTTATAGTTTCATCTCCTAAAATTGCCCTTAGAATCTTTATTTAAAGAATTTCTAGGCTACAAGACATACAATTTATAATTTGTACTCTTAATAAATGAATAAAAAATACACTTTGAAACCTATTTGATATTATAGTGGATTTGTGTAGTTTGAATACTAAGAAGTAAACATGAATAATTGTTCTGTCAATATAGTTGACAAAAGTTAACTGAAATTTGACAGGATAAAGCTTCATTCATGAAGTTCCAATAGACAAACTTGCCAATCTGTTCAATAAAGTTGCAGACCTCAGTAGGTGGTTGGTTAGTAGTCCATGATCATGAGTAAGAGACATTTGAGGTGAGATTAGCAAATCAAAGTTTGAGTTTCAGCATCTTCTTGTGAGTCTTCTAAGATCTTAGTGAATCAATTATGAGGTTGGGCTAGTGTTTCTTGATCATCAACAATTCTATCCGCTTCAACCTTCATAGCGCTTCCAATTCATTTTGTATTGAATTTAACCTAGTTAATATGAATTCTGAGAATCTTTGAATATATATGACTCTTATATTAATTTTAAATGGGTAAGTTTATAAAAATTTTCTACATTAAGTCTGAGCTTTTGTCCTTATGCTTAAAAATAATAATAATAAATAAACAATTTTATACCAACAAGACTAAAGTTTATTTTTAAATATCTAACACCCAAAGTAAGATATTTACACTTATATCATCTTGGTCTCATACATCATGCATGAAAATGTGTGTTTCACTTTTAAAAGATAGTGAATGTAGTATTTTTTTTTTAATTATTTGATGTTAAAAATTTGAATGGCATGCATGTAAATATGAATGTTTTGGTGTTATATATGTAAATGCATAAAAATGTTATTAAATTAATTGTTCACTTTTGTTTTTAATTTTGTTGATGAGCTTTGAGCATAGAATCTTTGGGTGAGGTAAAGAAATGCCCTCATCCAAGTTTCAACTTCATTTCTTCTCGCATTGAATCAGCCGCTTAACATAAGACGTAGTGGTCCGTGTTTGTCCTTCGGGTCTCACGTGAATTGTTCCCTTAACCTTTTCTGCCTGAGAAGAACACGACAGCATGCACTGTCTGATCCCAGATCTGTTGCAACAAGATTTCAGTTTGTGAAAAAGCATTTGTGTAAACCATTACTTGCCTACATGTTAACCGTGGTTTCATTTGCAGTTATGAATTTGTTGTCTGGGGTCAATAGGTTGGCGTCGTTTTCTCTTTGATTTCTGGTCTGGTTTTAAGTGATCATGGCATAAATTTATCTTTATTGTTGCTTCAATGAAAGGCCCAGAAACATGATTGATTACAACTTTAATCTATAATATATATCTATAATATATATATATATATATATATATATATATATATATATATATATATATATATATATATATATATATATATATAT
>NEWO01000099.1:291238-304460 GCA_003013225.1 Phalaenopsis aphrodite
CAATTTGAGACTCACCAGGAATAGTTCAAAGTCCCATAATTGTCCACCCGGCTTCTATAGGCTGGAAAAAAAAAGTCCTAGGATGAGCAAAACTCACCCATCCTCCAAAAGTGTTATTGGTATAAACCTCGCACAGAAGAATCCGTCGGCATTCCTCAACCAAGTCGAGTGAATGATGAAAACCGCTTAGATTTAAAGCAGTCAATTGGAACCTCCATGTCCACCCTTAGGCCATAGCCATCAGGGTAATGACCCGGTTGGTTATTCCCTCAGGCTCTCGGCATGTGGCTGCCCGGTTCCAAATCTGGCCTGGTGCCATCATAGGCAGTGGGCCCTACCAAGTTGAACGCCTTCTTAGGCTCCCAACCCTTTAATTATATGTTTGTACCTACTTTACTAGGGGTACAAAATATAATAATCTTACAACTCTCATTCCTATAAATAGGGGCTCATTTCATGTATAGTGGTTATGTGATTTTACTGTTCATGACTGAGCTCTCTCAGCTTTTTACCTCCTTTTTGTTCTTTATTCATTAAGCATGTCTCTGTATAGTTTTGGATTTAATATCCTAAAAGCTGCAACTAATGTGGATTCATGTTTTCAAGAATAAGAGGAATGCAATGATAAAAAAAAGGAGAGAATCGACAGAGAGAAATAGCCAACACAAAGAACCCCAGAGAAGGAATGGAGGGGTACGTCCAATGGGAAATGAAAGTGTTAAGGACCCAGATAATGAATCAAGCTTGGGCCAAATCATAGAAGTCCTGAGGTTGTCATGACTCAATGAGAAGATCGGGCTCCCTGAGGACAGAACCTTCCCCAGGAAACAGTGATGGTGCATAATGGCAGAAGACTGAACCACAACTTCATGGATGTCGAAGCTTTGCAATACCAAGATAGTGATAAATCTATGCAACTAGAGTACAGTAGTCTGAACGCATTGAGGTGCCACATCAACTAAAGAATCCCTTCTCCCTTTACATTTTAGAGGTTGAGCACTCGGACAAGTTCAAGCTCCCAGTAATGGAAGAATATAAGGTTTGGTCAGCCCAATGCCACATCACCTCATTTGAATGTGCAATGCGCCTGTTAAAATTTTTGGGCACATTCAAGTGTCGTCTGTTTTTTACTAACCTGAGCTCGTCAGCCTTGAAGTGGTTCAAATGGCTTATGATAAGAAGCATAAGCCCCTTTTTAATACTTTCATATGATTTTCTTTGCGCAGTATGCAACACCCAAGCACCCAAAAGAGCATGTAGTCCTTATGGAAGCTAAAATAGAGACTAAACGAGAGCTTGTATTCCTATATCTTATAATTCTATAAGGAGATGTTATATGTGAAGGACCTTTGAGGGTGCATGGAACAAGCCACCCTAAAGAAGAGCTAGATGTCTGATAAGTTATGTTAAGACCTCAGTAGGTATAAAGCTTAGAATTTGGCCTAATTATTAGAAATGAACAATAAACACATCATCTTCAAAGAAAGCATCCTCCAATTAGCTTTTGCAGACCGTCGAGCCCATAAGAGAGCCCCACAAAGTGGCAGGTGGAAGTAAATAGAGGATTGTAGACCATCAATCCGATCGAAGTAAGAATACAACCAACCCGCTTGAGACAATAGGGAGTATGCCCATGGAGGTCAAACATCGAGTCAAGATCACTGGATGAATCAATATTAGGAGAGGTTGTCCCAGAACTATTTACTGACTTTTGATTTGCATGAGGGACCCCGAGCCACTCTATTGAGAGTGTTGATGGTCGAGATTGTGGATGCTATCCAAGATAAAGAGTACTTCAAGCAAGTGCCACTGATGAGGGTCAGAGCCTTCCTCTGAAACACAAGGAAGTATTTCAACTCCCACTGGGACCATGAGCATGATAAGGAGGAATAAAGAAACCCTAAAACCTTATTTAGGATCTTATCATGGGCAAAAAATTGAAGGGATTCATCACACCAAAAGCTCAAATTAGAGGTACAGAAGGCCTCCGTAATAGAGGCCCTAATTGGACCAAACCAGACAAATATTGTCCACATCACTCAGATAGTCCCATCTTTTTTTTAAGGATAGAATCCTCCTGCGAGCCTCTCAAAAGAGGTCAAAAGTGGGAGAACTATGTAGTGTAACATCCATGTAAAGGAGGGGGAGCTCCCCATCACCTTTACTGTGCTGTTTTTCCCTTAGGGGAAACCCTTACAACGATGTTATGGCTGCAACTAAGATAATAATCAACTTCTACATAGGGAGTATCCTTATCGACGCTGACAGTTCAGTGAAGATCCTATTTTAAGTCAGTTTTTGATAAGTTTGGTCTTCAAGCGGACCGGTTGGTAGCACCAGTCAACCCCTTCTATAGCTTTTAGGAGAGAGGAAGGAGGCATAAGGTGTTATGTCATTGGCAATTACTTAGGAGGGCGAGAAGTACTTCACAGAGATAGAGAAATTCCTAATACTTGACTCGTTGCCCACCTAACAATGCCATCTCTGGTTGCCTGTTGTTGAACAGTTTCAAGGTTTTGGTATCCTCATACAACATCACAGTTAAGTTTATAGGAGACAGAGAGGTGATTATTATCTGAGGGGATCTAGAGCAGTCCTAATTCTACTACCTCTGGGTGGTAGGAAGCATGAAGCAAGAGCCGCTTGACTTGCAGTACTAGAGGGAAAGGGTCTGGAGACCAGTGAAACAACCTTGGATATTCTTGTCACCAACAATAAGCCTAGTAAATATTTCTTATTAAGTAAAAATATTGATTCAAAACACATGGAGCTATTGGTCCAAATGCTTCAAAATCATCATGGTACCTTCGCTTGGTCCACTGCAAAGATGTCAAGAATACTAGTGGACATCTCCTGCCATCACCTAAATGTGAGTATCACCATTTGGCTGATAATAGAAGATAGGGAACTCAATGATAACATTTCTTTAGCCCAAAAGAGATGAGGTGTTGAAGCTGAAGGAGACGGCTACATCCAGGAGGTGTAGTATCCCATCTGGGTCTCAAATGTTTTCATGGTTCAGAATGACAATGGAAAGTGGAAAATGTGCATAGATTTCACAAACCTAAATGTCCCCTGGCTAATGGACTCCTACCTCCTGCCGAGAATTGACATCCTAGTAGATTCAGTTGTGGGCCATTCCGAAATGGTTTTCATATACGTTCTCTCAAGATATCACCAGATAAAGATGCACCCGGTCGATGCTGAGAAGAGCATTTTCATAAATGTTGTTGGTGTTTTCTATTATAATGTAATTCCCTTTAGGCTTAATAATGCTAGGGTAACATACTAGCGCTTGATGGATGTAATTTTTTCAATCAAAAAGGAAAAAATATTAAAGTCTACATGAATGATTTCCTTAAGAAAATTGGATGGCTAAACAACATATAAAAGATTTAACAAAAACATTCCTAATCTTTGAAAGTATAATATAAAGTTAAACCCTCTAAAATGTATGTTTGGAGCCTCAACTGGCAAGTTCTTGGGTTACCACCTTGTTGACCTCACTTTTAGTGGAGGTTTAGTTTTTCCTCTTCAGTAGCCTAAGGTCTAGCCATAGGACTTTCCTATTAACTATTCTTAGAAAACTAGAAAAGGCACCCTCACCACTAGAAATTCCAAACTCTTCTCTTCTCAACTTGAAGTTCCACATATTGGTCATAACCTCCAGCACTTAGTAGGTAGGGTCACTATGGACCCTTCAATTGAGCTCAAAACCACTTCCATTCTTCACCAAAGTTGTTCCTTATGATCATCTACACCAAATGCAATATTTATTTGGGCCAATTTACATGGCTAGCCTAGCCCAAACCCAAGTTTTGGTCATTTGCACCCACTTGGACCCATGCACTTAATGTGATCTAACCACCCTAAAGTCACCAAATTAACTCCACCCAGCCATTAGCTGGACTTAGTGACCAGTCGAAACACCATGAAACCACCTAAATCAAGCTATGGACCAAAGGTCCCCCAAATTAAGGGATATTATTTTAAAAAATGCACATGTTTAAGATATCTTTGCCAAATCAGAGCACATTTGCATTAAATTGTTGTGATGGATTGCTCTGGGTTCCCTGAGCTCCTAGCCACCTCCCCTTGGCCGGCCGGTCGGCCTAGTGGCCAGAAAAGCTCAAAATCAAAAGCCACCCCCATGACACCTCACCCAAATNTCCATTGTTCCATTGCTTTTTGGTGATGGTTGGTACCTCAACTCTACCAAAATACTCATCTTGGATTTTTACCCCTAAAACACCCCCAAATTACCAAAATACCCCTCTTGGGCCAAAAATTCTAAAAATTCCCAGAAAATCCCAATAAATCCCAAATATTACCAATTTCATTTCTCTCAACTACCACATGAATCAATTTGACCAACTTTACCATCTTTAACCAAAATCCCCAAATTTGCCTTTAAGGGCACAAATTCCCCAAATTCAACTCAAATGTCCATCAATTTGATCTTAATTGACCCCAATTTCAATCCTAAACTCAAATTCACTTTTGACATGACCAAATTAAACCAAATTTAGGCTTAATTGTTCCATAATTTGAGCCCAATTTTGACCATATGACCTAATCTCACCAAATTGACCCATAGCCTAGTCAATTGGCCCCAATAAATGTTTTAAAATCTTGATAGCATTTCTATACATCAAAATCAACCATCAATTGGCTTTGGTGAAGCCTCATATCCATTTGATGTTGGCCTAAATCCAAAATTCCCAAATTTAGCCCCAAATTGGCTAAGTCCCCAAATTTCACCCAATTCATGTTGAAAACTATTCATGAGGCCCCTATTGACCATTTACAACAATCAACTTGGACTTAGCCCAAGGCTAACCCAAGCTAGACCCAAGCCTAGCCCAACATAACCAAATTGATTAAGGCTCAAAATTCCCTCAAATTGACCCTTCAATTGAGCTCAAAACCACTTCCATTCTTCACCGAAGTTGTTCCTTATGATCTTCTACACCAAATGCAATATTTATTTGGGCCAATTGACATGGCTAGCCTAGCCCAAACCCAAGTTTTGGTCATTTTCACCCACTTGGTCCCATGCACTAAATGTGATCTAACCACCCTAAAGTCACCAAATTAACTCTACCCCAGCCATTAGTTGGACTTAGTGACCAGTCCAAACAACATGAAACCACCTAAATCAAGCCATGGACCAAAGGTCCCCCAAATTAAGGGATATTATTTCCAAGAATGCACATACTTAAGATATCTTTGCCAAATCAAAGCACATTTGCATTAAATTATTGTGATGGATTCCTTTGGGTTCCCTGAGCTCCTAGCCACCTCACCCTGGCCGGCCGGCCGGCCTAGTGGCCAGAAAAGCTCAAAACCGAGAGCCACCCCCATGGAACCTCACCCAAATCAAACCTAGAGGTCAGCTCATTAGTTGGACTTAGTGACCAGTCCAAACAACATGAAACCACCTAAATCAAGCCATGGACCAAAGGTCCCCCAAATTAAGGGATATTATTTCCANCACCCCATGGACATTTTGATAAAAACTCTGCTCCACGGCCATGGGAGGTGTGCTAAATTTTTCTCAAAGAGAGCCTCCCAAAGCACTCACAGAGCTTCCTTGAGATCTCCACAGACATTCCAATCACTTCACTGTCTTGATTCCCCTTGTACAACCCTGATTTTGATCTTAAAAATTAGGGCAGAAACAAGACATCTCTCAAAACTCCACCAAACTTCAATTGCTTTTCCCCACACCTTCACAACAGCAAGAGAAGACAAAGCCCCATCAAATTACCCTCTGAAATAGCCTCCACCATAGCTCTAGACCAACACCTGAAGACAAAGCCCCATCAAATTTATACTTAAGACTTACACCAAGACCAGGGACTCAATCCCTAGCCTCCTTGGACCCCAACGAACGTGTCGAACCCCTCTGATCGAAGCTTCACTTCTCATAGCAAAGGTATATAACCTCACCTCATCCCGAGCCTATTTTGATTCTCCATTTAATTAGGGTTAATTTAATTGCATGATTACTGTATGGATATGTTCGTCTCACTTAGACGAGTCCATAGGATCAAACTCGAGGTGATTTGGTTCAGTCTAGGCTGAGATCTTAGGGTTTTAGTGTGGACGGTCATGGGATCATTCTATCGGGGACGATGACGGGGAGTCGTTTGATCGAGCATGTTTCAAATGGATGGAGGAGATCAAGCCAAATAGCTCTTCGGGACATAAACCGCGGGCCGAGTCAGCAGCTACATGGACGGCGACGTCCAACTAGAGCGCGTCATGCATGCCTTCGGAGCTTCCTAGGATCTAGTCAACACGTGCGGTTTAAATAGATAAATAGGGCTTTTTCTTATTTATTTAAATATCCCTAACTTAGAAAATTCATAACTTTGTGTATAAAAATCACAAAAATAAAATAAAAATACCCTCTTGCTCAGTGAACAGAGGAGAACAATGTGGAAAAATTTCAAGACTATTTGATGCATATTTTATTTTTAATTAATTAAACATTGTTTTGAATCATTTGATCCTCCATAAATATTGACACATCACCATAGCTTGAAATTTTGGCATGTTGTAGCTTCTGAAAGGGAAAACATCCTCTGGTTTTTCCAAAGTCAAAGGAAGTTCTTATACAGAGATCCATATTTTTCAAGATCTTGCACATTATTTATTTAAAATAATCATGGAAATTAGCATATTGATTATAAAATCCTAAGAAAATTTTGGAAAGTCCACCATGACAAGAGAAGCTTTTCGAAATAATTTCACGGATTAGGTCATTTAAAATACTCTGAAATTTTACAAACACTAAATCACTAAGATAATTAATTTTGAAAAATATAAATATTTAAATGATTTGATTTTTAATCTCTGTTGTGATTTATGATCCAGAGAACTCATCATAAAAATTTCAAAATATTTTGAGTTCATTTAATAACTTAAGTTGATTTTTAAAGATAAATATCACTTTTGACACTTAAATGATTTTTAAAAATCAAAATATAACTAAAAAAATTATGCAACTTAGTTTTTTGAGTTCTCTGTGATCAGGGATATTTTATAAAAATAAAATAATATTTAGAATAAAAACTTGATTTTTAACCAATTTTAAATATTTAAAATAATTAAAAATTCATAAAAATCACAAAGATAATAAAATTCATGGAAATGTTCTAAATTGCTTCCTAATCATTTAGGAATAATTAGAATATTTTTTCTGATTTTTGAATAAAGATATTGAATTTCAAAGCTTAAAAATTATCTTTAAAGGCTAAAATGAGTTTTTTCACTAAAATAATTCCAATAAATCAAAGAAAAATCAAAAAAAGATGAAATTTGCTCCTCTGGGTTCCCTAACNCCTCTGCCCTCCACCTAAGCACCACAATGCACCCAAACTTGTGCTCTGAGAGCCACCCCACGACCATTTTTATAAAAACTCACCTCCACGGCCATGGGAGGTGTGCTAAATATTTCTCAAAGAGAGCCTCCCAAATCACTCACAGAGCTTCCTTGAGATCTCCACATCCCATTCCAATCAATCCACTATCTTGATTCCCCCTGTGCAACCCTAATTTAGAGCTTAAAAATTAGGGCAAAAACAAGACATCTCTCAAAACTCCACCAAACTTCAATTGCTTGAGGCCCACACCTTCACAACAGCAAGAGAAGACAAAGCCCCATCAAATTACCCTCTAAAATGGCCTCCACCATAGCTCTAGACCAACACCTGAAGACAAAGGCCTTACACCAAGACCAGGGACTCAATCCTTAGCCTCCTGGGACCCCAACGAACGTGTCGAACCCCTCTAATTGAAGCTTCACTTCTCAAAGCAAAGTTATAAAACCTCACCTCATCCCGAGCCTATTTTGATTCTCCATTTAATTAGGCTTAATTTAATTGCATGATTACCGTATGGATATGTTCGTCTCACTTAGACGAGTCCATAAGATCAAACACGAGGTGATTTGGTTGAGTCTAGGTTGAGATCTTAGGGTTTTAGTATGGACAGTCACGATATCATTCTATCAGGGAAGATGACGGGGAGTCGTTTGATCGAGCGTGTATTAAATGGACGGAGGAGATCGAGTCGGACAGTGCTTCGGGACATAAACCGCGGGCCAAGTCAGCAGCTACGTGGACGGCAACGTCCAACCAGAGCGCGCCATGCATGCCTTCGAAGCTGCCTAAGATCTAGTCAGCACGCGAGGTTTAAATAGATAAATAGGGCTTTTCTCATTTATTTAAATACCCCTAACTTAGAAAATTCATAACTTTGTGTAGAAAAATAATAAAAATATCCTCTTGCTCAGTGAACAGAGGAGAACAATGTGGAATCAATTTCAAGACCATTTGATGCATATTTTATTTTTAATTAAGTAAACGCTGTTTTGAATCATTTGATTCTCCATGCATATTGACACAACACCTCGGCATAAAATTTTGGCATGTTGTAGCCTCTATAAGGGGAACATCCTCTGATTTTTCTAAAGTTAGAGGAGGTTCCTATACAGAGATCCATATTTTTCAAGATCTTGCACATTATTTCTTTAAAATAATCATGAAAATTAGCATATTGATTAGAAAATCCTAAGAAAATTTTGGAAAGTCCAACATGACTAGAGAAGCTTTTGGAAATAATTTCATGGATCAAGTCATTTAAAGTACCCTAAAATTTTACAAACACTAAATCACTAAGATAATTAATTTTGGAACATATAAACATTTAAATGATTTGATTTTTGATCTCCACAGTGATTTATGATCGAGAGAACTCATCATAAAAATTTCAAAATATTTTGAGTTCATTTAATAACTTAAATTGATTTTCAAAGATAAACATCATTTTTGTTTGCACAAATGATTTTTAAAAATCAAAATATAACTCAAAAAATTATGAAACTTAGTCTTTTGAGTTCTCTGTGATCAGGATATTTTATAAAAATAAAATAATATTTAGAATAAAAACTTAATTTTTAACCTATTTTAAATAATTAAAATAATTAAAAATTCATAAAAATCACAAAAATAATAAAATTCATGGAAATATTCTAAATTGCTTCCTAATCACTTAGGAACAATTAGAATATTTTTTCTGGTTTTTTAAATTAAGATATTGAATTTCAAAGCTTAAAAATAATCTTTAAACGCTAAAAATGAGTTTTTTCACTAAAATAATTTCAATAAATCAAAAAAAAAATCAGAAAAATATGAAATTTGCTCTTCTAGGTTCTCTAACCTTAGAGAGATTTTTCAAAAATATAAAACTTAATTTTCACTTTTTAATATGTTTTATTCTTATTAAATAGCCCATAATTTAAAATAATTCTAATAAATCACAAAGAATTCAAATATTTATGAAATTTAACCCAAAGGCTTATCTAGTCTAGGTGTACCTCCAATAAAAATTTCAAGCGATTAGGATTTATCATGGTCAAGTTAGAAATTTTCTTTGAAAAAATCCTATTTTTGTATGAAAATAATCATATAAATTAAATTAAATTTTGAAAAATCACATTTTCTCCTCTTATATCTTAATTGACGTATGAATGAGGTAGGATAAAAATTTCAAAGTCATTTGAATTGAATTTGACAAATTATGAAGTGTTAGAGTCTTAGGAGCAAATGTGTAATTTTAGAAATTTAGCCTTAATTAACATTTAGGCCTAAGTCAAGGAGGGAAATGGGTAACCTCTGGTCTTAATCAATTTATTTGATACTTGAAACATAAGGGTTTAATTGGTAGAAACCAATCTCACTTTCCTCATTAAAAAGATAGGTTAATAAATTTCTAAATCATTAAAAATTTGGAAGTTTATTAAAATTAAATGATCCTGGACTTAGGGGTATGAATTTTGAAGTCAATAATTAATCAATTTAATACCCCTATCTTGTTTTTCAAATAAAATCTGAATCATGAATCATGACCACTTAAAGCTTAACCTTTTCAAAACTAATTAAGACACTCACCTAGGTCTTAGGGGCTTAGTAGTGACTTAGGCCAAATCAAAATTGACTAAATGAGGATTAGAGAAATAAACATAACATAATTAAACATCCTTGAAACACCACTAAGCCAAATTAGGATTAAAATTTGGCTAAGTGTTCCAACAACACTAACTTGCCTCTTTATGGGTCTTCATCCACATAATTCTTAAATTGAATCACAAGTGATAATTACCCTATTCTTAGGGATAATTGAGACATCAATGTTCACCGAGTAATAAGGGCATTTACAAGATGACTTATTAAGCAACATAATAAGTTTAAAAGAACTAGGGATTTTCCACCATACAACGAGAGAGTAGCACGGACTTATTTCTTTCACTAGATCTGTTGGAAGTCTTGAAGATCTACTAAACTTAATATACTTTGTTCAATGAAATCATCCTTAAATAAACTTTTAAGGACTCACAAAAATACGACATAGAGTTAGGAAAACCCCCAAAACTTTACCTTTCCTGCTATTCATAAACTACCTTAACATGCATTTTAAGTTTCAAGTGGTGGAACGAGAAGACTCGCCATGTACACTTTTACAGTTTTCAGCGTTGTCTTTCTTGTACTTTCATACTGTGTTTTTCATACTGTACTTTTATACCTGCAAATTTGCATACTGAACAACGATGTCACCCTGCATGAAAACTAAAACTATCAAGATAGCCACATAACCATAACCAAAACCAAGACTAAAATCAAGCAAAGATAAAATTCACCCCCACAACATTCAAAATATAAAACAACTCAAAATTTAATCACAAACATCACACAAAACTACAACTCCAACTAAATTAAGACATCTCTACTGGATGATCGGGAATCCCTCGGAGGAGGTAAACTACGGTTGCTAACGAGACTTCCCACGGTTTAAATGAAATTATGGAATTCATTAAATTGAGTTTAGTAAGTTCATTTGGACTGAGTGAATCCAATAGAAAATAGTGGTGCCGGAACAAGGGAACCGTAAGATCCTAACCAGTGTCGCTCTAATCAACTTTAATATGCTCTCATAAAATTTAAAGAACTTCAACCATAGGGCCATAACTTGACACACTAGAAAACTTAAACTCGTCACGGTAGGGGCTTGGAGCTAGCATGGTGGGCAGCACGACCGTCTTCAACAGTAAAACATGTCTTCTCCAGCTAAACTAATTTTCCTTCCTTAGACTTAAGCAATAAAGCCATAGGACTTATAGGTTGTTTTATTATGCAACGTAAATCCTCACCTCATCTTTAGGCCTTTGCATAGCCATGCTATACAATATAAGCCCTAACTCGTCTTGGGATTCCGAGGTTGTCGTTTGTCACGACCTAAATCCTCACATCTTCCAGGCTATTTGTGTGATCGTTTCACACGAATGTAAGCCCTAACTAATAAAATTGGCAGGACGAAATACCTAAATATCTCTCCTCAAAGCTGAAGCCAAACATTAGGATAGCTTGGGAAGTCACCGGGGTTCGCCTCTGGATCCATGACATCCCCTAGTTCCTCCTCCTTTGGACTCTACAATAAAATGTTCCAAATTTGATCCAATTCCCTTTTCACACCTCTAGCTCCGATCTCATTGAAGAGTCCTACCCTTTAAAATTCCTCGAAGATAATATTTCTTGATTTTTATCGAGAGTCTTCTTAGGTGACTTTGGTCATTTAAGAGGTAACTAACTATAGGGGCTTGCCCTTATAGGAAGCATATCCGAATCCAGCTTAATATAAACCCTATTTAATTCTTTATGTTAAATAGGGGAACTTGTCGGCAAATATAAAGGTTTCGCAGACCAGACAGACGTCATACTTTCCTAGTTTATTTGATCGAGCCTCATCCTCAAGTCTTGTGTTTATCCTTCAGGATAGATACAGGAGTTGAGGCATAGTGCTTTTTCATTTAAACTATGAAAAATATGGGGTCAGTTTGATTTCATACTTCAACGTCCTTCTGAAGCGGGCGACGGGATTTCAATTTTGGTGATCGACAGCTTCCCACGGACAACTCCCCTCAAACCAAAAATAGCGCTGACACACCTGACCACTGAAAGCAAAGTGTTGAGCGGTTATCCCCAAAAAATACCTAGGAGGTGTAAAATTTGATCGGTCAGATCACAGCCGTAAGTTGATTCACTTTGAGTTTGGGAGATAAGTGTGCAAAGTTATTTAAGAAACTCAGAAAAGTGTAAAACTTCAAGTAGATGGCTTAGTGTCNCCACAACATTCAAAATATAAAACAACTCAAAATTTAATCACAAACATCACACAAAACTACAACTTCAACTAAATTAAGCCATCTCTACTGGATGATCGGGAATCCCTCAAAGGAGGTAACCTACGGTTGCTAACGAGGCTTCCCACAGCTTAAATGAAATTATGGAATTCATTAAATTTAGTATAGTAAGTTCATTTGGACTGAGTAAATCCAATAAAAACTAGTGGTGCCGCACGAGGCAACCGTAAGATCCTAACCGGTGTCACTCTAATCAACTTTAATATGCCCTCATAAAATTTAAAGAACTTAAACCATAGGGCCACCTGATTTGACATTATAACTTGACACACTAGAAAATGTAAACTCGTCGCGGCAGGGGCTTGGAGCTAGCATGGTGGGCAGCACGGTCATCTTCAACAGCAAAACTTGTCTTCCCGAGCTAAACCAATTTTCCTTCCTTAGACTTAAACAACAAAGCCATAGGACTTCGAGGTTGCTTTCTTATGCAACGTAAATCCTCACCTCATCTTTAGGCCTTTGCATAACCCTGCTATACAATATAAGCCCTAACTCGTCTTAGGATTTTGAGGTTGTCGTTTGTCACGACCTAAATCCTCACATCTTCAAGGCTATTTATGTGATTGTTTCACACGAATGTAAGCCCTAACTAATAAAATTGGTAGGACGAAACACCTAAATATCTCTCCTCAAAGCTGAAGCCAAACATTAGGGCTTGGGAAGTCACCGGGGTTCACCTCTGGATCCATGACATCCCCTAGTTCCTCCTCCTTTGGACTCTACAATAAAATGTTCCAAATTTGAACCAATTCCCTTTTCACACCTCTAGGTCTGATCTCATTGAAGAGTCATATCCTTTGAAATTCCTTGAAGATAATATTTTTTTGATTTTTATCGAGAGTCTTCTTAGATGACTTTGGTAATTTAAGATGTAATTAACTATAGGGGCTTGCCCTTATAGGAAGCATGTCCAAACCCAGCTTAATATAAACCCTATTTAATTCTTTATATTAAATA
>NEWO01000099.1:337332-368303 GCA_003013225.1 Phalaenopsis aphrodite
TTCGTTCGACCAATTTCATCCCCTTTTGTAGTTTGTGTCGATCTTTTTGTCATCACGAGTTGGCTGGCTGTCTTCAAGTTTGGGTCGTGGGTCATCCTTCAACTTTCATTCATCATCTCATGTTATTCTGTGTGTAGAGGTCAGATTTTTCACCTTTCTAGTAGGGCAGGTGAATATACTCCTCTGCCATAATATGGTGGTTGGCTAACTCCAAGAGTTCAACCAAGTTGTTAGGTTGACGTAAACTCAGAAAATATTTACATCATTTGCTCCATAGCCCTTGTGCTCGGGCAACCCGTACTATCGCAGAATCTGTATTCTTCACTTCCAGCATTTCTTTCAAGAAGCGAGTGGCATACACTCGAAGGCTCTCATTCGACCCTTGCTTGACATGTCCTATGGTTTGTGAGTTCTTAAGGGGCTTTAAGGTGTTAGTGAATTGCACCTTGAAAATCTTCTTTCATTCACCAAACAAATTGATGATTCTTATCAAGGGTTCATTAAACCTCATGAGAGTCGGATCTCTTAGAGAGGTATAGAATAACTGACACTTCGGTGTGTCGGAGATTTTGAGAAGGCATATGGCCAACTCCAAGGAGGCTATGAGGTCGACTGAGTCTCTCCGACCCTTGTAGGATTCCAAAGATGGAACTTTAATTTTTTTTTGGGGGCTCAACATTACAGATTTGTGGGGAGAAGACATTCTCTGGCTGTCGATAGACCTCCGTTCACCAAAATCATGGTTTGACCGTTGGTGTAGATCCATCACCATTCAGGTACTGGGATTCCTCAGTTCTTTTTGCCACATAAACCAGTGAGTTGTGTTGGTGTTCGGTTCTTCTTGAGGGTTTGGTTCTTGAGAATCTTGTGCTCTTCCCACAAGTAGTACGGGGTTCAATTGTGTCATTTAACCTATCGTTTGATCTTGGAGGTCCTAAATTTTTTGTTGCACATATTCTCTCGCAAACTCCATGTTTCAGGTTTTTCTCAAATGAGTGCCTTCTCTTGGCATGCTCCTTTTCTTGTTGATGCTATAATATCACGGCCACCATACTTTTTAGGATTTTTAATTCAAATATATCCTATGAATCACACTTAAGTTATAGATCGTTGGACAAATGAGACAAACAAAGAAAGAGAGATTAAGAATGGGATTGAATGGGATTAAGAGCACAGTAACACAAGTTTTGTGAGTCGATTTAGTAATCCTTTATTTAAGAAATAACCACTTATTTATAGGCCCCAGAGGGAAATGGTATAAAATTACATTTAAGTCTTTATTTTAATAAGGACATTACAAATTATTATTACACATTTTCACATTTATAACTGACTTTGGTTCCCTTTCATATTCATAACTGATGTTGGGGATATTTGATATTCATAATTACTTGAAAAGGATCATCTAATGATCTGTTACCCGTGTCAGTTGATCAGCTTACACTTTTGGTTAGTCGACATACTCTCGCTCGGTTGAAAGGTCATTGATCGTCCTTCTCATTGAAATCCTAAGGAGAGGCCTTCTTGTCTTAAGGGTGAACTTAAACTGTCAAGCAGATGATGTGTCACTGTAATCTGATGAACAACACTCCGTTGACAAAGGGCCTCCTAAGAGGATTAGAAAGATATTCTATGGTGTGCCCTTTGTTCACCTTTATGGAGAGTAATGGAATCAATTGAGATACCTAGTTACTAATGAAGGCCTCTTGGATTAGGTGCTACTTGTTCATTCTTTCGGCTTTGCTTTCATTTGTTTGCCCAATAGTTCTGATCGAAGAAAACGACGCTTGTCATTTCTGTCTATTGACTATCTTGATGCAGTCTTTTAGTTTCAATTAAGCAAAACCTGATGAATTTCTTGAAGATTCGTGCGATCATATTTCTTGTGTGTGTGCGCGCGCACACACATGCATACATACATAAATACATACATACATATTTACATATGTCAAAATAATGTGGAACATTAATTTTAATAATGTCAAATATATTAAAAGTTGGAGAAAATAATATTATCAAAACCAAATTAAATTAGACCTAATCACTGGAAAGGCAAGGCTTCATTCAATCCACCAACATATACTTTGCCTAAATATGATTTTAAGAAGAAACTATGTCTATACTTAAAACGAATATATCTAGCTCCTAAACCAATATAATCAACACATTTATTTTGTAAAGAGAGAATGTTTCTCTAATTTGAACTAGAAGATCATTAAATCACAATGAAAATGACATAACTAGTGTCCCTGGCCCGCCCATTAGCATCCAATTTATTTAATCAATTTTTTTTAATAAAAAATGATGGTGACGCCCATAATGTTGTTTCCTTAATTAACAGGGACATTCCACCATCCATCCAAAAAATCAAAAATAAAAGATAAAAACTACTGATTTAATTCAGGTTTAAGTACTAATTTGCAGTTGGATTAGAGAGTCAAGTAAATCAGTCACATCATCAATAAAACAATGGTGGGTTGGCCACTTTGAGGAGCCCACACATTGACATGGATGATAGAGACAATGTCATCTTAAATCATTCATGATTGGATTTTTTTTCCCTGGTAATGTTAGCCAAAAGGACTCTCTCCCAATGAGCAGTTGACAGCATGTCATTATGTCATTGGATTTAAAATCACTTGAGATTAAGTTTAAGTTGAATCAAAATTAACAAAAGTTCTTTCAGATTTAATCTTGGGTGTATGGTTAAAAATTCATTAGTCAAATCTAAATTCAAAAGAATCGTATAAAATTAAAAATAAGAGAATATTTTGTTAGATCGGTTGACAAGAAGAGACGGAAACTTATAAAAGCACTTAGGATCTGTTTAGTTCGGCGGGAGGAGCGCAGCGCGAGGAGTGATCGTGAATTGCGGTAGTTTGGTTTGATGGGAGGATCGCGGCAGACGACGTTTTGGCGAAGCACGGGATGCAGATCGAACCCCGCTGCCCACGTTCGAGCAAGCATCTTTACCTAAGTTGCCCCCTTCTTGTTCGAGCGATGCTTCACCTCCGAAAGAAGGATTGTAGGTTTAGAGTAGTATGATTTTCAGGGATGGATTAAGAGGAAATGTGCCTCATGCCTCGACGACAAAACTGACTTGACTGCTCTGACACCGGCGACATACTAATTCCCACGGCTCAATGATGCACCATTGTTCAAAGAGTTGAAGGTCGATCTCCCTTTGTCACTGCTCAGTGTCAATCCTCCTCTCAACTGGTTCCTTTTTATTGCCCCATCTTCGTCGGCCTTCCTCGACTGGTTTCTTCAGCTGATTTGATCATGAGAGCAGACGTAAGGAATCTAAAACTAAATTTTTGCTTTTGTTCTTAGATTACGCTTTAGATTTGCACTTTTGTGTTTCTTTGATTCAATTTTGGTTTTTATCACTTGGATGTCATTGGAGCGTGGTAGTTTTGCGATTTGCATGCTCATGGGAGTTTTATTTTAACAGATCTCTTAATTTGTGGTGAGTTTTTCTATTTTTCTTTGTCTACATATTGTTTCAATTCTTCTTTTTTGTGACACTTTTTGATTTTGGTGGTATTGTGCTTGTAACTATAATCTTGGTGAAAATAGGTGTATGAACTTGTTTAGTTGTTCTACCAATTAGTTCAATCATAAAATAATCTAACATGTATATGTTTATAAGTACTACCAAAATGAAACTTAAATATTATTCTAAACACTATTATTTGAATAATATTATTGTTGGATAACTAATTAATTCAATAATTTATTAATACTATCAAATATATGTTTGTCACCCTTCTATTACCAACAACATTACTAAAAATGACCAGAATGGTCGCTTGTTCATAAAAAGTTACCGCACAGTTGTTTTCACGGCTGCAACTAGGGCTGTCAAAAAACCTTTTTCGCGAACAGTTCGTATTCGGTTCGTCAAAGAGTTCGTGTTTGATTCTTTCGATAAGTAAACGAGACAAAACTTGAACAATTTTTTTTCGTTCGGTTAGTTAAACGAATCGAACATAAACAGTGATGTGTTCGTTCGTGTTCGAATCGTTGTTATGTGAAATATAAATAATATAAAATAATTATATATAAAAAAATTATGATATTTTAAAAAAATCAATTTTATAATTATAATATATAATAAATTAATATACTACATTAGTAATATACTAATATAGATATTATATATTTATATAATATAAGTTATATAATTAATATAACATATTATTTATATATATCAATATTAGGGATGTCAAACTGACTCGTTGTTCGCGAACAGCTCATGTTCGACTCGTTTGTTAAGAAACGAACATGAACAGTGACTTCACGAACAATTTCAGATATGAGCTTATTTCAAACAAACTAAATTTCATACGAACCGAGCATAAACAAACAAACGTTTACACCCCTAACTGCAACAAACAACTGGTCAGTTTCCCTACAACAGTTTCCTAGAACAGCTAAGCAACTGCTAGAAAACCTACAGCTGCTAGCCCAAATAGACCCTTAGGCTTCGTTGGCCTATCGCTGAAGCTTTGCTCCGTTAGTGCAAAGCCAACGCCTCAAAAATTTTGCTTGTTAAACCCGACTCGGCGAACCACACGGGGTCAACTTTATAAGCGATTCAAAAACTCACTTCGCCAACAAACACATTCTCCCTTAAAAATCAAACTACAGTTTTTTATTAGAGTTTTTATTTCTAAATAAATATGAGCTTTTAAGAAGAGGACATTTTATTAAATTATCTAATATATTAATGTAAATATATATTTTTTAGTTAATTTGGCGGACACGAAGAGGCAGGCTTTTTTTTTTTTTTTTTTGGGTGAATATACACATTATTGGCAATCAAATTATTGTTTTTTTACTAAGTTTTTGGCCATTTTTACAAGTATTACATAAAACGGGGTTATTAAGGTGAGGGAAATTTTTTTATAGAGCTAATCATTTTCATAGGAAAGACGAACACTTAAATGGAAATCAACTTTTAATTTTTTTTTTCCTTAATTATTATTATTATTAAGTATTAAAAAAAGAGACCTCAAAAAAAGTAACTGTTTTCATAATTAAATTAAATCTTACTATTACTAAACTTGACTAGTTAAGATAGTCTACTATATTTTGCAAAATGTGAATTCTAGACACAAATAACATCCAAAATTAATTCACAAAGTATGATGGCCACAAAACAATGGCAGCCAAATTAGAATGTGGGAATATATACATGAAAGCTCTCCATTGCAAAGCCATAAAGTAGAAAAAAATACAAGTATTCCATTAAAAGGGAAAACTGAAGGCAGGCCATTCTTTTCTTGCAGCTCAAAAAATATAGAATAAAACAGAGAATAAAAGGTCCAGCATGTAAAGGGACAAAGTAGATAAAAAGAAAGTATCCCATTAAAAGGATGACCAAAAGGACATTCTTGCAGCTCAGAAAAAAGTAGCACGTACAGGTTAGAATTGATGTTTCAAAATTAAAATCTAAATTTAAATTAGAACCTTTACTATTTAAGGATTAAAGTGCAAGACAACCCTTACTTTCTATGATTAAAACATAATCAGTTGACATGCCTGAGTCGTCTGTGATTTTGACGGAGTTTCTAAACGTAGTAAAAATACTATATGATTAGCCTTTTATGGAGTGATAATCAGGTCTGAGTTGCTTATTTCCGGATGTAATGAAATGCTATTGTGGAAGTTGTTTTCGTGCAGAAATACATTCATTTGTTGAACTCATAGTGAGATGTTAAGGGGGGAAAAAAAAAGAGCCTGAACAATTTGTAGAAAACAGAAAGAAAAAAAAAAAAAGAAAGAGAATTTATGGTCACAGAAGTTAGCACAGATTAAAGACATCAGCACTAGCATAACAATGACTGAATCAATAAGTGGGTCCATCGCTACCTGGCAACGAGCACCTCCTAAGGCATGGTTGCCCAATCTTCTTCCAGGAAAACATGACCTTGTAGAAGAACAGCAGAGATGAGTAACATGTACAAAAGAGTATGCCTTCAAAATACAACGATCATGAACAAAGCACCCAAAACAATGATATTTATAAATCAAACACCCAAGTGATTTTTTGAACTACTTAACCGATTCATTTACACATGCTATAATCACACCATTGAGAGCTTGATAAAAACGCAAAATAAGGGTTGGGGTCTTATCAAGAATTTTGATATTTTGGTGAGAATTTGAAAAATGAATGAAAGAGGGTGGTACTTTGATTTGTATTCAGCAATGTTTCGGGTGCTCTGTATGTAATTGCCCGAATTTTCAATTGCATGGTATGATAGTAAATATGCTCCATGCCAGGTTAAAAGTTCGGTAGGTTGAATTCAACTTTGGTTGAATTGAGATAAGCTGATAAGATTTTTTATTTCAGGGAGTTTCGAGTTGCAGCTTAAAATTGAACAGTTTCAACACAATTTCAAACCAAAAATGCATATGTAAGTTTTACCAGAAACTCAATTTTTAATAATATGCAAAATAGCATGGTAGAATTTTATTGAACTAGGTTGAGCGTCGAAATTGAAGCGACAAAACAGCGTGATAGAATTTTATTAAACTAGGTTGACAGTCAAAATTGAGCGTGACAGATAAATAAATTATGAAGTAAGAGAGCTCTGTAGATCATAAAAGGCAGCATGGATGGAGACTAGGAGCCAAGAAATAGTTGCAATGGGAAAGAAATATTAAGATAAGCATAAAGATGATTAGAGGTGAACACAAAAGAGATATGAAAGGTGAACTGGTGAAAGACTGAATTAAATCAGAATTAACATCAAGGCAGAGACAATTTAAAATTTGGGACCATGACAACTACAGAAGCTCGTACATATTGTACTTAATTTGTGACACCATCAATTAAGAGATAATCACAAATCATTCAACAATACAAATTTTTTTCTTCTTATAAACCCTAAAATTATACTCACAAAATAGTAAAACAGCCGGTTGATAAACAAACGCTACTGCTATGTGCCTGCGTCAAGTTCCTATGAAGGAATAAAAAAAACTGCTATATCAAGGAGGACGAAGGGATGTTGCAAGTTCGAGTGATTGAAGAGCCTCTTCATAACAATGATTAGATTAATTAAACAGGTTTATTTAAAAAAAAACTAATCCATAACCCTAAACAAACCAAGACAAAGAAGTTGGACTTCAAGCCAGTCAAGCTTGCACTCAAGGGCTGGACTATGCGAAGCAGTTGCTTCGCACATAGTTCACGCACTTCTCAATCTGTTGTTTATCCTAATTCCTAAGTTGTAATGCATTTTATCTTAAAAAATTCTCATTCACTTTTATTCAATTTGGAACGTACAAAAAACTTCATGTCATTAATAAGAACAGCTGAGCCTATCTAATTAGTTCAGGTAAATAATGAATATACATTTATGACACCATAATAAAATAATCTTCTTATATAGCCACATTTTCAAATTTTACATTCAAATTACCCATGCAAATGTAGAATGCTGAGCTTTTAAATCTTATCAGAGGATGAGACTTCGATAGACTGTTTCAGAGGTTTCAAAAATGAAAGAAGAATAAGATGTTTCGTATTAATGAATTCAAAGCATCAAATTAAAGCAAATTAGCAAACTTTACCATGAATGGCATTACTGAAGATGACCGAAATGCAGAAACCAATGAGTGGGACACTTGATGAATGAAATGACTAACCAAACACCTCATTGGAAGAAATGTCACAACTGAAAGGAGCAACGGCACCACAGACCCGATAAATTCTGATCGAAGACCAAATACAATCAAAAGTTTATGACAAGAATGTCTAATGCTGAGGGAGGATTGGTTTCTTCTCCAATGCCTCATAAGTAAGGACAAAATTATCCTGCATGAGAAAAAAAAGGGAAGATTACATACATACCACCCAATTTCTATGTATTTTTTTTACATATCTAACAAAAAAAAAGTATATCCAGCATATAAAGCGCAAGCAACATAAAGCAACATATGTAATGCTAGGGTAAATGTTCTTACCTTACGAATAGTTTGCCAAGTACTCGGATCAAAGTAATGGTATGATCCCCTTTCATATGTTTGAGTTTTAACAAGGGGCTCACCAGTTCTTATTAACCATAACTGAAGCTCTCTGTGGTAGAACCATAACCGTGAATGTCTGCAATGCATGCGCTTTAGAGAAAAAAAAATAAAAAATAAAATAAAATAAAATAAAAAATCTATGATTAAAGATAAAAACATGATAACCACCAGAAAAGTGAGCATAATTAAAAGTGTTATATAGGTACACTGAATCGTTGATCTCAATGAGAATGATTTCCTGTTTATGCAAATTTGAGATAGCAGGCACATAAGAACCCAAAAAAAGTAAATAAAAGGCATATTCTACTCAATTAAATGAACCATATGTCCAACTAACATTAAAATATTCATTTTGAAGCATCCAAATGCAACAACTTAAATTTTTCACAACTATAGTTAATATTCTTTTGGTTGCAATTTCTCCTATTACAATTGTTTGCCTAGGCAGCACATGTAAATAATATCTTAGCCAAAGAAAGATCCTCAAAGAGCATAGAGGTATAATTTTTTTCCCTTTTTTTTTAAGGCTTTCTAGATTACAAAAAGAAAAAGTAAACATGCATAAGTTGACGGTATCAAGATGAAGACAAACAGTTTACAGAAAGCACCTTCCTTGCACTAGGTTTCGAAGCATCAAATGTACATATCATCATTAACACTAGATAAACAGCAATGATAAAATGAAAAGCTGTGGATTTAGTTCATAGTAGTTAAGTATAATACATAAGTTCCATGTTGAATCTTAAAAATAACTTCTTTGAAAATACAAGAGTAAGGATGTGCACCTCAAAACCTCACAGGCCATGCAGTAGCCAGGGCTCCAAACGTTGGGCAAGTGCTTTTAGTTTTTTATGTGTAATTGATCACTAGAAGTGTGAACCTGGTGTAAACGAGTGAAAAACAAAGCAAATCATCCAATTCTCTTAGTGATAATCTTAAACCTTGCATGTTCTTCTTTTCGTATAATTGTATCCTTAGCATGCCCCCGATTCAATCCCCAACTATATCAAGCTCCCTTACAACATTGATGAAGAATATAGATGCCCTATGATAAAAGTAAATATTCCATCATGAAAAGAACAAGACTCGGTGTATTCTTTGCTTCTCTAGCATAGGAAGACTTCCAAAAAACTCATTTAATTAGAGAGCGTTAATAAAAGGCAAATTAAGTGTTTGCCTTGGAGCCTGGTTAAGTAAGACCATGGTACCTTGTACACTTCTAGAGAGGGTGACATCACTCAGGCGCTGCCTAGTTGAGCACCTTATGTTAAGGACAGAAGAAATGAAGCACGTGTCACAACTTCATCAGAGAGACAAGTGTTAGTACATAAGAGGTCATATCGAGATTGGAGATATGAAAAAAGTATTAATAGTTGTAGAAATAAGGATGCACTTTCTAAAAGAAATTAGATAACAATATTTAGACAATCAAAAAGTTTTAAAAAATTGAAACTTGAGGGAAAAGAAGGTTGAGATCAAGGAGACCAAGGAAGAAATAAAGCCTTATTGTCATGAAGAAAAGAGGGTGCAAGAGGCGAACAAGAATAAATATTAACGATGACTGATTATATCCGCTCTATACATACTAAAAGCTTAAGTTTTGCTTTTGTTATTTAAACTTAATTTTTTGTACATTTAATTTAAGCACATCTATATAGCAAGATTATGGAACCGGAATTCAACAAAAATTAAAATTTATTATTCATCTGGAATAGTTAAATGCTATGTTTATCATTATTAGTGCAAACACACGTACTCAATGAGCCAGTGAATACAATTATTTAATAACAGAGATTATTTTAACATACAGATTCAATTTAATATTACTTTGAACCTGTTGTTGGTTTTTCTTGCTCCTTGGAATTTCCTACTTCATATGTTTCTTAATTAGATGATTTCTTTAGAGTTACATTGATGTTTTACTTTTGTGGTGGCAAATGTCCCTCCCTACAACTCATGTGTTGAGGATTATCACAATGTCCGCTCAACATGAATTAGGAGTGAATGAAACGACTCATCAACTTTTTGAATGGAAACTCCAAAAATATGTATTTCTATGTCAAAAAAATAAGAAGCTTTGTTATAAATAACCATTTTTCTTAAATATATCCAGACTAAAAAAAATGGTTAGAAAAATAAAGATCCATCTCTTTCGTACTTTTGTTGCCCATATAAGACAATGATCTAGGCTCTATCTCGGAGAGAAACTAAGTGAAATCGACATACGTGTGAAGATGTGAATTATCTGTATCTAGTGAATTCTAAACTGTATCCAAGCATCCCTCATGGTTTCTATACCTTATCCATAACTACAATAAACTTTTATGGACTTTCCTAAAATCCTAAAAATGACAAATGTCAGGATAGGAATAATGCTTCATATTATTAGGAATGCCTAGAAAATATCATATTTGTGAAATAGAAATATAAAACTACTTCGCAGTAGTACCACATAAAAATATTTCTTTATAGTCCAAAATCAAATGATTTTAGAAACTTAAATTCCTAAAGAATGGAGAGAGAATTGATAAACATAACTTACCAGTAAATTTATAAAGAAAATACAAATTCTACATTTGAAAAAAGTCAAGTTTAATGCAAATTGATTTCTTTTGAATATAAATGCCCAAGAAAGATATTCATAACAAAAAATCAATTTATACCATTTTAATATTTGCTGGATAGTGAATCCTGTAATGATAGTGGAATTCTTCTTCCGGCATGCATCCTTAGTAAATCGCCATACTCATTGTTTGATGATCAAATAAAATAACAATATTAAGTTGACTTCTATTTAACAACTTTTGAGAAAATATGTTGAATGCCTTTTTCTTTTGCTTTCATTCCAATAAATAATAGTCTGTACAATCTATTTTATATAGCCTAATAAAACATAATAATTTGTACAATCTATTTTAGGTAACTTAATAATACATATTCCTAATCTAAATATTTAGCTATAAGGAATGAATATGTACAATTAAAATAAAAAATTTAATTCAACAATTTAAAGAAGGAAACTCTTAATTCTGTTGATTTAAGTTATTCTTGATTGATATCCCTACTCAAATTGGTGAAGACTGATCAAGAAGCATCGATTTGTAAACAAGGAACTAATGACACTGTTGAGAAAGGGCCTCAGTAAATATATCAACTGTTTGAAGAACAAAAAAGATATGAGGAAGAGAAATAACATCATTATCATAAGCTTCTTGAATAGAATGACAATCTAATTCAATGTATTCCGTGCGCTCATTCCTTTAAATATTTAACATTCAATTCCAAAAGAGTATTGATGGGACGACCCCCTCGGAGCCCGGCCAAAGCAATGAGTTCCTTAGTACAGTAATGCTGGTGAAGAAAAATACTAGTGGGAGAAGAGTGAACCTCAAGACTTAAGAAATAGGTTAAAGACCCCAAATCCATCATACGAAAAGAACCCTGAAGATGCTTCTGTAACTAAGACAATAATTGAGTATCAGATCCTGTGATGACAATATCATCAACATAGAATAATAACAACATAATTCCCTTGTCAGTCTTGCACAAAAATAATGAAGAATCATACTAACTTTGAATAAAAGAGAAGCAAAGAAGAGTATTGTGAAACTTTTCAAACCAGGCCCGTGGAGCCTGTTTCAAACCGTATAGAGACCGTTTGAGCTTACAAACATCACGTGAGGGTGTAGAAAACAAGTCTGAAAGATGAGTCATATAGATATCTCCTTGAGGTCCCCATGCAAAAATGCATTCTTAACATCTGTTTGTTGTAAGGGCCAGTTTTTAGATGCAACAATAGATAGAACAAGTAGCCCAAGGTACAAAGGCCTCTTCATAATCAATCCCATATTTATGTCGATTGTCAAGAGCTAACTATCTTGCCTTATATATGTCAAGGGAGCCATCATATCGGAGCTTAAGAAAATAAACCAGTTTACAACCAATAGGCTTAACGCCAACAAAACATGAAACAATATCTCAAGTGTGGTTGTCTTAAAGTGGCTAAAAGTTCATCTTGCATGACTTTTATCCAAAAATTCTGTCTAGCAGCCTGAGAATAAGATGTATGAATTGTAGCATTAGATAAAATTGAAGAATAGTCATATCTATCTAGAGGACGAATATGTCGAGTTGATCGTCGAAGAATCATTGGAGCATTTCAAGAGCAGGGTCGAGAAGGATTGGAAATGAAGGGGCTAGGCGTCGTGTGTAGACAAGGTCGGGCTTATATCGTTTATCAAAAGAAAAATCATCAAAGTGAGGAAGTATAGTAGTGTCAAATGTCGAAAGATGATGTTGAAAATAATATTCATATTCAAATAAAATTCAACCCAAAAGATACACCATCAATTATTAATCGAATCATAACACAACTTTTATGATTAGGATTGTAACCCATAAAGACACATCGAATAGACTAAGCTGCCAACTTATGACATTCATGGGCAGGTCAATGAACAAAACAATCACATCCAAAAATATGTAGCATATGATAATTAGGATGTTTAACAAAAATTTGATAATAGGGAGAATCAAACTTCAATTGTTGAGATGGTAAATAATTAATCAGATAAACTGCAGTAAATAAACCTTCTGCACAAAAATTAGTTGGAATAGAAAATTCTAACAACAATATGTGCATCATAACAGATGATGATTTTTTCATTCAGCAACTCCATTCTAATGAGGTGTATAAGAGCATGAACGATGTGAGATAACACCCATGTTATGAAGAAATGCTTGAAACTCATGAGTCATGTATTCACCACCATTGTCAGATCATACGGTTTTAATACAAGTGAAGAACTGAGTTTCAATATGTCACAAAGGTTTGAAATGCGGTAAATACCTTTGCTTTGGTATGCAAAATATAGATACATGTGAATCAGTTGTAATCGTCAATAAATGTCTCAAAATATTTATATTGAGCATATGAATAACCAGTGTAATTTCTCAAACAACACTATGAATAATGTTTTGAAGTAGAAAGAATCAACGACAGAAGAAGAATAGAGGAAGAAGTGTGTGCACAATCATGAAGGAGAAGTCTTATACCTTGTTGACAGCACTTATGGGCTCGAGAGACGTGCTTCGTCATTGGTTGGGTGCATGAGGGGGTGGGGGCAAATGACGATGCCAAGCTTTTATTCTCTAAGCGAGGGAAGATGCCCTGGCACCGCCGACCACGACGCGTAGGAGGGAGGTCGAGCAGTCGTAGTTGTGGCATTTTTACATGCGATGAGCCTACCAAAGGACTCATCTATGGGAGAAGAAAGGTAGAGAAGATGAGACGGAGCACAGCTGTGTGTGTGTGGGAGAAGAAGCCATCTGCGTGCGAGAAAAAACCTAACCGAGCTTTATGGTATATTAGGTTTATGTTTTTAAATCATAAAACTTTTAATTTCTATTAAATATTATTAGATTACAATATCTTATGATTTCCTAGAAAAGATAAATTTGTACAAGCAATTGGAAAATGAGAAGGTTTTCAGCAGCACCAGATGTGGTAAAAAGCTTAAGTGATTATGTTTTTAATTGTATAAATTATTTTAATTAAATATTAATTAATGCTCTAATTTTAGTTAGTTATATAAAATTTGAAAACAATACTTTAATTTAGTAACTTGATTATTAAAGAAATAATGAATACAAATAAATAATATAATAAAAAAAAATACTGATAATTGAAGAATAATTCGACCAAGAGTCTATTCCCTAACTCATTAAGAGCCTGAATAACCCTTTGCCACCAATAATGATGCATAGGGTTTGATGGATGATTTGTCATTTGTGTGTTATGTTTTCCTATATCATTTGAATTCAGTGATTTTTGTCTAGAGTTGATTTTTTTGTCCTTTGACTTCAGAAGCCGATTATTGTGTTCGTTAGGTTGCAATATATTAGATGTTGTGTTATCTTAGTTATATTATCAGATATTTATAGATGATTTAGTTAAATTATCTTATATCATATTTTAGATTTATCATATTTACTTTTGGTTATCACTTAGCAAGAAATAGATTTTCTTAAAAAAAAACTTGGATAGATCATGATTCATATACATAATGTTTAGCTTATGTGAAGTTCATGAATTTCAATGATGAAATTTTTGTAAGGAGAGGAGATTTGAATAACTACAAGTTCAAAAAAAATATATGAATAAATAAATAAAATTGAAGTAAATAAAATAATGTTGATAATAATATTAATAAAAATCGAATTTGGGTGTCTCTACAATTTTGACTTAATAGTCGTTTATCCTCTTTGAATAGACTGAAGTAGAGCAAGCAATAGAAAGAACAGGGAGATTGAGTGTGGGAAAGAAGAAGAAAAATAAAGCAGTAGCGACGGAAGAAGAATAGAGGAAGAATTGTGTGCCCTAATCAAGGAGAAGAAGAAGTCTCATACCTTGCTAACGGCACCGCATTTATAGGCTCGAGAAAGACATGCTTCAGCATCAACCAGCTGTATCCAGGGTGCGGGGACAAGCAACAATGTCGAGCTCGTATTCTCTGTGCGGGGGAAGAAGCCCTAGTCGTGCCAAACGTGATGCACGGAAGAAGGGAGGTCGAGCAGTAGCAATTGCGGCATTCTTACTTATGAGGAGCCTACTGAACGACTCATCTGTTGAAGAAGAAAGGTGGAGAAGAGAAAATGGATATAGCTATGTGCATGTTGAAGAAGAAGCCATCTGTGTGCGAGAAAGGGCCGAATCGAGCTTTAAGGTATATTAGGGTTATGTATTTAAGATAAAAAAACATTTAATTTCTATTAGATGTTATTAGATTATAATAGCTTATGATTTCCTGGCAAAGATTAAATCTAAACAAGCAATTGGATCAAAGAACTAAAATTAAAAGTTTTTTGGCAGCAGCAGATATGGAGGTAAGGTTATGTGGTTATGTTTTTTATTATATAAATTATTTTAATAAAAAAATTAATTATGTTCCTTTTCTAGTTACTTATAGATAATATTGAAACAAAACTTTAATTCAATAACCTAATTATTAAAGAGAGCAATGAATACAAATACATATAATAAAAAAATAACAATAATGATAAATGAAGAATAATTCAATTAACAAAACTTGCTTGACTCTTAAAATTTGATATAATGTTTTACAGGTTATCACGATGTCAAACTAGTAACAGAAGATTTAGAATCTAACATAGCAACCGAGGTGAGTGATTATATTTCTAAATTTCAGTTATTTTCATTATTTCTAAATGTATGTTTCATTTTACTGTGATTTAGATTAAAACAATTTTTTTTCTATTGTTAGAAAAAATATGCATGTTAGATGGTCACACAATGAAATTAAATCACATGATTCTTCATGTCATTAGACATGAAGTATGCATGCTAAATATTATTGTCCTAATAGTTACATAACAATTTAATTTTTTAGGATATCATATTATTGTATGATCCTTATGTTCTAGTAGAGATGTATATATTAGCTTATTGCATGACCAGACATATATATCGCATGATTACTTTACCTTTAGGATTTTAGTAATTGTGCATATGTCAGTTTATTTCATGACCTATAATTTTAGTACGAGTGTAATTACTCATTAGTAGTTAAGTGTAAAGTGTCTCATAAGAGAAGAATGTATGTTATGAAGAATAAAATAACTTATATATGGATGCTTGTATGTGCATGCTAAGAGTAGAAGTTCACCCCTTATGGTACAAGGAATGTCAGTGTACCCGCGCGCGTAGATGTTTTCCTACCATCCCAAATAATTGTGATGTATAGATGGCAACCACTGTGCCAATGGAAGAATATTGATCAGAGCAAGTAAGCATCTTTCCACCTCAAATAGTCGTAAATTAGATCACTGACTACTGTGCCAATGAGATAAAATCTGTTAGGGATGTGTTAGGTTATGTTTTGATGGTACTCCTATAACAGATGTGAATGTTAATAGCAAAAAGTAAAAGTTAAAGACAAAAACTTAAAATGTATAGTTAAAGTTCATGCATAAATATATTCAGATTATTGTCAAAATAAATGTAGTGGATATATACATTAGATTACTATAAGATTTTTATAGAAATATGAAAGACCAGCAAGCATATTATTTTCTTTTCCTTGGATTACTGTAGTTCATAAGTGTGATTGCTCATGAGTTATTTTTAGATAGCTCATTATATTTTTTTAACATTTTTCAGGTTTTAAGCAATTGAATAAGAGGAATAGAAGAGAAGCTAATATTTACAAAAGGAGAGAACAACACGCAGAAAGGTAGAACTTTTACTTATTAACTGAATTAGTTTCTTTAGTCTCTTTCATGAACATTTGAATATTAAACTGTCAGTTATAGAATTAAAATAATAGAAAATTATTTTTCGTTGTCCGTCCATGCCTTAACTAATTCTAAGCTCTAGCCCAGATCGTGACAGTAGACAATAAGGCACAACCTTATTTACGCCTAATTTATGCTATTCCTCAAAAACAAGCAGAAAATTTTCTATTTCATGCATTGCTGCAATCATTATCCCCTCAGAGCCTATCACCAGTTGTTTAGGAATGGCACTTCCCAATAAGTTTCCAAGCAATGTTCATTACCATCTGCAATCCGTCTTTCTCCCAGTCAACAAATCTTTCATGCTTTCTATCAATAGCCTATGATCTTGACAGGCCTAATACAATCTGACACTTTAGCTTCATGCAAGGCTTCAGCCGACAAACTTTTAGTTTCTTGCATCCACGACTAGTGAGGTGAAGCTCCTACACTCCAAGCTAGAAGCTGTCTCCAGCAGTCCTGCAAGAGGCAAAATTCCAACACAGAGGCAGTAGCCTTCACTTCACTGTTCTTGAACTGAATCTAAAAGTTAGCCAGCAAGAAGAGAAAAGGAAAAAATAGAAAAGGAAGGTGGAGGGTAAGGACTATGAGATGATAGAAACCACCAGACGAGAAAAGTGAATTGGATTGTCTACGGATGTATTTCTAGCCATACCTCAAGGAAATTTTTAAACTAAAATTTGCACAAATAACACCCGATACAAGGAAAGCAAAAAAGGCATTTATAAGTAAACTAAAAGAATTGAAGGACTAATATAGCAATCTTCATTTTGTTTCTTTAATTCATCAAGATCTAAGAAACAAAATCAAGATATATCTCATTGTCCCTACAACCCCAAGCAATGTTGCAATTTGAGGAAACAAGGGATTTTGTCAACATACTTGATAGCCCATTAACAAATACTTCCTTTTCCATCAACAACTACTCGATGAAATGAAACTTCACATCTATATGCTTAGTTTGTTCATGCAATCTATTGAGAAAAAGTAAATCACTTTAATTATCATAAATATAGACACCAATTAAAGCCTTGGCTTAAATAATCTGGAAGTGAAACCTTTCAACCATACCTCTTTTATGGCTTCAAATGCAGCAATGTATTCAACATCAGTTCTAGAAAAAAAGTCACAAATATATGCAAGTTTTCCCTCAAACTAATAGTGTTTCCAAACACCTTATATACATAACCTGTAAGAGATCTTCGAGTATCAAAACATCATGCAAATTTTGAATCTCCATATCTGATTGCAAGATAGTTCAGAGAATCAAATTTTTAAAACCTTAATTCTGAGGACATGGTTCAACTTAAGCATGCAGCTTCCCAATCACGTATCATTAAATCAGCCATAAACCTGCTTATGATACTAAAATAGTAAGTAAAATCTGGCTTACAAAAAATCAAAACATGTGACACCACTCACAGCAATTTAGTAGGTAATCTTCTTCAAATATTCAACATGATCACCTTGTACTTGATTTTTGCTCAATGTAAAATGTTGTGCTAAAGGTGTGGAAACAGGTTTAGAAGTTGCATCCTATACTTGATTAAATTTTTTTTTATGTATGAATTGAGATAAACAATTACCACCTCTCTTTTTTTTTAATGTTCTTCGTTCCTAGAATTTTCATAGAACTTGGCAAAACCATGATTCTTAATCCCAAACTTTACCTTTAGCAAAGCCTTCAATCTTGTGACTTATTCTAGTCTAGCACTTGCAAGTAGTATATCATTAAGTTAATAAAAGATAAATAGTACTAGTAACATCCTTGGATTTTAGAATATACAAGAATCATAAAAGCTATGAGTGAATTCAATACCAAATATATACTCATCAAATTCTTTATACCATATTCTTGAAGATTGATTCGATCCACATAAATATATATTAGGTAAAAATACCTAATTTTCAGTTTCAATTTCAAAAATTTCTTCAAGTAGATTCATGTAGATAGTCTCCTCTAATTCAATCTCCTAAATTTTCCCCATCATACAACATTCACAAAAAAAATTAGATATGTGGCTTTGTTATTTCCAAAGAACCTTAGCTTGTATAATTCTTCAAGCCCACTTGGGCTTACATTTCAAAATCTGTGATGCCAAAACTTGGTTTCATCAACATGATCACAAGGCACGCAACATATTCTCATATCATCGTTTTACTCTTTTACTTTTACCAAGCAATGTACACATTCCACCCATATGAATGCCTTTCAGGATGATTAAAGAGCCTTTCCAAAGCTTCAAGCTTCCATCATCATATTCCCATAGAAAAATCAAACTTATTCTGAACTCAAAATGATACCTTAGATTCGTGAGCCATTTTTTCAAGCCATCAAGAAGATTGTCCTGAATTTCTCCTACAGCTTAAACTAGGCATGGCTTGTTTTCAAGATGCATTGTGCAACATTTGGCACATATGATCGAAGCATCAAAAATGTAGGATCCACTCCTTAACTTCTTTCCTCCATTGTCATAGCATCTCCTCCACCACTAAACCTTTCTTTCTCTTCCTCACATTACTTTTTGAAATAACCTTCTTTATAACAAAAAAACCATTTCCTACTTGCCTTTTTACTGGAATCTTGATTAGTTATTAGACTATTGCTATTATTTTATTGATCTTTGCAAAGTTAGCCCTTCTGTTGGTAATAAATTTGATAGAATATTTGCTTGATATTCATCATCTATTCTTAAACCGGACACTTGTATACAATAGACATAATAGGATCATGAACTAGAAACCTTTTGCAAGACAAGATAAATTCAAGAACCTATGAAACAATTTGCAAATGATAAAGAATCTAGAAATGCTAAGATTACTCTAATAAATAGGGGGGAAAAAATTCGGGAACTTCTAATACCACCATTGCCAATGTCTAATTTCCATTGTCCGAATTTGCCCAAGTTTGTTGTGATGTTATGCCAATGCATGTGAACCATTTACTTTCAAAACAAACTTGGCAATACCATTAGGAATACCATCAACAATGGGTACAATAATAGGTTATACTTCAAGGCAAGAATGGAAGAAGGCGAGAAGGTGGTGTTGATGCCTAAGAACGATGATAGTGAGAAGGATGATAGAGTTGATTTGATAGTACGCAAATCAATGTTCATTAGAGTTATGCAACGAGCACCATCTACGGACACTCTAATAATGATAGAAAGAAATCAAGGCAAATATATACCTTATGAAGTTTAATCTTTGCTACAATAATATTATGATTTATTTCCCAACAAGTTGCACATGGGTTTACCACCTCAAAGGGATGTCTAACATATAATAGATTGTCAACATTGCGCTTATTTCGCATTGTCCAACCTAAAGGATGAAACCCAAAGAACATAAAGAGCCAAAATACCGAGTAAAAGAACTCCTTACTAAAGGTTTGATTCACGAGAATGCTATCCCTTGTGTAGTACATGCCTTAGTACTTCCAAAAAAGACAACAAAAAAATGTGCATTGATAATAAGGCAATAAATAAATTTGCCATTGAATAGAAATTCTTGATTTCTTGATTTGATGATCATTTTGATTGATTGTATGCATCTAAGATTGACTTGCACAGCCATTATAACCAGATATGAATGAAGCCAATAGATGAATGAAAGAAAATTTTAAAACACAGAATGGAATGTATAAGTGAACTGTGATGCCATTCTGCCTATCAAATGCCCCCGACATGCTTATGCACCAAATGATGCAAGTAAGTCGATTGTTCATCAATCAGTCTTCAGTTCAATACTTTGATGATATCCTAATGTATAATTATGGTTTAGAGGATCATTTACATCACTTAAAATAACTTTTGAGATTTTACAACAAAAATAAATTGTATGAAAATCCGTGTAAATTCCTTGCAAACAAAATTAATTTCTTTGGATATGTTTATGCACCAAGCCAGAAGCGTATACAAGGGGAAAGTTCCAGCTATCATGAATTGGCCTTATCCTCAATCGTATATTGATGTTCGGGAATTCCATGGTTTAATCTCTTTCTATCATTGATATATTATAAATTTTAGTTCGAAAGCTGCCCCATTAACCTAGATACTTAAGTAATAAAAATTTATGTAAACACCGGCAATCTAATCACTTTTGGAAAGGCTTAAATAACTAATCACCAATGCTAGTAACAATGTTACCCAGTTTCAATTATGTTTTTGAAGTAGACTGTGCTGTGAATTTGGGCATTGGCACCATTTTGAATCAAAATGGACATCTAGTTGCCGATTTTAATAAAAAGTTACATGTAACTTGACGCAAGTATTCCACATATAAAAAATAAGTAAATGCCATAGTTGGTGCTTTAGAACACTAAAACCATTATTTATATGAATGAGTTCAGATCCATATCTCTAAAAATAGAAATGTAAAGCAGAGCTGCAGAACATAAAAAACAGGGAAAGAAGGGGCGACTTACAGTTCAAAAGCAGCAAACAACTGAGCTTCATCCTTTGGCATGCTGCAGATAAAAGAAGAGAAAACTTCAAAAAATTAATGTCATCAAAGAAGATTCTGAAAGGAAAAGAAACAGAAGAAGACCTGTAAAAGATGTAAAATAGTGTCCCTAGATGAAACTTTGCAAAATGCCCCTGCTGCATGAGAAGATGTTGTTCAGTGCTACAAATTAATAGAACAAAATTCTAAAATATCTATTAAAGGCATTATTGGAAGCCGTTCTACCGTTAATGTTGGAGGTGGTTTAGAGTTATAACAAGTTGGAATGGAATACTCAGACTCTCCTTTGGCTGGCTCATCAGACCATGGGGAACTAAATTTCTTGTGCAAATCACCTGGAGGGCTTAATAAATTCAATCCCAGAGTTGTGAGATCCATCCCCATAGCAAGGGATGTGAGATTTGGGTCGTTTCCTCTGATTACGCCCAACAAACCCAACAAACCAAACCTCTCAGATATTTGTGTTCCTTGCACAGACTTCAAGCTATGATCTCTATATGACTGATTAATTACAGACATCTGTTGCAGACGAAGTTGAGATTGGTTATGCGGATGTTGATATTGATGAATAAGTTGATCATAAGGTCCGATGCCTGATGCTGGGTTTTGAGCTGGGTTTTGAGAACTCAACGTTCTTAATCCAATGCTAGGCGTATTCTGAACCTGAATATTAACAAAGAAGCTGCTATTAGCTGAAATGTAGAAAAAATGAGCACGAGCCTGATTCTACAATATTAAAGTGTTAATTTGAGAAGCATACCTGAGATTGATAGGCTCCATGTGAAGATTGAAACAAATCAGAGCCATATAGATGGAGAAGGTCTTGACTGTTTCCAGATGCTAATGAGACACCTGCAGCAGTACTGACAGGAGTAACGTGCTGCTGATGTTGCTGACGAGTTGATGGATAGGCCCCTCCATGGGTGAATCCAGTCGAACCACCCATCTGCATAATAGAAAACATATATTATGATCAAAATAACCAGAATAATCACAACTATTAGATGTCAATCTAGCATGAAATTACACTCACGGCAAAGTTTTGTGATTGCATTACAGACACATTGTCATGCGGTTGCTCCTTCTGATGTAAATCCATTGCAAATTCTGAGTTTCCACCTACACAAAATGATACCATAATATACAGAAAATATGAAGTCAAATAATAAGTAGCATTAGTAACAAACAATCACAAAAAGCAGTGCAATACAAACTGAAAAAGTAATATAGAAAAACACAAAAGACTTGATGAGCTTCAAAGAATAAGAGACGTGTGAGGTTCTAAACCAGCATTCTTCTTCTAAAGATAAACCAAAATATAAAATAATTTCTACAGGATGTATTTCTAACAAAGCGGCCCTTTCTTCAGATATTGATGATAAATTTATTCCCGGTAAATGCATGTGAAGACTGGAGACTGAATGCCAAACATTCCTTAGTAAATGAAAGATCACTCCATTCTAATACATACTGGGACAGATCTTTACCAAAATTAATAACAGCAACTGCATTGGACGGTTATCACAGCCCAAACCCGGTTCCCAAAACAACCCATCTGGAACTCAACCAAAACTTAGGGAAGACCATTCAAACAACCTAAAAATGAAATCATCAACCTAGCCCAACTCAAATTATCCCATTTCATGGAGCGGATAATGAAGTTTCCTATTGACCCCAATACTCGCAATTCAATATGATCAAATGCGACTTCAAAAATAACAATAGATGCAGCATCATGCAAGATAAAGTCAAGACATCTTGACTAGAATCGAAAAAGCATTCGCAAACTCCTATGTCGTAGAATTTGTTGCACAAAAAGGACAAATTTCACCAGCACACAAGGTAAAAGCCAAATCTAGACGCATAAACAACAAGAATTCATAAGGCAAACAATAAAATTGTTCACTTTAAGAATTTTAAAATTGTGATATTTTTGTTATGAAAATTTTGGGTGGTATAAATATAAGAAAATATGAGATTAGGTAATGTTGAAATGTTTTATAAAATAATTAAAAAAAATGTCATCAGTGCCAGATACATGGAGTGGTTTTACACCAACCACCGAATGTTCTACCCCCAACTATTGCCTCGTGACAATTCGTTAGTAGATTTTTTTCATAAATAAAATAATGTAATTCATAAAATATTAAAGCTATATGAAACTACAATGTTAGGAGTGCATCTAATTTATTGATGGAATATGAAACACAAGCCTTCTTTTAGGGTTGTAATAAATGCACATAATTTGTAAGTACACTAAATCTAATAGAGCATTGAGCTTGCACTAAAGACAAGTTCAATACTAAGTTGCAATGAATTAGAGCATGTAACGCAACATCATGCGGAATTTTGATTTGATTTCAACTTTTTTATTAGGTTAATTTAATGTTCACTTAATTTTTATTGAAACCAACATCAATTTGTTTTATGGAGGGGCAAAGTTTTGGTAAAAGCCAAATCTAGACGAATAAACAACAAGAATTCATAAGGCAAACAATAAAATTGACATGCAATTGTTGAAAATTTTTCCGTGCGCAAGGCAAAGACGCAAAACTGGCGAGTATGAGCAATGAAAAAATTACAAGAAAGAAACATTTCTCTTCCTAAAAAGAAAAGCTTTTAATCAAATTTAATTTAATTTTAAAAAATTATACTTAGATTATATTACATCTAAATAAAATAAAATAAAATTAAGATTGATATAATTATTTATTATTTAATTTAAATATATTATATTTATTTATATAGTATGTCTATTTACTTTTCTTAAATTTTATTAGAAAACAAAATCATCTTATCAAACCTGTCTAACCCAAAAACCCAGCATCATGTATGCTCCTTTGACATTGCATGACCATATAATAAAGCATCACATGAGTCACATCCCAATTCAAAAGATGAAAAAAAAAACATAAAAATTAAACCTACATGCTCAACCGCATAACTATCCAACTCAGACTCCCACTTTTGGTCCCTCCCTCTCCAGCACGCTTGCATCTCCCTAGAGCCATGATCTTCCCCTCTTCCTCTGTCGGTTTCCCCAGCACAAAATCTCACATTTTCTGCCGAAAGTAGCACACACACAACTCTTCCATCCCCACTCTCTGCACCACAATTCATTGAACCAAGCCATTGTACGGCCAAGTTGCCCAATGCCAATCTTTGATCATCAACATTATCATCTCAAACATACCTCTACAACAAATTAACAGCAGCAACTCTTCTTGCTAGCACATTGTCTATAGATTCAGCCAAGCACCAACAATGACTTCTTTGATGACCACCAAAATCTATCACCTTCATTCAACCCACTCGCATCCACATTCGAATCCCCAAACTATCATTTCCCTACATATTCTAAACTCAAGCTTTGTCGGCAATTACCACCTGCCCTCCAAGTCAATCCTCTAGCCATCTGCACAAGATGCCATCAACTTGTACATCCAAGCCTACAACAACCTATGACAACCCCTCTTTAAATCACCAACTCTCTCTGATGCGGGGCTCGGGATAGCACCAGCCGGTCCTCAAGGAAGGGCAGACTGCCTCTCCCTCCTTCCTCTTCCCTCAATTCCTTTTTCCTCATTTAATTTTTCCTTCCTTTTCTTCTTCTCTTATTTTCCATCCCAGCACTTGCATATTTTAAAGCATTCCCTAAAACTGAATTCTGATTTTTATTCTCCTTCTCCTAATTTAAAACTTTCACTAAAAGTTTAAATTCTGATTTTATTCTCCTTTCCTAATTTAAAACACTTCCAAAAAACTAAGATCTTATTTTATTTCTTTCCCTATTTTAAAAGCCTTGCCTAAATTATCAAATCTGATATTATTTCTTTCTTATTTTAATATTTCCTAAAATTGAGTCAAGTCTTTTATAAATAGAAGTTCTTATGTATAGGGTAAAGTCTTGGTTTTTTTATGAAATCTAAATTCATTTTTTTCTAAGTGTTTTCCCTCTTGAGGGTTATATCCGACGTAAAGATAATGCTTCGGCTATCTCTGATTTCAGGTAATGGTCGTTCCATGGGTCCGAGTGATGCTTCATTTGTATCTGGACCACATCAAGATACTTATCTATGCTTCTCCCATTCCCGTTAATATCCACCCGCTCCACAACCCTATGATAGCCCCGCTGCTTCATCCAGACCGCCTCCCTACAGGTTGCCGCATATCTGCTACCCTTCCAGCCAACCCGTCGGCAGTTGTCTGCCTCCCTGCTGTCAACTCTTCCAGGTTATTGCCAGCTCTTCCAGGTTGTTGCCAGCCCCCTTAAGGCCTCCTTGCTGCTCTTCCATGTTGTTGTCAGCTCTTCCAAACGGCCTCCCTGTTGCTCTTTCAGGTTGATGCCAACCCTCCTACAGCCTCCTTGCTGCCCTTCCAGGTTGCCGACAGTTCCCTGCAGCCGCCCTGCAGGGTACCACAACCCCCCTATTGTCCTCTCCGATCACTACTCCAGCACTCCCTCTCTAAACTCCCTCCTAGTCGAGCTTGTGTTACCTTAATTGTTATGTATTTGTTGTAATGTTCGTCTTGTGTTTTGATTTATGTTGTGCTTTTCATTTTCTCTCGAGTCATTGTTGTAACCATCCGTTTAAATTATTGTTAAATTCGTGTCTTGCGTCGTGGTTTGGGTAAACTCTAGTATCATTTGGTATCAGAGCTGATCCAATCTTAATCCAATCTCAGGGTCCCTAGCATCCACCCCTACCCAATCCACCATACAAAATTTTTTCTCTTCTTCCTTTTTCTTTCTCTTTTCTTTCACATATTCCAAAAACATCAAACATGTCTCCAAGGAGAAATATGCTCGAGCCTACCCGGGAAGTGATACAGCGAGAACCCCGTCACCTCAAACAAAGAATTGCGGAAATTTGTTTCATTAACTACCAAATAGTTAAATAATATGACTCGTTCATTGGCTTATTAAGATTCAATTTTTTTTTTCAAACAAGCTATTCGATAATCACAATATGAACAAAACACAAGCCGAGCTAAAACAAATCTCAAACAACCATGAATTTAAATGAGCTATATGCTTAAAAACAATCACAAAAGCTTCAACTTGAGCTCGAACTGAAATTTAATTAAGGAAGTTCAAGCAAACTCATCCTCAGCTGAATTCATTTACTTAGCAGGCTAATTTAAAATCACAAACTATCACAACTTTATCGACCTTAGAAATAAAAGATGCATACAGAGTTGCATAAACACAAACCTAAAATCAAATGACTAGTATTAAACTAGAAAAAAAAATTCCAAAGGCAAAATGCGGAAATAAACAATGGATGAAGAAGCCAAGAAAGAGAAAGGATGTTATATATGTTGGGGTTAAGGGGAATCACACAATTAATTACACTCTAAAGAAAATCATGAGGGATAGCCATTTGGTCAGAACCTTACGTATAGTGATATTATGGAAATTTCTGACAATCAAAATAAAATATGCATCATTTCTAATTTTGATGGAAACAAACCAAGAACCTTTATAACCAGGCAAAGCTGGAAAATCTTCATTCTGGATGCTAAATTCCTGATTTTGTTGGACGATTGAGCTTACTCCAAGACCTTGTTTCCTCAAGGAACCTACATTTCAAAAAGATCATTGGAATCTTTAACAAGTACACAGCAAATGATAAATAAGTACAAAAGCAAGATGGTGAGTCACCCAACTGACCCTGAGGACCTCCAGCTGAATTAGGGCGCCCAGTTAACTGAGGAAAATCATTTATGTCGAAAGGAGAGCCATCAATTGAGTTGACATCATTTAGCATTCCCATAGAGCTTAACAGATTATTTCCTCCTTGCACTTGCCTAGTAATTGGTCCGCTAGATATGTTATAAGAGTTCCTAATCATTCCCATCATATGAGGAGCTGTTAATCCAAGAAAAATTTCATCTTTAGTAGAAGAACATAGTTTCTATCTCACCAAAGCAAAGATGTTAACTGATTCTAAGACAAGAAAATTTCCAAGGGAATGGTGTCTATGTCTTCCACATTAAGCTTGAAAAAAAATGAAGAAATCCCAAGTCTAATAAGTTATATGCTCAACACAAATAAGAACTTAATTCAGAAGTTTAGGATTCTATTACAGGGTAATCTAGAAAATGAATGGTTAAATTAACAGCGCAACAGTAAAAACTTCATGCCCAATTTTTATATGAAAAGGAAAAAAAATAAATGAAGTCATCACAAGCTCTATCTAGAGGAAAAACAGTGAGTGACCAACAAGATATTGCTCATTACCAGACTTTTGAAGAGAGCAACGCAGATTCATTAATATGAAACAGCTGATAAAATATGTATTGAATGCTAACTTAAAAATAGTAACACAATGCAGTTCACTATTCATATTACAATGTTTAGAGACCAAGCATGTGATTTGCCAATGAATACTTTCTAAGCATGGTGAGTGGTATGGTAAGTCGTAGGATCTAATGTCAAGTTATGATATCTAAAACAATGCGCTAGCACACAAGAATTCATAATACACCAATTATTAATCTAAAATAATGAACTGTTTAAACGAAAACAAAACACGATAGAAATCAATTCAAACTATTGCCTTCTCCAAAAAACTAAGTATAATTAAGTATCAAAAAACCCTCACAACCCACACACAAGCGAATAATAGGTAGAAATCCACACTTTAACAATTTTTTTACCGAGACTAGAAAATTTTCTTCCTTTTTCACAATTGAAAGCATATGATACATATTTATATACACTCCTATCTCTATATATTAAAAATATTTCTAATCTAGAAAAGATCTTGTAATTAGATCTCCTCTAATTAGGTTACCTAATATCAAGCTTCCAAATATAAAACCATTAGATTTAATATTATTCATAACACTCTCCCTCAGACTGGAGCATAGATATTTATCATGCTCAGCTCATTACAAATATAAGTGACACTAACTCCAATAAGAGCCTTGATAAAAATGTCCCCTTGTTGTTCATCAAGCTTTACATGAGCTGTAGAAATCAAATTTTGGTTAATATTTTCACGAACAAAATGACAATCTATCACAAGTTATTAGTTCATTCATGAAAGAAAGGATTTGAAGCAATATGAATTGTCACTTGGTTATCACACCACAGCTTTGTTAGAACTGTCACATTAAAGCCCATTTAGATTAGGAGTTGGGAGACCCATATCAATTCACTCGACGCTTGTGTCATTGCTCAATACTCAGATTCTGCAGTAGATCATGATACCAAATTTTAAAACCAGAAATTGAAGAGAATTTTATTTCTTATTAATGATTCAATTCAAAGTGCATTTACATATAGGAGTCCTCCTCCTTACATAAAGAAACTAATTAAATAAATTGAAAGAAATTCCTATTACATTCCAAGACTAATTAAGCAAGATAAAAATAAGGAAGGAGAATAATATTTGTAGAAAAGGAAAGACAATAAATATTGTAATTTGAATCTTGAATTTTGAATTAGAACTTTCAACACTCCCCCTCAAGTTGGCATGAAGATATCTTTCAGAGTCAGCTTGCATACTAAACCATCGAACTATTTTTTGTGAAGACACTTTTTTAAAATATCTGCTGTTTGGTCGTTGGAGGGAACATACACCATGCAGAACTCTCCTCTGTCAATTTTTTCTTTAATGAAGTGTTTGTCTATCTCTACGTGTTTTGTTCTATCATGAAGGACAGGATTGTGTGTGATGGCGATGGCAGACTTATTATCACAGTACACATTTATTGGTGGTGGACTATGAATTTTTAACTCCTTGAGAATTCTTTTAATCCATAGAACTTCACATATCCCATGAGCCACAGATTTGAATTCAGCTTCAGCGCTGCTTCTTGCCACGACACTTTGCTTCTTGCGCCTCCATGTTACTAAGTTTCCTCCTAGAAAAGTGCAGTACCCTGAGGTTGATCTTCTATTTGTAACGCTTCCAGCCCAGTATGCATATGTAAATGCTTCTACCTGTAAGTGCTCATTTTTCTTGAACAGTAGTTCTCTTCCGCGTGTTCCTTTCAGATACCTAAGGATCCGATAGACAGCCTCCAAGTGATGAGTATTTGGGGAATGTATAAACTGACTTACCATGTTAACAACAAATGTTATATCAGGACAAGTGTGTGACAAGTAGATTAGTCTTCCCACCAGTCTCTGATATTGTTTTTTATTGACAATATCTATTTTATTTGTCAACTATAACATTTTATTTGATTCAATCGGAGTTTCAGCTGTTTTGCACCCAAACATTCCGATTTCACTGAGTAAGTCGAGTACATACTTTCGCTGATTAATAAAGATCCCCTCCTTATATCTGGCAACCTCAATACCAAGAAAGTATTTTACATCTCCCAGATTTTTAATCTCGAAATNCACTCCCCCTCAAGTTGGCATGAAGATATCTTTCAGAGTCAGCTTGCATACTAAACCATCAAACTATTTTTTGTGAAGACACTTTTTTAAAATATTTGCTGCTTGGTCGTTAGAGAGAACATACACCATGCAGAACTCTCCTCTGTCAATTTTTTCTTTAATGAAGTGTTTGTCTATCTCTACGTGCTTTGTTCTATCATGAAGGACAAGATTGTGTGCGATGGCAATGGCAGACTTATTATCACAGCACACATTTATTGGTGGTGGACTATGAATTTTTAACTCCTTGAGAATTCTTTTAATCCATAGAACTTCACATATCCCATGAGCCATAAATCTGAATTCCGCTTCAGCGCTACTTCTTGCCACAACACTTTGCTTCTTGCTCCTCCAGGTTACTAAGTTCCCTCCTAGAAAAGTGCAGTACCCTGAGGTTGATCTTCTATCTGTAGCACTTCCAGCACAATTTGCATCTGTAAATGTTTCTATCTGTAAGTGCTCATTTTCCTTGAACAGTAGTCCTCTTCTGGATGTTCCTTTCAGATAACTAAGGATCCGATAGACAGCCTCCAAGTGATGAGTATTTGGGAAATGCATAAACTGACTTACCATACTAACAGCAAATGTTATATCAGAACGAGTGTGTGACAAGTAGATTAGTCTTCCCACCAGTCTCTGATATTGTTTTTATTGACATCATCTATTTTATTTGTCACTTGTAACCTTTTATTTGGTTCAATCGGAGTTTCAGTTGTTTTGCACCCAAGCATTCCGGTTTCACTGAGTAAGTCGGGTACACACTTTCGCTGATTAATAAAGATCCCCTCCTTAGATCTGACAAACTCAATACCAAGAAAGTATTTTACATCTCCCAGATTTTTTATCTCGAATTCTGTGGCCAATCTTTCTTTTAATTTCTCAATTTTCCTAGCATCATCTCCTGTAAGGATAACATCATCTACATAGACAATGAGTATAGCAAGTTAACCAGTTTTTGAATATTTGTAAAACATAGTATGATCAGCTTGACTCTGAGTGTATCCATATGTTGTAATCACCTTTCCAAACCTCTCAAACCAGGCGCGAGGAAATTTCTTAAGCCCATACAATGATTTCTTTAATCTGCACACTTTGTCTTCTCCAAACTTCTTCTCAAATCCTGGTAGAAGATCCATGAATACCTCTTCCTCTAATTCACCGTTTAGAAAAGTGTTTTTGATGTCAAGCTGATGCAGGGGCAAATTACGGTTTCCTGCTATGAACAGTAAAACCCGAATAGAATTGATTTTGGCTACCGGAGTGAATGTCTCATGATAGTCAATTCCATGAGTTTGAATGCATCCTGTAGCTACTAATCTTGCTTTATATCTTTCGATACTCCCATCAGCTTTGACTTTAGTAGTGAATACCCATTTACACCCAACAGTAGACTTGTTTCTTGGTTGAGTGACAATTTCCCAGGTCCCATTTTTCAAAAAAGCGTTAATCTCTTCCTTTACTGCTATTCCCCAATTTGGATTACTAAGAGCTTCCTGTATTGTTCTAGGTTCAGGCAGATTAGAAATTTTTAACAAAAAAGCTTGATGTTTGTGTGAGATTTTTTTGTAGAATTGATATTTCGAAATTGGATATTTGTTAGTACAAGAACGTGTTCCTTTTATAAAGGCTATAGAAAGATCCAGATTCATAATCTCTGAATCTTGAGTTTCTATTGGTGAAAAAATAAGATCAGAATCAGAAATTACTTGTGTTTCTTGAGGACCATCATTCGGTTCTTCAAATTGGGAGGGAG